>CM053793.1:240337949-240672949 GCA_028749045.1 Cupressus sempervirens
TAGTAGGCATCCACCGACAAAATAGAAGGTTCCAAAAGCTGCGTTAGAAGTCGGTGCAAATCTAGAAGAATCCAGAAATGGTAACCAAACTTCCAAGAGGCATAACTTTTGAACCATAGCTCCGATTGACGAACCGTTTACATTTTTGGAAAGCTCTCGAAGCACTCTATAGTACTATGGACAAGCTATGCTTGTCCCCCATTTTTGACCCTTTTTGAGGTCATTTAATGCCCCTAACCTGACTTTGAAGCATTCTTAGGAGGTCTCCAAAACTCAAAAAATTGCAATAACTTTCAAACCGTGGGGCCTTTTGACCTGATTCTTATTCTGGAATGCTCTAAATCACAATTACATTCATCTGGCCAATTCACACCTTCTAGGTCACCAAAATGATGGCCAAATTGCATGCTCCTATTTTTTCAGGATTTTCTAGCACACTGATAGTTGAACTGTGAGAGTTGGAACCTTTATTTGACCCAAATGGGTATCCAAAAATGTAAAGACATGAAACAGAAACTAAGTCTAAGTACATTTTTTTGGGTGACACAGGATTGCCCTTATACCTTTAGATGCTCCTGCATCAGACACCCAGGGTAGATTGAAAAGTGACCCTGTCACTTCATGGATGGTAGAGGAAATCCCAAATGGGAAACCTCAGCTGCTGAAATCCAAGTTGAGTCCTCGATCGACCGTCCTTTCCATTTGACCAAATACTCTTCATACTGCCTGTTTCTAGTACTCCTACCCACACGATGATTTAGAATGTCTTCTATCTTCTCCTTCTTAGAAGCAGGAATTGGACATGGCTCTAACACCAGCTCCTCATCTGCACCATAATCATGATACTATGTTAAATCTGCAATGTTGAAAATAGGAGAAATGTGAATACCGTCAGGCAGCTCCACTTCATATGCATTTCCTGAGTCATGTTTCTTCAAAATTTTGCAGGGGCCAAATTTCTTCATTTTCAGCTTGTTGTAAGTACCGGCTAGAAATATTTCTT
This sequence comes from Cupressus sempervirens, assembly GCA_028749045.1. Taxonomy (NCBI): domain Eukaryota; kingdom Viridiplantae; phylum Streptophyta; class Pinopsida; order Cupressales; family Cupressaceae; genus Cupressus; species Cupressus sempervirens. Next base: position 240,338,953 of record CM053793.1, read on the forward strand.
TTCGTAAGTGCACCATGAATAAATCTCCTACATGGAATTCCTTATGTCTTCTCCTTTGATCAGCCCTAGCTTTATACTCTTGATTCATCTTGGTAATGTGTGCCTCAACCTCCTCATGTAGACGCTTGATATGTTCAGCAAATTCCTCAGCTTCAACACTTGTACTCTCCCCTTGTTCTATCTTCCTCAGCTCTGGTGCAGTCCTTGGGCTATTCCCATATACAATTTGGAATGGTGATTTTCCAGTACTCCTATTTACAGAGTTATTATAAGAAAACTCTGCCTGTGGTAGAATCAAATCCCATCCCTTGGGCTTATCCCCAACTAAACATCTCAGCAAATTGCCTAGACTTCTATTTACCACTTCTGTTTGGCCATCAGTTTGTGAGTGATGCATGGAACTGAATTTCAAGTCTGTTCTCAACCTTTTCCATAATGTCCTCCAGAAATACGCCACAAATTTAGTATCTCTGTCAGAAACTATACTCCTTGGAAGACCATGTAGTCTTACCACCTCTTTGAAAAACAAGTCTGCAATATGAATAGCATCATGAGTTTTGTGGCATGGAATGAAATGTTCCATTTTGGAGAACCTATCAACCACCACGAATACTGAGTCATTACCCCTTTGGGTCCTTGGTAATCCAACAACAAAATCCATACTTATGTCCTCCCATGGCCTTGATGGAACAGGCAATGGCTGATATAGGCCAGTATTGTGACTAAACCCCTTGGCAACTTGACAAACCTGGCAACTCTGTACAAACTTCTTCACATCTTGTGAAATTTGAGGACAAAAATAATGTTCTCTAAGAATGGCAATGGTCTTATCTCGACCAAAATGTCCTGCCATCCCTCCACTGTGTTTCTCCTTAATTAGATTTTCCCTCATGGAACTACTTGGAATGCACAATTGACTACCTTTGAACAACATGCCATCCTAAATCAAATAGTCTAACCACTTGGTTCTATCTACAGCAACAAGTTCTTTACAAACTTTCCATGCTTCAGCAAAATCAGGATCCTTGGGGTACAAATTCTTGAGTTCATCAAACTCAACTACTTCAACCTGCATTATTGTAAGCAACAATTGTCTCCTACTTAGTGCATCTGCAACCCTGTTAGATTTTCCACTTCTATGCTTCAACACAAATGTATAATTCTGCAAGAACTCTACCCACTTCATATGCCTCTAATTCAATTTACCTTGGTTATTTAGGTACTGTAATGCCTGATGATCAGTATACAAAACAAATTCCTTTGGCAATAAATAATGCCTCCATTTCTTTAAGGCCTGAACTATTGCATAGAACTCTTGATCATAAATAGAATACTTCTTCTTTGCATCATTTAATTTTTCACTAAAATATGCAATAGTCTTACCTTCTTGGCTTAATACAGCCCCAATAGCGCTGCCACTAGCATCACAATCCACCTGGAACACTTTTCTAAAATTTGGAAGTGCCAACACAGGTTGTTCTATTACCTTCTTCTTCAGCAATTCAAAACTTCTCGCAGCTGCTGCAGTCCATTTGAACTCTTTTCTATCCCCTCTTATTGTATCAGTTAGGGGTGCACATATACCACTGAAATTCTTAATAAACTTCCTGTAGAAACTAACCAGACCATGAAATGATCTTACCTCAGTAGAAAACCTTGGAGTAGGCCATTCCAAGATGGCTTTTACCTTCTCCGGATCCATTTTGAGACCTTCAGGTCGTATAACAAACCCCAAATAGACTAACTCCCTTTTTGCAAAGTTACACTTCTTCAGATTAATTAATAGTTTCTCTTCCCTTAGCCTTTCAAGGACACTACGAATATGCAATAAATGTTCTTCCAAAGTCTTGCTGAAAATTAAAATATCATCCAAATAGACAATAAAAAATTTTCCCAAGAACTTCTTAAGTACCTCATTCATGAGCTGCATGAAGGTGCTTGGGGTGTTCGTCAATCCAAAGGGCATGACTAACCACTCATAAAGACCCTCCTTGGTCTTGAAGGCTATTTTCCACTCATCTCCTTCTCGAATCCGTATCTAGTGATAACCACTCTTTATATCTATCTTTGTGAAGTACTGAGCTCCACTCAAGCAGTCCATAATATCATCCATCCTTGGTAAAGGAAACTGATACTTGATGGTGATCCTATTTATAGCTCGAGAATCTGTACACATCCTCCACTCTCCATCCTTCCTTGGTGCGAGTACTGTAGGTACTACACATGAACTCAGTCTCTCTCAAATCAAGCCCTTCCTCAATAGCTCCTGAACCTGTCTATTTAGCTCCTCTGTTTCAGTAGGAGTCATCCTGTGAGCAGCCTTGTTAGGCAAACTAGCTCCTGGAATCAGATCTATCTGATGACTGATTTTCCTTACTGGTGGCAATCCATCTGGAACATTATCAAAGATAATATCTCCAAACTCCCCTAGTAAATCTGAAACTTCAACTGGTATTTCACTACTACCTTCTTTATCTTTCCTAGGAATCAAAGCATAGCACATATGCTGATGTTTCATGCCATCTAAAAACTTCCTTCCATCAACAAGACAAATCCTAGCACTGCTACATACCTTTTCGTCTTCCTTTTTCATGGGCTTCAATTTATGGCGAACTCCATCCTTTGTGAGAGAGTATGTGTTTGCATGTCCATCATGCACTGCATGTCTATCAAACTGCCATGGTCTACCCAACAATAGATGGCAAACATCCATCGAAATAACATCACAGAGAACTTCATCATGGTAACTCCCAATTTTTAATTTTACTAAACATTTTTCACTTACCAGGACCTTATGATCATCTTTTACCCAAGCAATTTGATAGGGCTAGGGATGTTTCTCCCTCTTGAGCTTCAGCTTAGAGACCATCTCTTCTGATACCAAGTTATCAGTGCTACCACCATCAATGATCACGTCACAACATTTATCCTCACACTTGCATCTGGTATGGAACAAAATCCTCCATTGTCCTGGTTCATTCTCACCACTTAGTAGGACTCTTTCATTTACCAAGGTCTCTCCTCTTTCTACATCCTCTGAATGTGATGATTGTGCATCCTCATCCACATGAGCAACCCTAGCTTGGCCCTCAGCTCCCTTATCTTTCCTTCCTTGTCATTGAGGGCATTCAAAGGCACGATGACCTTCTTCATTGCAATGGAAACAGGTACCACAGAAGCCTCCTCTTCCTAGTCCATGTCCTCTACCTCTTCCTCTCTGATTTTCAAAGTCTTGGTCATGGGAGTGGTTGAAACCCTCATTCCTCTGGTTCCTGCTAGTACCCTCATCTTCATTTTTCTTTTGGGTTTCATTATAGCCTCCAGATGATCTACCACTTCCCCTTCCTCCTTGACTGCACCCTCTTTGTCTTCCTTCAAACCTTTTATTCAGCTTCTCTTCAACTCATAGGGCAAACTGGTATGCCTCTTCAACGCTGGTCATTCTTACCAGACTTAATTCCTCCTGGATGCTAGGTCACAACCCATTGATATAACGAGCAACCTTCTCCTTATTTGCTTCTGCATGTCCTGCTCTAATCAAGAGTCGGTAAAATTCTTCTGTATATTCTTGGACTGATCTTCCTACTTGCTCTAACCCATGCATCTTCTTAAACAAATCAAGCTCATAGTCCACAAGAATGAACTGCTTCTTCAATTTGTCCACCATGCGATCCCATCTTGTGATCTTCTCCTTTCCTCTTCTGTTTCTTTCCAATTGGACCTCTTGCCACTAGATTTTGGCATGGCCTTTCAGTTTGGCCTTTGCAAACTTAACCCTATCTGGGTCCCTGATATCCTCATACTCAAAGTATTCTTCCAGTTCATTGATCCAATCGATCAACTCATCTGGTTTCAGATTTCTTGAAAATACACCCAGTTCAATTGTGGGTCTTTTTCCAAACTTAGTAATGGCCCTAAAAAGCCTTTCCTCTGCATGATTCAAAACTTCCCCATCAAATTCCTCTTCTGGTCCCATTACTTCTTCTTCATTTTCATCCTCACTGTTGTCACCTGCGGCAACATTTGCTCCTCTATGAAGCTCCTCTTGCAATGCTTGCACCTACCTTTGGAGGGCTCTAACCTCCTCAAGATTAATAGCTCTGGCCCTTCCACCACACTCTCTTCGTGGAGGCATCTTCTAACTCAATCCCACAACCACACTGTCTTGGTGCAAACTGCCTCACAGTCGGCGCTCTGTCTACACACTCAGCAAAACCTACTCTGATACCACTTGATGGGGACACAACCCAAGAACAAAATGGACACAACAGAAAAGGGAAAATTATATTAACTGAGAAAATAAGCTAGTACAATAGTACAGGAAAATAAACTTCAAAACATGCCCTAAGGGCTTACAATAGCATAAATCTGGAGATAATTTCTCCTTTCAGTACCTCCTCTCAAACTCCATTCCGAACTGCCTTTTACAATGCCAGAAATCTCCTTAAATAGACCCCAGAGGGTTAAGGACTAGGAGTACATTCTAGAAAGTGCTAATAGGCATCCACCAACAAAATAGAAGGTTCCAAAAGCTATGTTAGAAGTCGGTGCAAATCTAGAAGAATCCAGAAATGGTAACCAAACTTTCGGGAGGCATAACTTTTGAACCGTAGCTCCGATTGACAAACTGTTTACATTTTTGGAAAGCTCATGAAGCACTCTATAGCCCTATGGACAAGCTTTACTCATCCCCCATTTTTTGACCCTTTTTGAGGTCATTTAATGCCCCTAACCTGACTTTGAAGCATTCTTAGGAGGTCTCCAAAACTCGAAAAACTGCAATAACTTTCAAACCGTGGGGCCTTTTTACCTAATTCTTTTTTTGGAATGCTCTAAATCACAATTACATTCATCTCGCCAATTCACACCTTCTAGGTCACCAAAATGATGGTCGAATTGCATGCTCCTATTTTTTTGGGATTTTCTAGCACACTGATAGTTGAACTGTGAGAGTTGGAACCTTTATTTGACCCAAATGGGTATCCAAAAATGTAAAGACTTGAAACAGAAACTAAGTCTAAGTACATTTTTTTGGGTGACACAGGATTACCCTTATACCTTTGGATGCTCCTACATCAGTTGCTTAATTTAATTTAATTTTTTTTAATTACAAGGTTCTATCATGATCATAGCTCAAGCTGACACCTTATTAATGAGGATAGCTTGTAAATTATTTATTTCTATATTATAATTTTCAAGTTATTATTATCTTATTCAAGGCCCATTATTTTATTGGCCTGTAATGGCAAGAGGAATTAATTTATTTTTCTTATACATTTTCCAGAGAATGGATATGCAACTACAAGCAATTGGTTTCTAAATGGAGTTTATTATCTTGTTTCTTACAGTTTTCTTTATGGGTGCTAAAATTAGGGCTGATATAATTTGAACATTGCATCATATTTTTTAATACTTTTTCCATATGTGAAATCTATGGTTGGAACAAACAATGCTCCATTACTATCAACTTATATTGCAAAATTCTCTTAAGTGAGTCACAATACAATCTTATGCATGTAATTTTAAGAACTCAGATTCTCAAATCTAATTGTTGATGTCTCCATCATGTCTATGAATTTTTTATCAATTAGAAACATGAACTACACTTGATATGATTCAAGGTTGAACTCAAATACATCCAAATTACTCATATGAGACTTGAGGGTATAAGAATAACCAAATGAAAATCTCCTATTCATTCTTCCAATGTATATCAAGATACAAAATTTCTTTTCTTCATTACATTCAAATCAAGAAGTGACAACATCCAAAACAATGAAATTTTCCTTCATGTTCCTCTCAAGACTTGCATTCAACACAAGCATCAAGAAAGCAATAGGGTGGTGAAATCATCATATCAAGATACACAATGAAAGGACCTTTACAAGCAAGATGATTCATAATCTCTCTAGTGGTATATGTATGAAATCAATTACATCATTCTTACAATACAAATATATTTACATAACAAAATGGAGTTGTCTTCTATTGCAATACAAATACAATAGTATTTCCTTCTTCTATGCAAAGGTAAGACTTCTCAACTTTCAAATGTCCAAGAACTTAAGAAAATACTTGCAACAAGAGACAAAATGTAGAACCATGGAGGCTCACCTCCCAACCTAGGCCTCAAGGAGGCCACTCACCGAACTTGGGGAAATAAGGCACAAACGGTTGTACACTACACATTCATATAACATGCATGATCACAACAATATAACAAACACTACACAAGACATTATGAGACAACCCAACCCAAGGCTTGCACAAAGATTCAAAAATTGAATCAAGTTATAGGGTCAAGGTGAGCTATCTCCATGAGGAGGATTTCCAAACAATGATTCACAAATATGTAGATATTCTCATTATCAACATGCCCTTTCAAGACTTACAATGACTTCCCTCTTTACACACCTCCTTATACCTCCCAAAAATGCAAGTAAACAAGAAGTCCATATTCCATTGAACACATAAAACTCATCTCCACACATGGGAGAGTTCCTCAACTACATGAGTAGGCCCAACTAACCCCTTCACCCAAGCATCTTTTCCATCCCAAGGGTGAGTGATGCTTCACACCCATTACACAAACACACAACATGAAAACAAAACAAGATTCAATGAAGAAATCACATAAACTTCTCACATGCAACACTTAAACAAAAGATCTCTTTATAGCCAAACACCTTCATACATTTACTTCTTCTATCTGAAATCCCAAGGCACCTATGTTGAATCTTGTCATTACTAGTTGCATAAGATAAGGTACCTGTGCTAGTTCATGTGATGTCTAACCTCTCTATCTTTGATCTTTTCTTCTCTCCAACTACCCTATCCTTCTTGGTGAGAGATCAGGTGATCTAGATTATCCAAAATGATCAAATGTTTGAAACATTTTCACAATATTTTCTAGGCAATTTTAACTGGCTTTTTCAAAGGTCTTCTACTCAAAATTTCAAGTTGAAACTTTCATCAATCCCTAAAAATGGGTAGCTAAAGGCTCTCTATTTTATGGACTAAAATTAGGTTTTTAGTTCTTCTTTCCAATGGTGTAAACGATTTTGATTTCCAAGCTCTAGGTCAAAAGTTATGGCCAACAAGTTAAGGATGCCTTTTTATCTGCACAAAGAAGTAAACATTAGTCCAAAGAGATGAGAATCAAACCTTAAACAAACCCTAATTATGACCAAAAAAATTGAGACTGAAAAAACATCAAAAAACATGCAAAAACCTCATTTCAGCCTCTGATAAGCAAAAAGAGTGCACCTAGCACACCTCTGAGGTGCGCTAGGTGCACTTTACTTATACAATTAGAGTGTGCATTAAGTGCACCTCTATGGTGCACCAAGTGTGCATCTTGATTAAGGTTAAGTTAATACAAAATGATGTGTAGCAGTGAACCTAGCTAGATGCGCTTTTGTGCACCTTCACATGGTGTGAGTATTATTTAATTTTTTTTAAGTTTTTTTAATTTTAAGGTGTTTGCATAGTAAAAAGGTGTGCAACTACAGACCTAGATAGGTGCGCAATTGTGCATCTTTTTAGGTGTTTAATGTGTTTGTGTTATTGTGTGCAAGTGGAGGTGTTTAGGCACATTAGCGCACTTGGTTAGTTGTGCAAGTGTGCAAGATGAGCTCGGCAAGGAGAAAATCAAGGAGGGGAGGGGGGTCCCAGATTTCATAGACCTAAGACCTAGCACAACTGTTTGAGGTGTGTGGTTGTGCTACTATGCCCTTTCCTAGAGAAAGTTCTTTCCCTAAATATTTGGTACACTAGCACACCTAGGGAGGTGTGCTAGGTACATTAATGCACACTTTTATGCACCAAAAAGAACTCTTCCCCTAGATTTCTAATTTCTAGAATTTGGGTTTTCAAGCTAGGACCCAGATTTGACCAAAGACACTAGGAAAAGCCCTAGAAAAGACTCGGATGCTAGACTAGGGATCTAAAAAGCCAAAAAATAAAGTAGGGGGTCCCCATTTCTAGGAGAAAGGGGGCATACATTGTGAAACCACATGTAATTCCTCAGACTCAGCAATGTGGTCAACCAGCATGGGAAATATGCACTTTGACATTCACTAGGGTTTGGAAAGATGGAAACTAGGGATGATAAGATAGTTTAATATGTTTAAGTGAAACCAATGGACATAGCACCTAGTTGGGAAGAAGGAAACTCATGAGGCTTTGGGAAAGGTAGAGTGATACCTGAGTAGGGTCACGTGCATAATAGTTTGGGGGTTTGAATAACACTAGATTAAATATGTAAATATGTAGGAATGTAGTTAAGGGGAGATGTTAAGATAGTTTAGTAATTAAATTTTTTGATTCAAAGTTTAGCAAACTTAACCTAGCATATGTGAAACACTTGGGTGGTGGGAAAAGAGGGTTTCCATTAGAATAATTAGTGTTAGTAAAGGATAATTCATATGGATGTAAGAATGGTTAATGACTAGGGTAGTAGCATTAGAGTTAGAAATCATTTTGTGCTAGGGTTAGTTGGTTGTGTGTGTGTGTGTGTGTGTGTGTGTGTGTGTGTGTGTGTGTGTGTGTGTGTGTGTGTGTGTGTGTGTGTGTGTGTGTGTGTGTGTGTGTGTGTGTGTGTGTGTGTGTGTGTGTGTGTGTGTGTGTGTGTGTGTGTGTGTGTGGAAGGTGATTTAGTGGTATATAGCAATTAGTATATAGGTTAGTATGAGGTTGGTACTTAATATTATATTTGTTAAGAGTAATTTTTTTAAGTTTCTTGACTGAACACTAAAGTTAGTTGGATATTTGGTATTAGGGATATGTTGAGTATAGATATATTATTGTTGTTATCATAAGAATGTTATAATATATATACATATATATACATATACATATACATATATATATATATATATACATATGTGTATATATATATATATATGTATGTATGTATGTATGTATGTATGTATGTATGCATTCCATGATACTATGTATAGTAAAATATATATTAAATATTATTTATTACATAGCTTACATACATACATACATACATACATACATACATATATATATTCCATGATGTTATGTATAGTAAAATATATATTAAATGTTATTTATTACATAGCTTAAGTGACATAACCAAATGATGTATGTTGTTAATATATAACACTTTATACCTTACGAATTATCATTATATGGATTTAATGCATAAAATGTATAAAGAATTTTCTTAAGGTGTGTATTAAATATAAACGTAAGTTGAATACTTTTCATTTATTTATTGGTTTATTTATCCATTTTTTATTAATCATCTTGAGTTGGGCAGACAAACCTATTTTCAAAAAAATGATTAAATGTGTTACAATTATGAACATAATTAATTCTTCTTAGGGTATACACTCAATCCAAACTTGGCCTATAGATACCTGGATCATAATAGTACCTAGAGCTTGTTAACAATGTGAATGTAAACACATCAACAAATAGAAATGTATCATTGATCACATATCATAATATGCATGGTGATACATGGAGTTTTAGACATTCCTAAGTAGGTGATGTAATTTATTATTTATATGAATCTACTCAATTGTCACATAAGTGATCTTAAATTTAAATTCATGAAAAGAAAGCCCTACTGGAAAAAAAAAAAAATCATTATTTATTTAATTACACAAACAATGTAGTTAGGATATAAATTAGTAGAGGATTTAAGGACTCGTCATCTCATTCAGTGACCCTTAACCTAGAATGTGGACTTCAATTGATAAAGCTTTGCCTTCACCTCCCTCTTAGAAATCATACGACAATGTTACCATATTCATTTGTGTGCGTAACCTAGTATAATAATTCTTGGTCCTCTATGTTATGTCGTAAACATTACCTTTCTAAAAAAATTGTAGTTGTGGTTTGCCCTAAATTTTGGGCATGATAATCAGTTATTTTCCAGTGTACTACCATTTTAAGTCTTATCATCAATGCTTCATATTATGCCATGTTATTCATGCAAGGGAACAAAAACTTATAAGACTTGGGTGTTACCTCCAGAACCATTTTGGGTGTATGATCCATCAAAGAATAATTTCCAAGTTTCTATAGATAATGTCATAATTTATGCATCTAAAAAATTTATCATGTATAGGATTTTCATATGATAATGGTGCATCTTCTACTTTATCTATGATAACTTGTCCCTTTACGGCTTTGTGATCCACACACTCTAGGTCAAATTCAATTTGCACCATAACCCACTTTTCCAATCTATCTGTTATTGTTAATTTACTTAGTAAATAATTTAGGGGATCAATATTTGCAATTAGCTTGACTATATGAAATAACATATGTTGGAATTCTTCTAGAATAACTAAGATGGAGGTGATTTAGTTATTCAAGGTCTAGATGAATAAATAAAACTTTTCATAGCTTAGTGAACCCATAAAACATTCTTCATGCATGCATCCATAGATTATGCAATCGCTAAAACTTGTAGAAATGTAAACATGAAACAATAATAGAATCATCAACACACTTGACACAATGATTTACGTGGAAACCCAATTTGGGAAAAACCACTAGTAACATGCTACTCTTTTTCACTCGTATGAAGTGATGCCCTGTGAAAGGCCAACCCTATTAAATGTTACAATACACACTATTAAATGTGACCTTGTTAAAGGATTTCAATCACCCTATTAGGACTGAGCCTTGTTAGAGGACTTTAGACCATTCACTTGGAATGTCACCTGGTTAAAGGATTTACAAATGACTATTATGTCAATCTTAATCCAAAGGATTTACCCTAGATTGATACAATTGTTAGAGAGTAACACTAAGGCTTGATCTAATAACAACTTACAACTTCATTTACAAATTATAGATCATTGTTTCAGTCCTCCATTCTACTTGGCCTTCATACTTTCTAGCACTGAAAGCTTGTTCATCCTTCAAGCATTCATATCCTTAAGCCCTCTTTCTTAACATGCCAATGCAGTATCTTCTCTTAGGTCACTTGATGAAGCAAAACCCTTGACTCCCTATCTTCCTTAGGTTCTCACACATAACTCCTTTTGCTTCTAACTATTCATTCTTGTAAATAGAAAATTAAGATCTTTTCTTGATCATTTTCCATTGCTCAATTTATGGTTAGTGTAGAAGTTGAGAAAAACCAGCTTCACAATTTTCCAAGAACACCTGCACGCAAATAACCTATTGCTAAAAGAAACCAAAGAGGGAAAAGACACGACTTATAAATCTTAGCGGAGTGAGAGGAAAAAATGTATTACAAGATTCTAAAACAAAAAATACAAGATTTCAACCTTAAAGGTGAATGAAACCCCAAAAAGGGAAAAGAAGCTAGGTTGTGCATTATAATTAATATAAAATATTAATCGTATGCACCTAAGAGATAGCTTAAGTAAACTAGAGTAATAGACACCTTAATTAATTAAATAAAGGTGATCTAATTATTAATCATAAATAAATAATTACTCTAACACCCCCACTTTAGTGAAGCTCAGGAGGTAAGCTAACCTAACATAGCTATTAAAGTAGGAAAATGGATCATGGCAACAAGGCCTAATCAAGTACCCAAAACAAGGAAATATCTGTAAAGTGGAGATAAAGGAGAAAACCCAATGGGAAAAATTCCTCTCCAAAAAAGAGATAGAATTAACATGTTGAAAAAAAATGAAGGAAGGAAGGCCTCAACAAGACCCCCAAGGACAACTGTGTAACCCCAAGCATAGACCACAATTGAAGATAGCGTGGTGATGCAAAAGATTTGGTGAAGATGTCAGCAACCTGCATGTCAATGAGAATAAAGAGAAAAAACTATCCTAAATCTATTGATGGATGAAATGCATATGAAGTTCAGTGTGTTTAGTACACTAATGCTCCACAAGGTTGTGGGAAATATGAATAGCACTCTAATTATCGCACCACAAAATAGTGGGACGATCAAGAGGAAAGCCAAACTTAGTCATCAACAGCTGAAGCCATAAAATCTCCTAACTAGCATGTACTATTTCTCTATAGTTAGCCTCTATAGATGAAAGTGTGTGAGCAGGTTGCTTCTTACATGACCAGGTGATAGGACTAGAGCCAAGACAAAAGACAAAGCTAGAAGTAGACTTTTGATCATCAACATCACTAGCCTAATATGAGTCAGTGAAGCCAACAATGTGAGGAATCCTAGATGTATAATGAATGGCATACATAAGTGGGCCTTCAATGTATCTCAAAATATGCTTGGCAACTTGCCAATGACTCTCATGAGGCTCATGTGAAAACGAAGAGACAAGACCAACTACAAAGGAGAGATTAGGATGAGTATGTGTCAAGTATAACAAGCTACCAACCAACTACTGATACAATGTAGGATCCACTGAAGGTGAAGTGCAAGAGGTAGACAAGGTAACACCTGACTGAAAAGGTGTGGGAGTAGGCTTGTAATCAAGCATGGTGTTGAAGCATGTCAAGAGCATACTTCTACTAGTAAACAAACATCCCAATAGAGGACTGAACAATCTGTAGACCAAGAAAGTAGTGTAACAAACCAAGATCAGTCATCTCAAACTATTCCATCAATGCATGCTAAACATCCTAAAGCATAGAGAATGAGCCACCTATGAGGAGAAGGCCATCAACATATAGCACAAGGATCAAAACCTTAGCCTCAAGACATTGAATGTATACTATAGGATCAAAATGATAGTGGGTGAATCTTGTAGAAAGCATAAAGGAGTCCATCTTCTCATACCAAGCTCTAGGGGCCTATTTGAGACCATACAATGAGCATCGAAGTCTACAATCCAAGGAGGAATCCTACACAAATCCTTGAGGCTACCCCATGTAAATCTCCTCAATAAGATCACCATGCAAGAATGCACTCTTCAAAACCATCTAAAAAATGGACCATCCCTAAGAAGCTATGATGGATAAGACAAGGCAAAATAGAGTTCATCTTGGTGATAGGGGAAAATATCTCAGTGTCATCAACACCCTCAACCTATGAAAATCCCTTCACAACAAGATGTGCATTGTACTTATCAATAGAATCAGCAACAGCAAACTTAGTATGATATAACCATTTGCATTGCACTAACTTTCTTCCCTTAGGTAGAGAACAAAGATCTTAAGTATGATTCTTCATCAAAGAAGAATACTCCTCCTCCATGGCACTATCCCACTTGGTATGTCCTATCACTTTGGAAAATGTATGAGGATCATCACAAATAGTATGACTTACAAGACTAGAACCCACAATATGAGAACAGGTGTAATGGGAAGTGGAAGGGTCACTAGCTAGAGATCTAGTAGCCTCAACTGTAGCATGATCCCATTTAGGCATTTGTGGAGGATCCTGTGGTAGAGGTAAATGGGGATCACCAATATCATCATCCTCATCATCTAGAAAAGAGATTGGAAAGGATGAGGGAGTAGTGGTAAGTGAAGTAGACTCTGGAGGCAAGGTATCTACTATAGGAAGGCACTCATCAAATTGGACATCCCGTCGAAATAGGACCTATCTAGAATTAGGATCAAACAACCTTTATGCCTTAATATCCTTGTATTAGGTAACAAAAATGAGGTCACAACTCTTCTACTCCATTTCTCTCCTCTAAGAATTGGGTACAAATGCTTGTACTTCACTACCAAAAACTTGAAATGAAGATACATCAAGCTTCACATGAGACCAAGCCTCCTTAGAAGTCATATGTCAAACTACCTTGTGAGGCATCCAATTCTAAATATAGCTAGCACAATTAACTACCTCTACCCAAAAGGAAAAATCCATGGACTTCGATTGTATCATACAATTAAACATCTCCTGAAGTGTTGTGTTATTTCTCTCTACCACACCATTCTATTAAGGGGTGTAGGGCATTGAAGACTAATGTTGAAGACCATGTTTAAAGAAAAAATTCCTAAAAGCTTGGTTCACATAATCCCCCTTGTTGGTGTTTTGAAAAAACTACTAAGAAACAAAATGCTCAATACCAAAATGACATCACTCACACAATCTAAGGATTAGCCAATTCCTATTAACAATTATATGTGCAAACCATTTAGACCCAACTTCAACAAAACCAAGGGTGGTTTTCTACTCTTTAGGCTCTGCAAAACTAGGGTGGGTATACCCAGGGATGATTTAAGACTAGGAAACATTGTATGAGAATTATTTTAGTTTCATTTTGATTCTTATCTCAAATCCTCAAACACATGCATAATTCTTGACAATTTGATAAACACATCCCATATAATAGATCTGGCTAAAATTCTTCTCTAGGTCTGCACGTGTTCTTAGCAATAGTGGCTAACTAAAGCTAAAACATTCCATGCAAACAAGTACTAGCCAACTTTGAAGATCTTTAGGAAATAAAAGTAAAATTGATTATAATTATGCATTTGAAAACCATTTATGACACATTTCTCTTCCAGCTGAATCAATTTGACTAGTTCCTAATTCATTAGGGTTCAAAGTCTACAAAAAATCCTTAGATCTAATTTGTTTCCCTACAACAAACATTATCAGCAATTCTTATCAAAATTCATCATTCAAAATCCTTTCTACTACTACGGCAATCTTACCAAATTCATCAAAGCTTTTACTTAATCCATTGAACTAATAGTAGTGATGAAAAGATATACAACCTAACTGGATTGCATTCAATTGCAGAAGCCTTTACCCATACAATATCAAGATAACCAAGTAATCAAAAGGAGAAAAAATTTAGAAAGAAATGATATGGGGACATCTCATAATTTGTATTCATTTTCTTTAAAAATTGTATACATTTGTAGTAAACTCAGAATGACCTTAAGAAGAAACATAGAGATCATTTTATATTAATGTATTCTTGAGAACTAATAGAGAAAATACATCATAAACTTGCTCAAAATATTGGACCAAAAAACTAAGTAAGTATATCACCTAGAAACAATAGAAATTAGACCCTTTCTCCAGCCTTGGGATCTCACTTATATAGTGTGAGATGCAACAAGCTTTAGGCTAAGAGAAGATGATAGGTCTCCTTTACAAGGAATATTTACATATACCTATCACAAAATGACAAAATGTGAGTAATAGAAAGACTAATACATCAAACATTCCTTTTGGGGCCCCTTTCTGTTACATCATCTATTGTTGTTGATTTGGATATTATTTTGATCCCTCTTTGTATGAAACTGCTAGATTAGCCAATGATGAAATTTTTCCTAATGATTGCAAGTTAGTCTCCACCTGCGGGTTTTCACCATTTTTATCTTGTATGGTGGGAGTAACTTCCATTGTTTTCTCTTCTTCGATTGTATTAGCATCCTATGGGCTCGGGCCTGCAACTAAAAGTGACTAATTATTCTTGTCTTTTTCTTCCAATTGGGCTTGTGTAGTGATGATGTCAATGATTTGGTTCTCCTCACCCTACACCTCATCACTGCCAATTTCATCTTCATCAAACTATTCACTAGGAGCTATTTTTGCCATCCATTTGTCAAACAGTGTGTCATTTGGCCAATTGAATTACAAAATATCTCTTTGTCATTTTAACACATATTCAGCCTCATTATCAATAGAAACAAATTCCCATTTTAGAGAATCAAAGAATATTTGGGCCTTCACCATTTCTTCCA
Organism: Cupressus sempervirens; assembly: GCA_028749045.1. Taxonomy (NCBI): domain Eukaryota; kingdom Viridiplantae; phylum Streptophyta; class Pinopsida; order Cupressales; family Cupressaceae; genus Cupressus; species Cupressus sempervirens. The sequence continues at coordinate 240,354,547 of CM053793.1, forward strand.
TTGTGGTAGCCCACCATGCATGCCCTATTTGATTTACAATTCTATTCATCCTTAAACAAAAAAATATCATCAAGTTCCTTCACCCATTCATCTTTGTTTTTCAAATTATTTCTTTTATCTAGGGCACGAGGAAACAAACTAAATTTTTAGCTCTTGTACTTGTTCAAGTAGCCTACTATTATTCTCTGTAAATGAATCCTTTTATTGTCAAAATCAGCAAGATTAGAAACAATGTCAAAGGTTTTTTCAATTTGATCATAAGAATTCCTTATGACAGAAAAACACAAAAATGTCATTTCTTTCTCCTTCTTACTGATTTATTCACGATAGACTTTAGAGCCTCATCATTGGCTTTTAGCTCCTCCTAGATATTGATCACCCTGGCCAACTGATCATGAATTAGTGTCCATTCAACTTTGTCCCCCAAATATGTGAGAGCTTTTCTTAGTTTATCTTCATATTTTGACTCCAACTCTACATGTAAGGCCCATAGTTTACCCTTTTCTTCTTCAAAATCCTTAGCAGTGTAGCACTGTGGCCTCTAGGGTGTATCTGGTATTTCTATGAGGGGGTAGATTTGAAGGGTTCAACTAGGGGGCGAGGGTATGTTATTCTTGGTGCTACTGACGTACCCATTAGCTTGTTTTGCACAACTATCCTACCTATCCACAACTACCTCATACTTGCTTTGCAACTCAGTCATTTCCTTTTCTTCCCTCTGTGCAGTAGCCAAGGCAAATTGAGAGTAATCTACATACATGTGATCTGCCTATACATGTGAGGTATCAGCAACTCTCCTCACAATGATACTCCCTATTAGTCATGAATCATTAGGCTATGATGGGGCAGCCCTGGATCCTCTTCTTAATGACCACATAACAAGAGAAGCTTGGTCATTACTAAATGTAATTCCCAAGAACTCTTTTTTATTTGGATCTTGTAATCTCAAATTATTTAACATAGAATTAAAAATCAAGGCATCAGAAATGTCCCTATTGGGCAATAATAAAATATTTGTAGCCTTTACCATTTGTCTCCCTTCTTCAGGGGTTATGTTCTAGAATTCTTGAACCATTTGTTCCTTTATTTGACTTTGAATGGAGGCTTCATCCATTTCTGGATTCTCTGCTTTCATATTCTTACATCTTTCCTCAAAAATGTGCATGTTTGCCCTCCAAGCAAAATGATGGAAAGCCCTAGACCTTACAAAACTGTCATCAGACAAAAATTGTTAACTAGCTTGTTCCAAAATAGGGTCTAATTCCCTTCTCTTGAAATCTACTATAGTTAACTGAAAAATTGGCATAGGAGGCTCCTAGGGGTTACCTTCATCAATCTCTACTTGGGTAACAAAAACTCCCCCTTGTGATCCCATTTGTTCAATTTTCTCATCAGTGAGCTGCTCCTCCTCAATTCTCATGGGGGTTTGGGAAGGTGAGTAACTCTCATCATGTGGTTCCTCTTCCCTTATTATCTTTCTCCTCTTGGGAGAAGGTTTAGGAGGCCTTTCTTCAAAAATAGCACTAGTAGATTCAACTATCTATTTTCCTTTATCCACAATGGGCCTTTGATCCTGAATGACAGTATATCCTAACCTCCTTTGCACAACTAGTGGTCTTGCCCCTATATTGGGAGTGAAACCCAATCTTCTCATTATTTCCCTGGCCTTATCTGGAAAAGAATCAATGAAATATTGTTTCTTCTCATTGATTACCTCCATTATTTCAAGGAATGTACTTATAAGCTTATTTATTTTATCTACAGTAGTTACAACATTACTAAGAGGGTTGTAATCTTTGTCAAAACAATTAATAAAATTCAAGACTTTTGAATAGACTCTCCATTTTTCTTTCTTTTTTTCTTGCTCCTGTAGAGAGTACTCATTCCTTATTACATCTTCAGGGAAATAAAAATCATGCTCAACTGGATGAAGCTTGATCCTATGCCTAAGAGCCAAATTAAAGAAACCTTTTGCATCACAAAAATGAGGGTGAGATATTGCCATTTTATAATGATCCAAAAATTTGTAGAGGAAGACCCACCCTTCCTTGGTTATTACAAACTAGTGGGCTACTGTGCAAGTGGGAAAAATTTATCATGTTCCCTTTTGTGCAAAAAGGCTTCTTCTACTCCTCCCAACTGCCACAAGAATTCAGCTACTCCTACATTTAAGGGCACCTAGTAAGGAAGTACATGGGGTGTTCCCTTGAATCCATAAATTCTAATAATAGTTGAAACTAAATATGGGATGATATCTCCCCAATTATGTGAAACTTTTAGATTATGGGGTTTTTCCATAGGCCTAACAAGGTGCATTAGTGCTTTAGGAATCCTGGGATTGTCTCTTAATATGAGGCACCTCAGTTTGGAGGAAAAGTGTCTATCAAATCTAACAAAAATAGCATATTCTACTTCCCTGGTCATATCTACACTCCATAATTGAATTGGCAGTGCTTCCCCCTCTTGTTCCCTATTCAAAACTATTTCTTTACCAAAGTATGTAGCCCCCTTAAATAGAAACATGTGCATCAACAAGGAGTATTGGCCCCAAACCTTCTCCACCTTGCCCTTTGCAATCCCAACCAATCCACTATGAATCTCATTAGCCAGGTAAGAAGCAAAATAAAAAATTATATCCACACCAAAAGAGGAGATTTGAGTAATCATATACATGAAACTCATGGGCATAAAATCTTCTTCACCTTCTCCAAAAGCTCTGCACAGGGTCCTGTATATCTCTACTGCCTTGGCATTGAAATATGCTTTCTTGAAAATTTTTTTAGAGGATGATGTTATTGTTGGTAGGGTTCTAATTCTACCAATGTGGGCCTTCAGTGCACCTTGTCTAACTACATCCTTCTTTGACATATATTCTTTTTCTAAAACTATCAAATTAATGGGCACATGATACCTAGTGAGAGGTCCCAAATGGAAAACTTCCCTAATCTCTTCTGGACTAATGGTGATTAGAATTTCACCATCTACTCTTCTCACCACCCTAGTGTCTTGATCATAACTCTTTTCCACGGCCTCAAGGAGGTCATAATCCATAAACACACTGGGAACAACTAGCTTTCCCAGGTCAAAATTCAATATATTGGCATGTGGGGCAAACAATTTCCTTTCTGCAAACCATTTCTTGAACAAATTTAAACCAATTTGCAAGATTTTAGCATCTTGGACCCAATTACCCTTATCATAAAATCCATCAACTATCCTCAACCTAGGGTTTAATGAGGTCAACTTTTTAACTTGCACTATCTCTACAGTAGACTCAAGAAGCAAATCAAGCAAATCATCATGTACATTTCTATCCAAATAATTTACCTAACCTAAAAATCCCTTCTTTGGAGGCATCTTTGATTATGCTTTACTGAACTGAAATACTTACAGAGATTATAGTAGGATTACTTACTTGAATTCTATCATCATTTTCCTCTATATTTTTGCAAAATTTTTGCGAACAAACTACTTCACAATCTTACCAAACTTCAACATGATCTTCTTCAGTAATTTCTTCTGCTCAGGAAAAGCTTGAAATATTTGTTCACATAAGGTGAAGCTGAAATAATCTTCTGTATTATACTCTATTTTTCCTCACATGCAAAGCTTTCATTTCTAATTAATACACAGAGTGGCACTACCTTCTACATTTAAATCTGCACCATCGATCTTTAAAAATCCTACGATCGTGGGATATGGAGAAAGACAACTTGGCATTGCACTTGAAAAGTTGACCAGTCAATCCAATGAAGATTGCCCACATACATAGCTCCTTCCTTGATGGAACTTCTATCTAGACCTACTGGCAATTGAGGACACATGTCAATAGGTTGCTACTTCACTATACATAAAGAACGAGCACCTTGCCATAGCGAAGCAGCAACAACCATTGTTCGATCTTGATCTTGTGAATGATATGTTACTACACTACTTAGAAGAATAGTGGTGGGCCCTCATTCACTACTTTGCTATACATATCATCTGAGCAACTCTTCATGGTGAGATAGCGACGATTGTTGATCTGAGACTAAATCAAAGGTGGAGAAACTACACAAAGTATCCTAAAAGGTGGTGGGTCCCATACTCACTGTCACATAGATTAAACAACTTGCAACTTTCCATAGCGAGATAGCAAGGACTGTTGATTCTAGTTTGATCTAATGATCGGGATCCCTTATGTGATTTTTGAATGGGGCATGGGTCTAGGGTACTAGTGACATAGGAAAATCTACACTGCTGGCAGTAAACCAAACCTTTCTTAAAATCCTAGTCACCCATCCACGTTACTTGAGGTCCCACCAACTATTCATTTCATGGCACCTCGCTACTTCACAAACGGTGAGATGCTTAATTTTTTTGATAGCGAGGTAGCGAGCTCCAATGACTTCAATAAAACTCGGCGTTGTAAAATATAATAACCCATCAAATCACCATCACTCTTACTAACTACTTCTGACAATAGCAGTTATTACTTGTCATGCCACCTGGACAGACCATGGTTACCGAGAAATTTGGAGGCCACCATGTCTTTGATTTCACAAAGCCTCACTACTTCACTAATGGTGAGATACTTAATTTTTTTGATAGTGAAGTAGTGAGGCATCGAAAAGACTTTTATTTAGGCACTGACTTCTGACTGCTTCTACTGGGTCCCCTTTTCTATTCTAACAGTACTTGCAAGGTGCACATGACTAAGAAATGGGCCAAAAAACAAATCTCTGACCGCTGCATCTTCATTTTAGGGTCCTATTTTATTAACTTTTTGGGACTCACTACCTTGCTATACATAGAAAGTGCTCATTTTTTCATAGCGAGGTAATGACAATGGTAGATCTATTCAAATTAGATGGTGAGGAACCTAAGAGGAAAGGTAACTCTTGGGCGCGGAAAAATAAAAAGAAAACAAAATATTCACCCAAGCTCCTTTTTCAAATATTTTGTGCCTAAAATTTTTTAAATGGAATGAGACATAGGGTTTTCACAAAAAAATTCAAAGGCTAACAAAAGGATGACATAGCTAGAAACCCTATTCACCATTAATGGATACAATCTGAATTTCTATACCTAGGCAAAGGAATTTTATCATGCAAAAATTCAAGCCAACACCCCCATTCTCTATGCATATCCACTAAATAAAAAGACCAGATTACTTCTCCACAAATGTCTTGAAGACTCAAAATGAATGAAAGATATCAGACTTGTACTTCAAAAAGTACACCCATGTGCACTTGGAGAAGTCATCAATGAAAGTAAGCACATATCTGGCACCAGAAAAAGGAGTGGGAAATGAAATGAGGTCACTATGAATCAACTCCAATGGTGCCAAAGCATGAGTAGCTCATCCATGTGGAAAAGGATCCCTATATTTTTTGCCAAGGGCATAACCCTGACAAACACCATTTGTGTAGGAAATCTAGGGAAGTCCAAGAACAATTTCTTATGTGCTCATTTGCTAAAGATATCTTTAATTCTCATGCCAAAGTCTACTTACTGAATCTACATGTGCTACAAGATAGGAACATATGCCATTAGAAGACTCAAATCCATCAAATCTATATAGGTGAGATGTAGAGTCAACACTCCTGGTAGCCACTATCAACTTAGTGTCATGTAAGTCCCAAATAACCACATCATGTGGCTAGAATTAAATTATCTTACCATAGCCAGAGTGGAAACTCTAATAAATAGACAATAGGTTCATTGAGATGTCAAGGAAAAAAAGAACATCCTGAAGAGAACCCCAACTAATGTAACAAAACTAGAACCCAAGACTAAAAGATGTGATGAGTTCCCAATAGCAATCTATGAAGTAGCATAAGGAGCAAGTGAGGTGACCAACTACTAAGTGTAATTCATATGGTGAGAGGCACTAGAATCAAGAATCTAGGAAGGCGTATAAGTCATTGCTTATGCAGTAAGAGTGTGACCTTTCCTTGTAGGAGGGATGAAAAAATAGGAGCAGAAATGTGATGCTCCTACATGGCTTCATCTAAAGCCTCCAAACATCTCCAACACCTGGAAATGAGATGTCCATCCTTTTCACAAAAACTACAAGTCTCAACTGATTTCTTCTTAGTCTTGGAGGAAGACTCATTAAACTTGGAAGAAGATTTACACTTGGAAGGGTTAGCTGGAGGTTTGGGATCAATTTTTGGTGTATCTTTTTTTCAGTTTAGCTTTTAGTTTTGGTATCCCCTGAGAAGACTGAGCAACCAATGCCTAGTTGGAAGAGCTAGAAGCATCCACCTATTAAATCTTTCCCTGTTCCTATGTCAACTAATCATAGAATGTCTCAAAAGAAGGCATTTGATATCTATTGCCCAAAGCATCCATAGTGGAGTAGAAAGTGGAATAAAAGATCTAATACTGTCCTTGCAACTTAAGAGTATTAAAAAAAAACACTCATCATCTATCTTATTTTTCTCACATCCCTACAAAAATGAACATAGATATTTGAACTTCATCAAGAAGTCCTCAATGGTGGGAAGGCTGGTAGGTGTCAAAGAAGTCAACTTTGCATCAAGTTGTAGTGCCTGAAACTCATTCACTATGCCAAACAAGTTGTAAAACTTGGTCCACATAGCCCAAGGAGTGGTCAAACCATCCAGGTACAATAGGAGACTATCAAAGATGTTCAATAAAATCAAGCCCATGGCTTCATCCATTTTTTTTCTATGCTGAAGAACCTTAAAGGGGTGTTGTGGGACAGGTTGATTTTCATCTAGACATGACCATAAGCCACGTGACATAAGAAGTCAATTCATGTGTGCTTTCTTATTGTGGTATTTGTGTGGTGTCAATTAGGCCATAGAGGGGTTTGACATTGAGAGAAGAAGAAAAAAGTAGGAGGGTCGTTTCTAAATTAAATTATAGAAATGAATATGCACCCCCTCACAATGTATAAATTTATCCCTCGCAAACCAAAGAAACAACTAAGGAAAGCACAAAAACTTAGAAGAAAATCTAGATGCCAGATGTAGAAAGGGAAGAAACTAAAGTCTCTACTGCAATGCCACAAATAGGAGCTAAAATAGTCAAGTCATAAAATATAAAACTAGCATCATCATCTTTAGCTTGGAATCAACTTTTCAGTGCTTCTTTAGGATTAAAAAAAGACCTCTATATACTCAAGTTACAGCCAAAAAACCAAGTGCTTCTCCAAATAATAAACTCTCTGGGAAAATACAGAGGTTGCAAACAATTTGATGGTTGTATGACCATCAAGAGGATGTCCATTGAAAAAAAATCAATCATAAAAAAAATGATGTTATTGTTGGAAAGATGATGTCACCACTAGGAGTCGCTAGAAAAATTACGTCACCAAGAAGATGATGTCACAACATGAAAAAATGACATCACTACCTAAAAAGTGACATCATTATCATCAGTGGTCATAGGCTACCAGAGGTAGTGGTTGGCCGACAGGTTGGTGGTAGTGACGGTCGTTGGGCAGTGCTGCATCGGTGGCGATGGTGGGACAGTGGCTCATTGGAGGTGGTGGGGCATGGCCCAGGCTATGGTGGTGCGTTGACATGGGTGGGGCACAAGTTGAGCATGGGTGGCACGCTGGTGGCCTGGTGTCTGTGTACGAAAAAATGCTTTTAAAAGCATTTTTTTGATTTTTTTCTCAATTTTTGAGTTGTACAGACCTGGGAAGAAAAAAATTCTAAAGGCTATTGTGGCAAAAATCACAAATTTTATATGGATTTTGACTATACAAGGTGTTTTGAGCACAATGGTGGTGTCTGTTTTTACCCAAAGTGCACCAGAAAAAGATGTCTCCTCTAGATTGAAGAAAAAAACTATGAAAAGCTAGGTTTTCCATCTTCAAATTATGGCTCTAAGATCTCCAAACTAGGTACCAGCAGGGAAGCTCTGATACCATGTAGAAGTTGAGAAAAACCAACTTCATAGTTCACAAAGAACACCTACATGCAAATAACCTATTGCTGAAAGGAAATCAAAGAGGGAAAAAATGAAGTTTGGAATTCTTAGCAGAGTGAGAGCAAAAATGTATTTCAAGATTCTAAAACAAAAAATATAAGAGTTAAACCTTAAAGGTTCATGAAACCCTAAAAGGGAAAAGAAGCTAGGTTATGCATTAAAATTAATATAAAATATTAATTATATGCACCTAAGAGATAGCTTAAGTAAACTAGAGTAATAGACACCTTAATTAAATAAATCAAGGTGATCTAATTAATAAGTGTAAATAAATAATTACTTTAATAGTTGGGAAGGATTAGGTAGGATACAATGAATCTATCTCACATTCCATGTCTCTTCTAGAGACTTCTCCTTGAATCCTCTTTGAATTTGCCTAAAAATAGTTTACCTTGAATTATGTGCCACCAGCTCATCAATCTTATCTTCCACCTAGTTCACACATTCCAAGAAAACAAATTTGTCATCTCAGATTCATCAAATTCATGATCTTTTGAATAATGCAGCCACTTGGCATTATCTAGATTTTGATGCTTGGTAAATGTCACATTGCTTAGCATCCTCTATAAAATCACTCAGCATGAACTAAAGTTTACTAGTGCTTGGCATTAACTAAACTTCACTTGATATCCAATGTTTTTCTCGGCATAGACTAGATTAAACATTTACTCAGCTCCAACTAATTTTCTACTCAACTTGCTCTAACTTTTCTCGGCACCTACTGTCCACTTGTTCAAGCTTTACAGACAAACATTATGTAATTTGTTCTTTTAGATTTTCTTAGTATAACCAGCCTTTGTAACCTTACTTGTAGATTATCAATGCATCATATTATCACTATCTTAACTAATTCTTGCACTCTTTTACATAATCATAACTCAACCTTTTCTCTAGATGCTATTGTTACATCTTTTGATCAAATCTTCTTCATCAATCAAATAAGTGATAGTATTTGAATCATATAAGTAGTTGTCTCACCAACAAATAGTAGGTTTAACATCAGTGACAAAATGATGATTAAAGCATATTGATCATACTTATATCAATTTGTTCTCAACAATCTCCCTCTTTGATAGTCTTCTTCAATCTAATCTCAACAATTTCCCTCTTTGGCATTGATGGCAAACCAAACTAATCAACCAAACTAACTAGGTTAAAATAGTAAGACAATATCAAAAAAAAAAAAGTTCCTTGTACTAATATCCCTACCTCTATAAGAAATGGTTAAAATAGTAAGACAATAGCAAAACGAAAATAGTTCCTTGTACTAAAATCTCTCTCTCTATCAGTGACTTTCATCTTGAGTAGGTTACGAAATTCTTCTTTATAACTCCCTCTGAATTTCTTCTTGCTATATCTCCCTCTTGCTAGGTAGATGTTAGGATTTCTCCTTTATTCTTCTGATCAATAACTATCTCCCTCTTTCTTGCATTTTATTCTCTCCCTCATCATGCTTGTATTATCCTTGATCAGCAATATCAACAATTATCTCCCCCAGCTTGATTATCTACCTATGTTGGCTTGATCAACAATTATCTCCCTCTTTGACAACAATGCCAAAGACTAGTCATCTTAATCATGTTGATAGAAGCTCTTCAGTTTCTCCCTCTATCACCTTACTTATGACTAGTTTTCAAGTTTCATCTCTTTGGTTACTTTAAGTAGCTCCTAAATTAAGATCCTTTGCATCAATTTGTAGTATTCAAAAGCAACTTGTTTGATATAGGGCACTCCTTTTGTTGTTTATATAGCCTTTTATAGGGGCATCAACCCTAGTTTACCTCTTAGTTACTCATGAGCATCCTTAGGTAATTATTTTGTGAAGATATCATAAATTTGTTCCTTTGTGTTAACTTATTCCATCTTCACCTCTTTATCCTAAACTAATTCTTTCAAGTAATGATACTTGATTGCAATGTGCTTAGTCTTTGTGTGCATCATAGGAAACTTTGATATATTGATAGCACTTGTATTATCACAATAAAGTGCAATTGATTCTGTGATCTCTTTCTTCATTCCTTTGAGTAGCTATTTGATCCATACAATATTTGCACAATTCACAGTAGCAGCAACATTTTTAGCTTCAGCAATAGATTGTGAGGTGCAATTTCCTTTCTTACTAGTCCATGTAACTAGCCTCTTGCTTAAGAAAAATGCTCCTCCAGAAGTGATCTTTCCATCATTAATGTTTCTAGCTCAATCAACATCACTATAGGCTCTTAATTCAAATATCTTATTTTTCTGATAATATAGACCAAACTCCTCTGTTCCTTTTAGATATCTCATTATTCTCCTTAGGATTAGTAGAGAATTTTGCAAATATCACCATGGATAATTCAATGTCAGGTCTTTTGTATACCAGATATTGTAATTTACCAATCATACACCTATATAGTGTTTGATTCACTTTAGCTAAATCATCATTCTTTGACAACTTGTGTCCTATCACCATGGGTGTGCTTATTAGTTTTGAATCCTCCAATCCAAAAGTTTTCAGTATTTCTTTGACATATTTTGATTGAGTGATGTATATACCATATTTCATCTGATATACTTGTAAACCCACAAAGAATTTAATTTTTTCAAAAATAGACAATTAAAATTATTGCTTCATTTCATTTTAAAAAGCTTTGCATAAAGCATCTTGTCATCCAAATATGATATCATCAACAAAAATTTTAGATAAAAAAAATACCTTTTCCTTTCTCTGTCTTTATGTATAGATTGTTGTTATCATTGGTCCTTTCAAATCCAATCTTCACAATATACTTATGAAGGCTTTCATACCATGCTCTTGGTGCTTGTTTCAAACCATATAGAACTTTGTGTAATTTACATACCATTTTGTTATTGTTAACATCAACAAAACCTTTTGGTTGTTCTATTAAAACTTCTTCTTCTAATATGTTGTTTAGAAATGTAGATTTAACATCCATTTGATAAAATTTGAAAGCTTTGTATGTAGAATAAGCAAGTAAAGTTCTTACTCCTTCCAATCTAGCAATAGAGACTAATGTCTCTCCATAGTCAATTCCTTCTTTTTGTGCATACCCTTTTCAGACTAATCTTGCCTTATTCCTTGTTACTTCACCATTTTCATCTAGCTTGTTTCTGAATACCCACTTGGTGCCAATCACATTTTTTTCTTCTAGTCTAGGAACTAGAGTCTATGTCTTATATTTCTCAATTTGTTCAATCTCTTCTTCCATGGTCTTACACTATTCTACATCCTCCAATGCATCTCTTACTAATTTGGGTTCATTCATGCTTAGCAAACATGTATCATTTCTCAATCTATTTCTTGTAATTGGTCTAGTATCTTTATCTCCAATAATTTGTGTAGTAGGATGATGTCTCTTGACATATTTGGACAATCTTGGTTCAGCTCTAGTTTGTCCAATTTGTCTCTCTATCAAGTAACTCACATTTCCACCAATCTCAGAATCACAATGTGCTTCAACTTAATTCTGTAACTTGGCATCTAAGAGTAACTCGGTTCTTGAATGCAGCTTGACATTCATAGTCTATGACTTGGCAATCTCTGAAACTTCTTATTGATTTGTATCTTGATTTGATGCATCTTCTTCAGTAGGCATACCCTCATAAGAGTATACAAATGATTTGTATTCTTCTAGTTCTTTCATAGGTTTAGCCCCATGTACTTCTATATATTCATCAAAGTTCACATTTGCACTTTCCACAACTTTGTTAGTGTTAGCGTTCAAACACTTATAAGATTTACTTCTTATAGAATAGCCTAGGAATATACCTTCTTCTCTTTTTGCATCAAGTTTACCATTCCTAAGATTTTTAAGAATGTAACATTTGCTTCCAAATACCTTAAAGTATTTTATATTGGGTGAGTATTTATACCATAATTCAAAAGGTGTTGAATGGGTACCTTTCTTGACTTGTACACAGTTCAAGGTATAGACAATTATACTTATAGCTTCTCTCAAATATTTTAAAGCAACATTTTTCTCCATCATGAGTGTCCAAGCATAGTCTCTTATAGATCTATTCCTTCTTTCAAAAATTCCATTTTGTGGATGGGTTCTAGGGGTACATGTCTATCTTTTGATTCCTCTATCATTGTAGAACATCTCAAACTCATTTGATGTAAATTCTTCTCCTCTGTCAAATCTGAGACACTTAAGATTTTTACCTCTTTCCTTCTCAACTCTTGCTAAGTACCACTTCAACATTTGGAAAGCATCAAATTTTTATTTCAGAAACATAATTGTCATCATTTTAGAATAATCATCAACAAACAACATAATGTACTTATCTCCTTTGTAGCTTTGCACTTCAATTGGTCCACACAAGTTAGTATGAAAAATCCCTAGTATTTCTTTAGAGGTATGAGTTTTACTCTTAAAAATTGACTTTGTCATTTTCTCTAACTAACATTGTTTGCACATTATATTATCATGCTTCTTCAACTTAGGAAAAACTCTAACTTTTCTCATGTTACTGATACTGACCAGATTATCAAAATTGACATGACATAACCTTTTGTGTCATAGCCATACATCATCAGATTTTACAACTAGACAAATAGCATCCTCTAAATCAAGATAGAATAGATTAATTCTAGTTTGATCACCTTTTCCAAGTAGTCTTCCATTTGTGTCATATATCTTAGCAACTTTTTTTTCAAATTCGACCTTACATCTTAAATTATTTAGTTGTGACACACTCAAGAGATTATAGTTATGTCCTTCAACATAGTAAGCATTGTCACATAAAATCTTGTCTGTGAGTTTGATAGAACCTTTTCCTTTTATCAAACATGGTGCATCATTACCAAATCTTACACTATTCCCATCATAACAATTCAAGGTAATGAACTTACTTTTGTCTCCAGTCATGTGATGTGAGCATTCACTATCAATAATCCATCTATCATTCCTTTTTACATAAGTCACAAGTGCAATTGCCTCATCTTCATTAGATTCATCCTTCATTGCAACATACACCACTTCATCATCATGTTCATCATATTCATCTTTAGTTTCCTCTTCAGCAATGTAGCATGAATTTTTGCCTTTGTTTTTGTATTCCTTGATGTCTTCATCTCTTCTACTTTTGTACTACTTGTCACTACCTTTGTAGTTCTTCTTCTTTGGATATCTAGCAGCAATATGACCAACCTCATTTCAATTAAAACAAATGATAGTCAATTTACCTTTGAACTTACCTTTACCTATGTGGAATCTTCTTGCCAGTAGTGCTTCAAACTATTCTACATCCTCCTCATCTTTATCATTGTCACTGGACACATACTTTATCTTTTTCTTCTTATTCTTCTCATCATTTTCCTTCAATGACACTTTAGCTTTGAAAGTAGATTCAATATTTTTAGTTTTGTAATTATCAAAGTTAGATAGCTCAAAAGTAGTGAGTCTACCTACCAAACCTTCAAGTGATAGACCATTTCCTAGTATACATCTTTGTTCTTGAATTGCAAAAACTCTAATAGAATATATAGGTAGTAGTGTTCTCAAGACTTTTCTTACAATAGTATCATCATCTATTTTTCCATTAGCTTCTATTATTGCATTAACAACTTCTTTTATCCTTGCAACATATTGAGCAATATTTTTAGCTTCTTCCATTCTCATATCATCAAACTTACCTCTGATATTTTCATCTTTGTCTCTAAGAGCATTGGTCTCTCCTCCATGGAGCAAAACCAACTTACAAAAATGTAAACATGAAACATAATAGATTCATCAACACACTTGACACAATGATTTACATGGAAACCCAATTTGGTAAAATCCACCAGTAACATGCTACTATTTTTCACTCTTCTAAATTGATGCCCTGTGAAAGGCCAACCCTGTTAAAGGTTACAATACGCACTATTAAATGTGACCCTCGTAAACCCTCATAAAGGATTTCAATCACCCTATTAGGAGTAAGCCTTGTTAGAGGACTTTAGACCATTCACTTGACCCAGTTAAAAGATTTATGAATGACTTTTAGGTCAACCTTAATCCAAACAATTTACCCTAGACTGATACAATTATTAAAGAGTAATAGTAAGGCTTGATCTAATAGCAACTTACAAATTCATTTGTAGATTATAGATCATTGTTTGAGTCCTTCATTATGCTTGGCCTTCATACTTTTGAACTTTGTTAGCTCTTTCACCCTTCAAGCATTCATATCCTTAAGCCTTCTTGCTTAACATGTCAATGCAGTCTCTTCTCTTAGGTTACTTGATGAAGCAAAACCCTTGACTCCTTATCTTCCTTAGGTTCTCATACATAAATCCTTTTACTTCTGACTGGTCATTCCTATAAATAGAAAACTAAGATCTTTTCTCACTCATTTTCCATCATCTAATTTAGGGTTAGGATGGATTAGGTAGGATATAATGAATCTATCCCACATTCCATATCTCTTCTAGAGACTTCTCCTTGAATCCTCTTTGAATTCTCCTAAAAATGGTTTACCTTAAATTCTCAGCTCATCAATCTTATCTTCCACCTAGTTCACACATTCCAGAAAAATAAACTTGTTAGCTTACATTTATTGAATTCATGATCTTTTGAATAATGCAGCCACTTAGCATTATTTGGCTTCTGATGCTTGGCACATACTGTATTTCTTGACATCCTCTATAAAATCACTTGGCATGAACTAAAGTTTATTAGTGCTTGGCATCAACTAAACTTTACTCGGCATCCATTTTTTTCCTTGGCATACACTAGATTAAACTTTTACTTGGCTCCAACTAATTTTCTAATCGGCTTGCATTGACTTTTCTCAGCACCTACTATCCACTTGGTCAAGCTTTGTAGACAAACTTTGTGTAACTAGTTTTTCTAGATTTTCTTAGTGTAACCAACCTTTGTAACCTTAAGTGGATTATCAATGCATCATGTTATCATTGTCTTAACTAATTCTTGTACTCCTTTACATAATCATAACTCAACCTTTCCTCTAGGTACTATTGTTACATCTTTTGATCAAATGTTCTTCATCAATCAAATAAGTTGTATTACTTGAATTATATAAGCAGTTGTCTTACTAGAAAATAGTGGCTTTGACATCGGTGACAAAACAATAATTGAAGCATATTGGTCATACTTGTATCAATCTGTTCTCAACAATCTCCCTCTTTGATAGTCTTTTTCAATTTGATCTCAACAATCTCCCTCTTTGATAGTCTTCTTCAATTTGATCTCAACAACATATAATCTCACATTTTTTGTGAAGCAAAAACTACTTCCAGGAATGGTCACTCAATTGATGAATAATTTGGCTCATGTCTAATTAAAGTGTGATTGATATAGTAGATAGCCTTCTCTCTCACTTCATGATTGTATTGTACTTTTTAGTCACTGATATGTATAACAAGAGAAGTTTTCCAGATATGGGTGAGATTAAAGTTGGTGGATTTATTAGGTATTGTTTTATCTTTTCAAAATCTTCTTCACAAATAGCATCATATTGATATGGTATATTCTTATGTAATAGGTGCATGAAGGATGACTTTTGTCACTCAACTATAAAAAAAATATTTTGATGGATTGTAACCTTCCTTTTAATGATTTTAATGGGCTTCTATTTTTTGGTGGTGGCATCTCCATGATTTATTTAACTTTTTCAAGATCAACTTCTATCCCTTTTGTAGAAACTATGTATCCCAATAATTCTTGAGAGCTAACACAAACTATGCATTTCTAGGGATTCAATCTAACATGATATTTCTCCATCCTAGTAAATATTTTATCTAGCACATTCAAATGATCTTTCATTTTTTTTAAATTTTCCTATAATTTCATCTACATAATTATCCATTATGCTATGCATCATATCATGAAAGATTATAGTCATATCCCTTTGATAGATAGTCCCTACATTCTTGAGTCTAAAAGGCATAGCATTCTAGCAATAAGTTCCTTAGGGACATGTAAATTCAATCTTCTCTTGGCCTTCAAGTGCAATATTTATTTGGTTATAACTAGAGAATATTTCTATTAAAGAAAATATTCCATGTCTTGCTGTAAAATCTACAATGATGTCAATGTTGGGCAAGGGAAAATCATCTTTAGGACAAGCCTTGTTAAGATCTATAAAATATGTGCATAATCTAATAAAATTTTCTAGTTGTATATACACTCTACATAATCAATTTCTCTAATAAATATTTCATCCAATAATTTCTCCAATTCTCCTTTGACTAGGAGTACAATTTATGGATGCATCTTTCAAAGTTTCTATTTCATTGGTTTAATCATTGGAGATATAAATAAATGATGCATTATGAGATTTGGATTTAAACCATGCATATCATCATATGACCATGAAAATTAGATTTTTTTAGCTCTAAAAATTTGTATAAATTCTTCTCTTTCTTATTTTAACAAAGATGAAGCTACCTTTAGAATACGTTGAGATTCCTCTGTGCCAATGTTGATAGGGACTATTGGTTTAATGAGTATGGTTGATTATTTGTGATATAAATAATCATGAAGAGTGTCAATCCTTTCATCTTTAGGCACCTCGAAGAGGTTTTCACCCTCATATATATCTTTCCTTTTTACTATTGTTGGATCTAATAATGTCATAGAGTGGTTTTCACAGTTAGATTTATTGATTATTTTTATATTTTTACAACTAAAAGGATTGGCACTCTCACCAAAATAATCCATTTGATTAAGTTCAATAGGAAACCATCTCTTGTTATCTTCAAATGGTAAATGATCTATAACACCAAGTAAGTTTATAATGGTATCATCATTATGGAAAACATCAAGCTCAAGAATTGGAGGTGAATCCCAATCAATAAGTTTAGGATGTAAAAGTGGAAATAGATCATTTGGGTCATGTTTGAAAGTGTTGATAATATTGATATAGAATTTCTCAAGATTTAGGAATGTATTGACAAGGTCCATTTCCATAATCTCATCCAAAAAGTATCATTCATGATAATCTCTCTTTCCTCATGATTATCACAATTATCATAATATGGGATTAAATCTAATGATTCTGATTATGAACTCTCCCCCTCATGGTATGAGTTACTATAGGTCTTTATAACTTCTACTTTCTTATCTTCAGTGATAACAAATATCTCATTGCATTCATAAGCATTGGAATCATCCTCATCATCATCACTATAATTGTGTTTATCTCTATTTGATTAATAAATTCAAGAGTAACCTTTTGTTTCCTTTTGGATTTATTCATTTGATCTAGTCTATATCCCAATCCCATGGTATCTCTTTGATAATTTGGATTCTTCAAAATGGGTTATAAGACACCTTCTCTTTGCAAACCAATAAGTCAACATCCTTTGTACCCCATTTTTACTAAAATAGCACATCCTTTTCCATAATGTTTAGGAGATATGTTTTCATAATTGATAATCTCTTGTTTCTTATCCCTATAGAGAAATCACATTTGTGTTTATTGCTTCATCAATCAAAAAGCCCCACTTATAAAAGTGTCAAAAATAGTAGTGGGAGGAGGTTCTAACTTTTTTTTTGTGATCAATGATCTCTTTTATGATCTAGGAAATAGGGGTAATTATATGATACAAAATTTTTTCCCTAAGACATATTCTTCCATACTTGGTCTTTCACATCAACCTTTAGGTCGAATGACTTAGAAATAGATGTTGCATTATTAGGATCATGATTGGTAGATGTTGATATAGCTTGACTGTGTGATACTAGAGATTATGTTGAGGGTTTCACTATATTGAAATGCTGAAAAGGATTTGGATCCCCTTTTATTGTTATTTCTTGCCCATTATAAGAAAACTTCAAACATTGATGATATGTTGAGGGTATTGCTTGCATAAAGTGAATCCAAGGGCATTCCAAGAGAATATTATATGTTAGTTCCATACCAAGGACTTGACAAGGTACATCTTTGACCACATGACCAAATCTAATAGGTAAAACCATTGATCCTTTGGAAGACCTTTCTTCCAAATCACAGGCTTTTATTGTGATTTTATTTTTAGGATCTACATCATTTTTCCTATTATCCCAGTGTAAGGGCTAGTTTTAAAGTACAAATATTCAAGCCAACTCCTCCATCTATAAGAACTCTTTTGATTTTGTGATTTTGTACAAGGACTTCAATATGAAGTAGAATGTTATGAGGTTTTTTAATTTTAAGATCATTGTGTTATATAAAAGATGTGAAATGTGGTGTGGTCAAATGTTCCATCATATCTTGGAATTAATTGTGATCTAGATTTGTGGGGAATGTGGTTTCTAAAAGAGCTTTTTCAAGTATTTATCTATATGATGTTAAAACCTATAAAATCTCTAATATGGATATATGGGATATTTTTTTCTTTAATTGATCCAAAAGGTTATATTTCTTTGATGGCTCAGATGTAAACTTTGATACATAGACAGGTTTTGTTTTAGATGTAGATGGTTTGGATGAGACACCTTGTAGTGTGACCTTAGCTTGATTTCTATTGGTAGCATTAACATGTTTAGATTCATCCTTCTCATGGAATGTAATGAAATTAGCATAATACTAAGAAGGATCACATTCATATATTTTTTTTTCATGTCCCCTTTTCAAATAATTAAAAAATAATAATCTTTGCTAAGACAGGCAGGCCCAAGAAAGTGAAGTTTCAGAAAAAGGGAGTTAATCTTTGGAAACCGTTGGACTAATAAATGATAATTATTATTAAAATATGTTTCATTAACCTCTCTTGGACGTGAGTTACAGTTATGCCCTTTTTAAAGAGGTTTGGAGGCATTTTGGGGGGGATTCCAGAACTTGATTTTGCGGATTTCTTTGTTATTCTTCGGAGGCTGCCAAACCTGTGGAGAAGGAGACCCAAGAACGGGAGTTTGCAGGTTTCCAGGGAGACCCAAGAATGGGAGTTTGCAGGTTTCCAAGAAGGCTAAGGACGGGAGTTTGAAGCCATTCCATGTGCATGCTCATACAGAGTTTGCCTTTGTGCTGAATAGTGTAGATTTGTGGGTTTTCGGTTGTGTTTTTTGCATGAGTTTGGTGTTTTCAGTTGAGCATTTCATATCAGTTTTGGTTGCTGCTGTATTTCAGAATTTAAGCTGTTAAAATAGATCTGAATATATGTATTGGGACATGATTAAACTTCTGAGATAGTTTATTAGTGTTGTGTGGTGTTTTCGGGCATTTTTGTGTTAATTTCGGGAGCCCGATGAGCATAGTTTTTGTCCTACATTTGAGAACTATTGTGTAAAGGTTATACGGATCTGGAAATGTCATTTTGTAGGCTTTTATGCTGCTGAAATTTCTATAAAAATTTCCATTTTCAGATTTATTAATAATAGGTGAAGCTGTGAAGCTTTTGGCACCATTTCTGGCATACACGATTTGGGGTTTCTTGAGAAATTTGGAGGATCTTTGTGATATTAGTTGTTTGATCTTAAAGATCTGATTAAAGGTTGGAAATATCATAAAAAAATCAGAAAAGGGACATTTCAGTGGTATCAGAGCCATGATCTTGCCAGCCTGAGGGTTTGTAGAAGTTTTTAGGTCAGTTTTGACAACTACCCAGATCTTGCATTTCAGTTTTGAGAACTACCCAAATCTTGCATGTCATAATTTATGATTGCATGTTGCTTCTAATCAGTTGCATGTCAAAATTTATGGTTGAATGCTACTTCTAATCATTTTCATGTTAGTTCTTGGTGAATTTGGTGGTTTTAGAAGTTTGCATTTCAGTTTTGACAAGTACCCAGATCTTGCATGTCAGTTTTGACAACTACCCAGATATTGCATGTCATAATTTGGTGGTTGCATGTTGCTTCTAATCAGTTGCATGTCCAAATATATGGTTTCATGCTACTTCTAATCATTTTCATGTTAGTTCTTGGTGAATTTGGTGGTTGTAGAAGTTTGCATGTTAGTTTTGACAACTACCCAGATTTTGCATGTCAGTTTTGACAACTACCCAGATCTTGCATGTCATAATTTGGTGGTTGCATGTTGCTTATAATCAGTTGCATGTCCAAATCTATGGTTGCATGCTACTTCTAATCATTTGCATGTTAGTTCTTTGTGTTTGAAGAAGTTATATCCTATTGGGGTTACACTCTACTTTATCCAGAATGGACAGGTATAGTACAGAGTCTCAGAGGGAACGATCTTGGACAATTGATAGCCAGAGTCAAAATAGTAGAAAGGATGGTTATTTAGACATTCGAGATAAACTTATGAAAATAAGCCATGACATGTCTAAACAGTTGGTTGAGCACCACTGTATAATGAATGACATGTTATCTAACCCAGCTAAGGTGGATAAGTTGATTGGATTTCTATTTGGCAAATTTTCTCACAGGACAGATGATACAATTCCCAAGAACTTGCATGAGGAGTTTGAGAAACTAGCTGATAGCCAGGTAGAGGTCTCGGATTCTACTTTGCCACAGGAGGTGGTGGGAAAGGATATTACACAGATTGATAGTAATAGTCAACTTGATACTCAAATTGAGACAATTGTGTACAGGTTGTCAAAGGGTGATGCCACAGGTATTCAGGATGGTATAGTTACAACAGGCAGTGACTACAGTGTAGTGGGTTCAGATGATGATTATGAGGATGTTGTTGTGCAGGATGGTGAGATACCTGGTAGAGAGGAGCAGACATTGAGCATTCATGACTTTGTTAAAGAGTACCAGGTGCAGTTAGATGCTTCATCACATGAGGTTGAGGCAGGTAGTACTTCACATGATTTATCCCGCCAGCTGAAGGTGAGTGAAGATAGTATTGTGACTTCATTACCTCATCATGACAAGTATGTGGAGTTAGTTGGTATTGGTCATATTACTCAGTTGAGGAGTTTGCTTGAGTTACCAGTTGATTCTAGTTTACGGATATGGACTCGAGATTGTTATATTGGTGTTTGGGATTCAGTTGACTGGAGATCTTTAACACTTTTTGGTAGCAGTGTTTGTTTGGGTGCTATCATGGATTTGATTAGCAGATTACACGATGTTGTCTTTTCTTGTGCCAGTATCTTGTCTGATGTTGGTATTAGTTTTTATACACCAGTGTTGGGCTTTGTTCATATATCCAGTCGACCATACTTACTGGAATGTGTTGATGATCTTTCATATTTGGCAGTGTGTACAGATGAGTCCCAGGATCATATTGGCATTGATGACATCCAGGAGGATGTAGTGGGAAATTTTGAAGACTTAGTTTCTTTGGGTACATAGGAGTTGGATAGCAGTGCTATAGTTTTTGATACTCTTTATGTTGATATGAGCTTTAGAGTTGATTCACAGGACATGGATGGTAATACTCTAGAGACTAGTAACTTTGAGGATACTCCTTTAGATAGTGCATCAAAGGAGGTTTGTAGGAGACAGTCAAGCCAATGCCATCATGTGTCTAATCAGTTGAGAGTTAGTGACCGAGACATTGCTATCACTTGCCAACATTTTGATGCTGCTCGCCAGTTATTAGCAGTTTATGGATGGGGTTCTCCTACTAGTGATGAGCAGGAAGGAAGTTATCTTTCCTTGACAGAGATCCACTCTTTATGGGAGGCTATTCGGATTTTGAGACAGAATTATATGCAGTTGGTAGCTGACAGAGATTATCTTATGGAGTGGGGTAGTACAGCATATGATGCATTGTTGGCCAAGGAAGATGAGGTGAGTGAGCTTACTGAGCAGCTTGAGGTGACTTCTAAGATTCTTGAGAGTACACAGTTGGATTTCAAGGAGTCACAGTTTCATTTGGCTAAGGTGACCATGGAGTTAGAGCGACTACAATCTATATCTGATTCTATACAGTCACAAGCTATGGTGTTTGGTGATTCGAGGATGTCCATGGCTGAGATTGTCAGAGACAGTGGAGATGGGGATGCATCCATCCTTGATACTAACATTGGCATATCAGGTTCATTCCCACTAGAGTCAGGTTTAGTTGAGTTGGGTATTGTAGCAGATTATTGTATGCCTGACAGGGTAGTGGCCTCTAGTACTGAAGGCACAGAGACTAGAGATGTATCAAAGGTCATGTGTGATGTTGGTGAGTCGACAGTTGGCATGGTTCCTACTAGTAATACTACTCCCTTGGTGATATCTTTGGAGGTAGTAGTCAGTTCCAACATGGTTGATGATCAATTGCAGTTAGTCTCATCTAGATTACAGGCTGAGCCACTGACTGAGATTGGTGCATTCTATCGGCATTACACTATGAGGTACGCTCATCAATTTACCTTTGATGACCATGTTGATGAGATTATGATACAGAGATGTACTTTGGTTCCTAGTGCTTATCATCAGTTATGGAATAGTTTGATGCCTCAAGATGAGAGTTGTGATGGGCACAACATGGCGACAGGTTCTGTAGTTGATAGCTTGATAATACATGACTTAGAGCAGGAGTTTTGGAGTGATGCTTCAGCAAGTGTTGTTATTGATTCTACTCCTTTGGCTATGACATCTCCTGACTTAGCTAGTGATCAGTTACAGTGGGTTGTATCACTTGTTCATGGTGAGTTGTTGACTGAGGTTGGTTTTTTTAATCAACATTATATTGCAGGGTATGTACATCAGTTAACAATTGATCCTTATGCTGAGGAGTTGATGGCAGGAAAATTTGGTTTGGGTTCCATTTCTTGTTGTTTATCTTGTGATGGCTTTTCACCATCAGGGGTGCATGGGAGTTATGGTTATGAGACAGTGGCCAATGATCTACAGAGTTGTGTTGACTGCAGGAGTTGTACAGTGTGTGGATTCTCCATACTTGGTATAGTTTCATTTGAGAGCATTCACCATTGTTGCAGAGTTGGATTGTACATTCCATATAGGCCAGTGGAATGCATTGATGGTATTTACTATGTTGGTAGTCCACTTTACTTGGGTTTTGATATTCTAAGAGTTTGTGTCTCATGGGTTTTTGACTGTGGTAATGGTGATTTTGGAGTTTGGTTGAGCTATAATTGCCAATTTGATTATGGATTCCTCTTGGTCATATTGCAGAGGATCTTGCAGGAGTCTGTGTTAATTGGTAGTAGTATAGTTCATGACTACATTTGGGATCCAGGAGGATTGATTGGTTTATTGTTCAGCCATTGCTTGAGGACAAGCAATGTTTGGGAGGGGAGGACTTGTCATGTCCCCTTTTCAAATAATTAAAAAATAATAATCTTTGCTAAGACAGGCAGGCCCAAGAAAGTGAAGTTTCAGAAAAAGGGAGTTAATCTTTGGAAACCGTTGGACTAATAAATGATAATTATTATTAAAATATGTTTCATTAACCTCTCTTGGACGTGAGTTATAGTTATGCCCTTTTTAAAGAGGTTTGGAGGCATTTTGGGGGGGATTCCAGAACTTGATTTTGTGGATTTCTTTGTTATTCTTCAGAGGCTGCCAAACCTGTGGAGAAGGAGACCCAAGAACGGGAGTTTGCAGGTTTCCAGGGAGACCCAAGAACGGGAGTTTGCAGGTTTCCAGGAAGGCTAAGGACAGGAGTTTGAACCCATTCCATGTGCATGCTCATACAGAGTTTGCCTCTGTGCTGAATAGTGTAGATTTGTGGGTTTTCGGTTGTGTTTTTTGCATGAGTTTGGTGTTTTCAGTTGAGCATTTCATATCAGTTTTGGTTTCTGCTGTATTTCAGACTTTAAGCTGTTAAAATAGAGCTGAATATATGTATTGGGACATGATTAAACTTCTGAGATATTTTATTAGTGTTGTGTGGTGTTTTCAGGCATTTTTGTGTTAATTTCGGGAGCCCGATGAGCATAGTTTTTGTCCTACATTTGAGAACTATTGTGTAAAGGTTATATGGATCTAGAAATGTCATTTTGTAGGCTTTTATGCTGCTGAAATTTCTATAAAAATTTCCATTTTCAGATTTATTAATAATAGGTGAAGCTGTGAAGCTTTTGGCACCATTTCTGGCATACCCGATTTGGGGTTTCTTGAGAAATTTGGAGGATCTTTGTGATATTAGTTGTTTGATCTTAAAGATCTGATTAAAGGTTGGAAATATCATAAAAAAATCAGAAAAGGGACATTTCAATTTTTAATGTACATATAGGAAGCTTCATTATAATTGGCATGATTGTCACTCTTATTGTTGGAGACATTTTCTTCATATGATCCATAAGTGGATCTTTGAATGCAATATGTGTCTCATTTGAGGTATGTCCATCAATATTTAATTTTCTACTCTCTACCAAATCTTGTATCACATTATTTAACCTTTGACGGTCATTTTTTTTAATGTCCCTTTCCATTATGGAATTCATAATAGTCATCACCATTCCACCATGATGGTTTTACTTTCAATTCATAATCTATCGCTTCAGGAAGCATAATGAGTTTCTTAGTGATAAACTTCCTCAAAGATTATTCAAGAGACTCACCTAAAGGAGTGAATATTCTCTTCTTGGGTATGAAGCATGTTCTTGTGAAGGAATTATTGTTTTGTTGATTGTTTAGGATATTTTGGGTATTTTGACTTGTTTGAGGAGTAGTGGATTTATTTCCCAGATTCAAAACAAGTAGTGAAAACTTTATATTTTGTTTATCCACTACTCCATCATTCACAATATCATTTTTTTATTCTAATACTTGGATTTTTCATTATTGAAATTGGAATTGTTGTTGTTGAAACTAGAGGAGATAGCATGGTCTTTTGTGTAAAGTTTTAGTTCTCCTTTTCATACCATAGCTTCCTCAATTTTCACACCATTCTATATGAACTTTTTGAAGCTAGGTAGACATTGTAATTGTACTCTATATCTCATTTTTGGTGTA
Source organism: Cupressus sempervirens (assembly GCA_028749045.1). Classification (NCBI taxonomy): domain Eukaryota; kingdom Viridiplantae; phylum Streptophyta; class Pinopsida; order Cupressales; family Cupressaceae; genus Cupressus; species Cupressus sempervirens. Next base: position 240,379,254 of record CM053793.1, read on the forward strand.
ATATTTTATATAAGGATATCCATCCTTTCATGTTCAGGAATGATTCTTGGATATTTTGACAAAAAGTGACACCATCTTTGTAAGAAGGTGAGAAATGGTTATCCATTATTATTTTTTGTATTGCAAAGATCTAGCATTGTCACTTCATGTCTAATATTGTAGGAATAATGTGATACAAACATATCAACTAGTTTATTGATGGACTTGATAACTAGTGCTAAATTAGAAAACCATTCCATAGTTTGGCCTCCCAAACTTCATGGAAATAGTCTTAGAAGGTAAGTCTCACAATGAGCCACTTCGCTATAGGTAGTATAGAATTATCTAACATGGTCTTCTAGATCTATATTTCCTTTATATTTTTTGAATTTAGGTACCTCAAAATGAGGAGGAAATGTAGCCATGAACAAGTTCTTTTCAAAAGGATATGGACATATATCTTCTAAAGTGTACCTCTTGGTTGAAGATCTAGTTTGAATATCTTGGATTTTTTGTTGAAACATTTGGATCTATTGTACAAGAGGGCCTAATGATAATGTATGTCCTATTTAAAGTGTTTCTTAGGATATTTGAACTTTGGGGTCATGTCATGTTAAATCCTTGGGTGTTTATTCCTTGGGTATTAATTCCTTGAGGATTAGGACCCTAGGTGTTTGTACCATAAAGGTTGTATCCTTGTTGACGAGGCCCTTGAGATGTTGAACATTTTTTTTGTAAAGGACTTTGTTGAAAGCCTTGTGTTGATATTTTTTGGACATAGCCTTGAGTATGGACTTGTTGGGGATAACCTTCTTGTGTAAAACCTTGTTGGCTACTCCTTGTTTACAAGGTCCTTGAGATGTTGAACTTTATTGTTGAGAAGTACCTTATAAAGTTACATTTTGTGGATTAGGACCTTGTTGGGTTACACCTTGTGGGGTTAACCCTTTTTGAGGATGTCATTGAACACTAGAAGTGTTACTAATTTTATTGAAATCAAGATTAGTAGTTAGCTTTACACCTTGTTGTTCAAGTATGAGGAAGTATCATTCTTTGTCTAGGTCAAAGATTTTTCCATTGTGTTTTGAAATGTGGGATCTTTCATGGCTTCCTTGATCTCATCTTTAGTTGGTTCATCATTCATTGAGTACCTAGAGGTCATAATAGTTTCTGTGGGCCATGGATTTACATTATCATTTGTTTCTTCAATTTTGTCTTCTTGTTGTGATTTCAGTTTTTGAGCCCTAGTTTGAACTACTATAAAAAGTTAAAGTGATGATATTGGTTGAAGGATTTTTTAAAGTTTTGAAAATTTGGATTTGATAATGAAACTCTAAGTCTATAGGAGATAGGTACTCACTCTGATGTTGATAAAGAGAGTTCAAAATGTTAATCTAAGTAAGTTTCTAGGTAGAGGATCATAAATCATGATAGGAAAACTCACTAAGATGTAGTTGTTCAACCTAGAGATTGATTTTGGATGTTTGGAAATTTTGAAATGATAGAAAGTAAATATGAAAATGAAAGTGAAGTTCAAACTCTTGTCTTTGTTATCTAAAAATATGAAGTGTTTATTTGACTGGAAGGACAAACTTAATGGATATCCAAAATTATTTTCAATTTTCCCTTAAAATTTCTCTAGATGTTCTATATTACAAATGCATAGGGATGAATATGCAAATATAATAAATAAATGTATAGTATAAGTGATAAATGCACAAAACTAATGATTATAAATGCACAAGTATAGAATATAGAAGTGCAAGTATAATAAACAGAAGCACAATAACACTAACAAAAGTGTAGATATTCAGAATGAAAGAACAATAGGTGACACACGTGTAGGTATATGTCTCAAATGTGCAATTCTAATGAATATTGGAAATTTCTCCTACAACTCATATTTTTCTTTTTGATTTTTAGGGATTTTTTATTTTCTTATTTTTTTCTAATATTTGGCAAGAAAAATACACACACATGTAAAATAGTATGAATGATGTTGGAATAATTTTAGAATAATTGAGAGTGGGGGTGAATCAGTTATCCAAGGCACAAATGTATAAATAAAACTTTTCACAACTTAGTGAATCTATAAACATTTATCTTCATGCATGCATCCATAAGATTATGCAATCACTTAAAACTTGTAGGTTACTGTCAAATCAACTTGCAAAAATATAAACATGAAACATAACAGATTCATCAACACACTTGACACAATGATTTGTTAGTGTAAATTATTATTATTTACAATTTACTTAAGTTTACTTAGGATAAATGCATTATTTATTAGTTGTCACCTAGGAGTTAGCATATTTTTATGTGTTGACTTGTTGACAACATAGGAGTTTGAACCTAACTTGTCATACTTATCCTCTCATCTATGTGGAGGATAATCCACCTTTTGTGGAAGTATGCTTAGTTGTCATGCTTATCTCCTAGCTCTTTCTAGCTCATTCTAGAAGCTTCCTAGAGGCCTTTATAAATAGGCTCTCTTGGTGTATTTTGTACAACAATTTACATCAATTATCTAAAAATACAATTTTCTTATTTTCAAACCAAACCTTTGCCTCTTCTTGTCTTTTTATTCTCTGTGACAAATTTTTCTACATGCAGGTGATTTGAGGCCTTGTGGATTTGATTTGCGTATTTTCTCAAATCCTACATGGTATCAAAGCCAGATCTGATGTAGCTTGTTCAATATTTGAAGAAAAAGGAGAAAGAGGGTTTGACATAACAAATCTAAAAATTTTTGGTTTCTTTATTTCTTCGAGGTGAGATGGCGGTGATTCGGAAAAAATAACTACAGAGGTGATTTTCAAATAGCGATATCTCCCTCATACAGAATCCTTTTCTGAGCAATTTTTTTTTTTTGGGGTAGGATTTCATGATCTACACATTGGTGTAGGTTGTTTGAGATCTCTATTCCTAAATTTTTCTACAAATTGTAAATCTCATTTATTGCAACTTATTTTCAGACCAAACCCTTGCCTCTTCTTGTCTTTTTCTTCTCTATGACAGGTTTTCTACATGCAGGTGATTCAAGGGCTTGTGGATTTGATTTGCGTATTCTCTCAAATCCTACATGGTATTAGAGCCAGATCTGTTGTAGCTTGTTTAGTATTTGGAGAAAAAGGAGAAAGAGGGTTTGACATAACAGATCTAACATTTTTTGGTTTCTTTATTTTTTGGAGGTACGATGGCGGTGATTCAGAAAAAATAACTACAAAGGTGATTTTCAAATAGCAATATCTCCCTCATACAAAATCCTTTTTTCGAGCAATTTTTTTGTTTTGGGGTAGGATTTCATGATCTACACATTGGTGCAAGTTGTTTGAGATCTCTATTCCTAAATTTTTCTATAAATTGTAAATCTCATTTTTTGCAACTTCAAAGGCTTCATTCAATCTTATCTGGACACATATTTCGATGCTATTTTTTTTTAAAGTGCATAATTTATTGTCTACTTTCCAAATCTAGAATCAATTTGGAGTAATATTGAGTGGAAATAATACTTTCATCATTTGGTCATATTTTGGCCTACGAAAAAATAGATGATGATGTTGGTTTCATTTCATGTCTCAACTGTTTGAGCTCTGTGGCCTAGCTAATTCCATACAATTATCACACTTGGAAAGCACAAATGACTTGGCTTCTTATGTCTCAAGGCTTATGATCATGTCTTGTTAGAAATAGTAGTCCACCAGTATAACTGAGAGGGGGGGTGAATTAGTTATACAGTAATCTGAAAATTAAACCTCTTAAACAATTCTTAATCATTCAATCAAAGAAAATAGTAACCATAAAGAAATGTGCATACACAATTACACCAGATATGTTGACTAGGGAAACCCTTGATCAGAGAGAAAAACCCTGTGGGAATGATGCCCACAAAATAATGTACTAATTTGAATATTCCTTGATAGAGGATGGACCTTGTGAGGAGTCTATTACAACACTTAGTAAAAAGAGTCCCTATTAGAAGACTTTGAATCTCTATTAGGAGATTCCAACCCTATTAGGAGTTGTGGAAGGTAGCTAAACCCATTGTCCAAATAGCTTTAGGATTAGACCAATGAACCCACTATCCAATTAATCTTGGTACTATTCCTTTTAGAATAATAGATGTGTGATAGTCTTTTGCTTCTTCCTCTATCCAGTACATCAAACTACTTCACCTTTAGATCATGTAGTCAAATCTAGAACTATGTATCCATCAACAGTAACCCTTGAGGTCACTTACGCACATTAGCAAATTGTTCTACCCTTCTACTTCACAATTCACAAGTCCTCTCTACTTCACAATCACAATCATGATAATTAAAACTTGGAAAACAACTTTCCTTTATACCACACTCAGTATTAATTCCTTGAGTTAGCTCCATACTTTATTATAAGTTAATTAAATGAAATACACATTTAATTAATGCTATTGGCCCATAGTTATTTACAAACTTTCACACATGTGACTTCTGTACTTACGCACTTTTTGACATCATTAGTAGTTAGTGTGCTACCTCCAATTAACTACACAACCCTTAATTCCAAATACAATGCTCTATATTGGTCATACAATAGAAACTATTTTTCCATTGCTCTATTTTCCATATGCAATGTGATGTCTATAATACATAAATCTCAGTCATCTGCTCTGATAGTCTTATACAATCTTATTGTTATGTTGTCATCAATGAAAAATAGTGTGTTACAATGCTCCCCCATAGCATTAGCATCAGAATTCATGCTAACAATCTCCCCCTTTGGCATTGATAGCAACATAGATGAAAAACATCTAGTTCCAAGAATACCAACAGTTTTTCTTCATCACTCAAATCTTCATGCAAATCTTTTATTGCACCAATTCTCCCCCATAGTACAAACTCTTTCTAATGTTGTTCATTTCACTCTCTCCCCCATTGACATCATTGTCAAAGGTAGTACAAAAATTGAACATATAAAAATCTATCAACATGACCACGACTTGATCTATTGCTTTACAACTTTTGCATATAATTTCTATAAACAACACAAGTGTCTAAAGACATTGTTATATACAAATTATCATTTACCAAGATTCCTTGCTGACTCTATTCATCATAGATGTTCCCCCATAGAGGAATCATCAACATTCACTCCAGTCTAAAAATGGTGCTATGTACCCTGGACTGATGCACTTCTGCATCTTCTACTTTGAGCTAGGTAGGGGCATAACCCCAAGCATACCTCTCAAGCACTCAAAGGTATCCTTCGGTAAGGCCTTTGTGAAAATGTCTACAATTTGTTCCTTAGTGTTAATGTACTCTAGTTTGATTTCTTTTTCTGTGACTTTCTCTTTTAGCATATGATACTTTATTGCTATTTTCTTAGTTTTGGAGTGCAAAATAGGATTCTCATATGTATTAATAGTACTTGTGTTATCATAGTAAATGATAACAGACTCTATGAATTAATTCCAATATCTTTCATCATCTACTTCATCCATATTACTTGATTACAATTATTTTCTACTGCCACATATTCTACTTCTGTAGTACTCTATGAGGTACAATCTTACTTCTTGTTGAGCCAAGAAACTAGTCTTCCTCTTGCTGAACCAAGAAACTAGTCTTCCTCCAAGGAGAAATGCTCCTCCACTAGTGCTTTTTTTGTCATCCCTATCTCCATCCCAATTTGAATCTATATAATTATAAAGAGTAAATTCATTGCTTCTATCATACCGAATGTCATAATTTGATGTTCCTTTTAGATATCTAAATATCCTCTTTACTGCTGCATAGTGATATTCTTTAGGATCAGCTTGAAATCTTGCCACCATGCCAACTGCATTAGCTATATCTAGTCTGCTATGAGTCAAATACTGCAATCCTCCAATCATAGATTTTTACTTCTTTTGTTCAATAGTAGGGGTCTCATCTTTGCTTGATAACTTATAACTAGTTACCATAGGAGTTCCAATAGGTTTACAATTTTCTAAACCAAATCTTTTCAGCAAATATTTTAAGTACTTGGTCTAAGAGATAAAGATACCTTATTTATTCTGAACAATCTACAATTGTAAGAAGAATTTCATTTCTCCTATCATGCTCATCTCAAACTCATTCTTCATGTCTTCTAAGAATTTGTTACTAGCTTCATCATTTGTAGCAAAAATGATGTCATCAACATATACAATGATTATTAGCAAATCATCTCCTATTTTCTTCAAGTACAAGTTACTATCTATTGTTCCTTTAGCAAATCCAAGCTTTTCTAAGTATTTTTCCAACCTTGCATACCAAGTTCTTGGTGCTTTCTTTAATCCATACAATGTTTTCTTTAGTCTACAAACCATATCCTTCTCTTTTGTTAAAGGAAAACCCTCTGGTTGTTCAATGTAAACTTCCTCTTCAAGTTCTCCATTGAAGAATTTTGACTTTACATCCATCTGATATACCTTAAAATTCTTATTTTCTACATATGCTAGGAACATTTTGACTACTTCCATTCTTTCTATAGGTTCATATGTTTCTTCATAATCAATTCCTTCTTGCTGAGAGTAACCTTTGCATACAAGTATTGCTTTGTTCCTTATTATTTTTCCCTATTCATTCATTTTATTTCTGAATACTCATTTAGTGCCAATTACATTTTTGTCCTTAGGTCTAGGAACCAATTCCCATATGTCATTTTTAATTATCTGCTACAGTTCTTCCTTCATTGCCCTTATCCAATGATCATCTTTGATTGCTTCATCTGCGCTTCTTGGTTCTACTTGAGATATCAGACATAGTTCTTCATTAATTCTACTCCTTGTCATTACTCCTTTTTCCTTGGCTCCTATTATCTAATCAATAGGATTATTTCTTATCAAGTTCCTATTTGGGGTAGGATTTGTTTCTTCATCTCTTATTTCTAGTACTATGCTTTGTTCTTCTCTCACATCTTCAACTTGCACACTATTCTACAAGTCATTGTTAGTCTTGAGAAATAACTCATTACTTTTGTTAGTCATTCCAAATTAATCATCTCTATCAAAGTTATAATCCAATATCCTTTCCTTGGTGCCAAACTTTTCATCAATTTTAACATTTGCACACTCTACTATAGTTTTTGTTCTATAGTTGTAACATCTGTAGGCTTTACATTTTAATGAATAGCCAAGAAACATACCTTCATCACTCCTTGTATCAAACTTACCAATATCATCATCTCTTTTAATGTAACATTTGCTTCCAAATATCTTGAAGTACTTGACTGATGGTGAGTGACCAGACCATGATGCATAAGGTGTTTTGTCCATACCTTTCCTATCTACACATTGACTACTCTCCAAAAGGTCTTTGGTACATCATTCTCAAATAACATAGCTCTTGTTGCTTCAAAAATTGATTTTTTTCTTCTTTTAAAAATCCCATTTTGCTTAGGTGTATGGGGTGAGGATAGTTGTCTTCTGATGCCATGCTCTTCACATTAGATATTGAATTCTCTAGAAGTGAATTCTCCTCCTCTATCTGATCTTAAACTCTTGATTTTAACTCCAAATTCATTCACAACTTTGTTCTTAAATATCTTGAATTTCTCAAATGCCTCTAATTTTTCTTTAAGAAAAGATACCCACATCATTCTAGTGAAATCATCAACAAAAATCATAAAGTACCTTTCTCCATAAAATCCTCTTGTTCTTGCAAGACCACTCAGATTTGTATGAACCAATTCCAGCTTTTTTCTAGTACAAAATTACTTGCTAGGAAATGAGACTCTCTTTTGCTTAGCCAAGATACATTCCTTACAAATACTGTTAGTGGACTTAATGATCTTGGGTAAATCTCTTACAGAAAGTGTATTACTGGCCTTCATAATGTTATCAAAGTTAATGTGACTAAATCTTTTGTGCCATAACTAATTATTGTCAATATTTGCTACTAAACATTTTATTTTAGTGAAGTTTAACTAAAATACATTACCTCTAATTTTTGTGCTCGTACCAAGTAGTTTTCCTTCCTTGTTCTTAATAGTGCATAAGTCATTACCAAACTGCAGTTGATAGCCCTTGTCCATAAGTTGTCCAACACTTAACAGGTTATGCTTCAGTCCATCAACAAAGTAAACATCATCAGTGTATGTTTTACCATCAAGAGTGATAGATCCAATTCCCATAATGTGACATGTTGCATTGTTCCCTACTATGACAATTCCTCCATCATAGTTTTTGAATTTGACAAATTTTCTTATATCGCCAGCCATGTGATGTGAACAACCACTATCAATGATCTAATTTTTCTTTTCAACTTGTGAGATCAGTGCACTTTCTTCTTTGATTTCTTTGTCAAGATCATCCTCCTTTATAGTTGCAAACCCTAATTCATCTTCACTCATTTTTTTATCATATTCCTCTTCTTCTTCTTCTTCTTCATTAGCATATAAGCAATTTCTAGATCTTCTTGACTTGAACCTTCCCTTAAACTTTCTTTCTCTTTTAGGAAACTTAGATGCATAATGACCATATTCATTACATGTCCAATATTTGAAGATATTCTTACCATATTTTTCTCTTTCCACAAGAAGAGCTACTCCCTCTTTGATCTATTCCTCAATAGACTTTCTGCTACTGGCAATGTCTCCCTGTGCTTTTGTGTTCCTTGCTAAACTAGGTTTGATGTTTAATGCACTGAATGTTGTCTCAACCTTTGTTAATTCTCTAGATTGTTTTAGATCAAATTCTTCAGCTTCCAATCTCCCAAGCAATGTTTCTTTAGTGAAGTTAGTGGTGCAAGGTAACATTACTCAAATCATCTATGTTATTGTCTTGAAGGGTGGTGTTAGACTTTTCAAGATCTTCCATATTACTTCATCATTAGATTTCTTTCCATCAAGATATTTGATTCTTGCAACAATCTCAAATATTCTACCAACATAACTTCTTACAGATTCATCTTCCATCATTTTAGCATCTTGGAATGCATAATACAAATTTTTCAATCTAACCCTTTTTGCATGTGTATCACCTTCATAATTAGCCTCTAAAGTTTTCCAAATTTCATGAGATGTTTTAAGTTGTTTTACATGATTGTACTCACTTTTAGGTAACACTGTCAATATTGCTTCTCTTTCCCTTATGTTGCACATAGACACTTCTCTCTATTCCTCAGTGCAGGTTTCAAGATTGTCTTCTTCTGCAATGTTCTTAGATGTCTTGGTTACAAGTCAATATCCTAGACCCATGCACAAGAGATAGGTCTTCATTTTGTCTTTCCAACTATCATAGTTTGTTCCATCAAATCTAGGACTTTCCTTCTTGAAAAAATTCACCATGGATCTTCCAAAGTTGTTAAAATTCCCTTCAAGGACCTGATGCCCTGATACCAATTGTTAGAAATAGTAATCCACTAGTATAATTGAGAGGGGGAGTGAATCAATTATACAATAATCTAAAAATTAAACCTCTTAAACAATTTTTAATCATTCAATCAAAGAAAATAGCAACCATAAATAAATGTGCATACATAATTACACCAAATATGTTGACTAGGAAAACCCTTGATTAGAGAGAAAACCCTGATGGGAATTATGCCCACAAAATAATGTACTAATCTGAATATTTCTTGTTAGAGGATGGACCTTGTGAGGAGTCTGTTATAGCACTTAGCACAAAGAGTCCATGTTAGGAGACTTTGAATCTTTGTTAGGAGATTCCAACCCTGTTAGGAGTTGTGGAAGGCAATTGAACCCACTGTCCAAACAACTTCAAGATCAGATCAATGAACCCACTGTCTAATTAATCTTAGTACTATTCCTTTTAGAATAATAGATGTGTGATAGTCTTTTGCTTCTTCCCATGTCCAGTACATCAGACTACTTCACCTTCAGATCATGCAATCAGATTTGGAACTATGTATCCATCGACAGTAACCCTTAAGGTCACTTACACGCATTAGCAAATTGCTCTGCTACTCTACTTTGCAATTCACAAGTCCTTTCTACTTCATGATCACAATCATGATAATTAAAACTTGGAAAACAACTTTCCTTTATACCACACTCAATATTAATTCCTTGAGTTGGCTCCATACTTTATTATAAGTTAATTAAATGAAATACACATTTATTTAATGTTGTCAGCCCACAATTATACACAAACTTTCACACATGTGACTTCCATACTTGTGCACTTGCTGACATCATCAATAGTTAATGTGCTACCTCTAGTTAACTGCACAACCCTTAATTCCAAATATAATGACCTATACTAGTCATACAACGAAAACAATTTTTCCACTACTCTATTTTCCTACGGTTCTCTGTAAATTATCAATATCTTCTGTATGCTATCAATTCAGGTTCTCCACACTTTCCCACATGTCAAATATATGTTGTAGTATATGCTTGTAACTACACATAGGTAGATATGTAATGTGATGTCTATAATACATAAATTTTAGTCAGTTGCTCTGACAGTCTTATACGATCTTATTTCTATGTTGTCATCAATGACAAATAGTGTTCTGCAATGTTCCCCCATAGCATCAACATCAGCATTCATGCTAACATGTCTAAATGAGAACCAACTTGCCCTATAGAACCCTTTTGAGGTTCTTCAGCACAGAAAAAAATGGATGAAGCCATGGGATTGATTGCACTAAACATCTTTGATAGTCTACTATTTCACTTGGATGGTTTGACCACTCCTCAGGCTATTTGGACCAAGTTCTACAACTTGTTTGGCACAATGAATGAGTTTCAAGCACTACAACTTGATACAGAGTTGACTTCTTTGACACTTGCCAGCTTCCTCACCATTGAAGACTTCTTGATGAAGTTCAAATCTCTACGTACAATTTTGTAAGGATGTGGGAAAAACAAAATAGATGATGAATATATTTTTTTGATACTCTCAAAGTTACAAGGACAATATTAGATCTTTTCTTCTACTTTCTACTGCACTATGGATGCCTTGGGTACCAGACATCAAATGCCTTCTTTTGAGATATTCTAGATGATAGGTTAACTCATGAGTAGTCTAAGATCACCCAAATGGATTCACTTATAAGTTTATAGTCACAAGCATTGCTTGCTAAGGATACATAGGAATAGAAGCTGAAGTAGATATCAAATTCCTCTTCTCAACACTCTACTGGTCCATCATCTTCTTCTATGAAGAAGGAAAAAAAGGAGACTGAGATTCCTACCTATTCCTATTGACAGAAGGGACCTCATGATGAGTCACATTGTTTTCAAAAGAGATTTGATGGTTACGAGAAACATATTGCAGATTTGCAAGCTCTTCTTCACAAGAGCACTATTTTCTCTCCATCCTCTTCTACCTCATAGGGGTTTACCTTTCAATCTTCTTCCACATCTACACCAATTTTGGATAGGGTCATTCATTATGAGCATCCATTGCATCCCTTTCCCAAGTCCCTTGGATACTCAATTTAGGTGCTTCTCACTATATGACATCTACTCAAGATGTCTTCTCCACTATTGAGGCTTCTCCTATTCCTCATATTCTCACGGGGAAAAAATTTCCCTACCAATCTATGGTAAAGGTTTAGTTGGCATTCAGGATGGTGTATTCAATGATGTATTGTTCCATCTCTATCTGCAAACCTTCTCTCAATTTCTCAGATTGCATGCAATGGATCAAGGAAGATAGTTGAGTTCACTATAGATTCAGTCTTCATTTAGGATCATGCAATAGGACACCTTATTTCTATAGGAATAGTTGATCATACCACTCATCTCTACACTTTCTCACACTTTGGTCCTCCATCTCCATTATTAGAGCACAACTCTTCTCTTTTGCGAGAACAAAATGTGGTGCAGTCAGGGTACTTGAATCTTTGTATTGTTCCTAAGATCACTAGTTTGACTCCCACACCACATCTACTTGAGCTCTTTTCTCTTCAACAAGATTCTTCTTCCACTCTGCCTGAACCTCTAGCTCCATTCATCAAGCCTCTAGGATCACTTGTTGAGGATTCTACAGAGGACACTCATCTCCTCTCTCATGATAGTGCTAATACACATGCCTTAGGGATTCCCTTTCAAGATCCTCATGTTTTCTCCTTTGAACATCAATTAGGCCTTCCATTTTCACCTCTCATTCAGGGATATCCTTGTTTTATTCCCTTGTTCCTTCTACATTGGAGTTTCATTGGTTTGATCCTTTTTATAGGGGCTCCATTATTCTGGGGGGGCTTTGATGTCTCTTCTCTCTCTCATGGGGGGGTTGGTTGTACTTATGGTTTTGAGAGAGTCTCTTGAGCCATTTTTGGTGTATCTTTGGGATTTCAAAAGTTGTCCTTGGGGGCTCTTGTTGAGGCCTTCCCTCGTATTTTTTTCAGCATTTTTTTTCTTACCTCTTTTCGGGGGATGGTTTTTCCATGCAGTTTTCCCTCTTTCCCCATTTTAAAAGGTTGCATTTATTTGCATTTGTACATAAGTACCTAACATGGCCTAGTAGCTAGGACCCATTATGCATTTCATCATAGCTATTGTGAGCTTAAGTGCATTCCCTTAACTTTCACTTAAAGGGGGTGTTAGTATAAATTATTATTATTTACACTTTACTTAAGTTTACTTAGGATAAATGCATTATTCATTAGTTTTCACCTAGGAGTTAGCATATTTTTATGTGTTGACTTGTTGACAACACAAAAGTTTGTACCTAACTTGTCATACTTATCCTCTCATCTATGTGGAGGATAATCCATCTTTTTTAGATGTATGCTTACTTGTCATGGTTATCTCCTAGCTCTTTCTAGCTCATTCTAGAAGCTTCCTAGAGGCCTTTATAAATAGGCTCTCCTAGTGTATTTTGTACAACAATATACATCAATTATTTGAGAATACAAGTTTTTTTCTTCATTGTGATAGGTTTTCTATGTGCAAGTGATTCAAGGGCTTGTGGATTTGATTTGTGTATTTGCTCAAATCCTACATGATTTGCATGGAAACCCAATTTGGGAAAAACCACCAGTAATATGCTATTCCTTTTCACTCTTTTGAAGTGATACCCTATGAAAGGCCAACCCTATTAAAGGTTACAATACACACTATTAAATGTGAACCTATTAAAAGATTTCAATCACCCTATTAGGAGTGAGCTTTATTAGAGGACTTTATACCATTCACTTGGAATGTCACTTTGTTAAAGCATTTACAAATGATTGTTAGGTCAACCTTAATCCAAAGGATTTACCCTAGATTGATACAATTATTAGAGAGTAATAGTAAGGCTTAAACTGATAATAACTTACAACTTCATTTACAGATTATAGATCATTGTTTTAGTCCTCCATTTTGCTTGGCCTTCATATATTTTAGCTTTGATAGCTTGTTCACCCTTCAAACATTCATACCCTTAAGCCTTCTTTCTTAACATGCCAATGCAAACTCTTCTCTTAGGTTAGTTAATAAAGCAAAACCATTAACTCCTTGTCTTTCTTAGGTTCTTGCACACTACAACATTTGCTTCTGACTAGCCATTCCTATAAATAGGAAATTAAGATCTTTTTTTGCTCATTCTCCATCATCCAATTTAGGGTTAGGGTGGATTAGTTAGGATACAATGAATCTACCCCTAATTTCATATTACTTCTAGAAACTTCTACTTGAATCCTCTTTGAATTTGCCTAAAAATAGTTTACCTTGAATTTTGTGCCACCAATTCACCAACCTTAACTTCCACCTGGTTCACACATTCCAAGAAAATGAACTTGTCAGATCAGATCCATCAAATTCATGATATTTTAAATAATGTAGCCAGTTGAAATTATCTAGCTTCCAATGCTTGGCATCCTCTAAAAATCAGTTGGCATGAACTAAAGTTTACTATTGGTTGGTATCAACTAAACTTTACTTGGCATTCACTATTTTGCTCGGTATACACTAGAATAAACTTTTACTCAGCTCCAATTGATTTTATACTCAGCTTGCACTGACTTTGCTCAACACCTAATATCCACTCGATCAAGCTTGACAGAAAAACTTTGTATAACTTGTTCTTCTAAACTTTCTTAGTGTAACCAGCCTTTGTAACCTTAAGTAGATTATCAATGCATCATGTTATCACTATCTTAACTAATTCTTGTACTCCTTTACAAAATCATAACTCAACCTTTCCTCTAAGTGCTATTGTTACATCTATTGATCAAATCCTCTTCATCAATAAAATAAGTGATAGTACTTAAATCATATAAGTAGTTTTCTTACAAGCAAATAGCAGGTTTGACATTAGTGATAAAATAATGATTGAAGCATATTGATCATACTTGTATCAATCTATTCTCAACAATCTCCCTCTTTAATAGTCTTCTTCAATCTATTTTCAACAATCTACCTTTTTGGTAGGGATGGAAAACCAAACTAACTAGGTTAGAATAGTAACACAATACCAAAAAGAAAATAATTCCTTGGATTGAAATCTCTCCTTCTATCAACAACTTCCATCTTCTAAATAGGTTCTTCCTTATAACTCCCTCTAAATTTCTTCTTATCATATCTCCCTCTTACTATATCTCCCTCTTACTAGGTAGATGTTAGGATTTCTCCCTCTTTGGTAAATCTCCTATCTCTTGTATATCTATCTCTCTTTTTCTTTTCTTTTATTATCTCCCTCATTATACTTGTACTTTCCTTTGATCAGTGATATCTCCCTCATAATAACTTCCTTGTTCAGTAACTATCTCCCTCTTTGACAGTAATGCCAAAGACTTGTCATCTTAACATGTAGATATGAACTTCTTTAGTTTCTCCCTTTATTACCTTGGTTGTGACTAATTTGGACTATTAGTTCTTTGATTACTTTAGGCAGCTCCTAAAAATAAGATCCACTACATCAATGTCTAAAATCTAAAAATCAGCGTGTTTGATGTAGGGCACTCCTTTTGTTACTTAGATGGCCTTTGATAGGGGTATCACCCCTAGGTTTCCTCTTAGATACTCATGAGCATCCTTACGTAATGCTTTTGTGAAGATATTAGCAATTTGTTCTTTTGTATTAACATATGCCATCTTCACCTCTTTATCTTGAACTAATTCTCTCAAGTAATGATACTCAATTGCAATGCACATGGTCTTTGTGTGCATCCTAGTATTCTTTGATATATTGATAGCATTTGCATTATCAAAATAAAGTTTTATTTGTTTTGTGATCTCTTCTTTCATTCCTTTGAGCAATTGTTTGATCCATACAATGTTTGTCCAATTAATAGCAATAGCAACATATTTGGCTTTAGCAGTAGATTGTGAAGTATAGTTTTGTTTCTTGCTAGTCCATGTAACCAGCCTCTTGCCTAAGAAAAATGCTCCTCCATTGGTTCTCTTTCTGTCACCAATGTTTCCAACCCAATCAACATCAATGTAGACTCTTAATTCAATTTTTTTTATTTTTCTTATAGTATAGACCATACTCCTTTATTCCTTTTAGATATCTCATTATTCTCTTTAAAACCATCAAATTATTCTCCCTAGGATCAGTAGAGAATCTTGCAACTATCCTTATAGATAATGTAATGCCAGGTCTACTATGCACTACATATTGTAATTTTCCAATCATATACCTATACAATGTTTGATTCACCTCAACTAAATCATCATTCATTGACAACTTGTGTCATGTCACCATAGGTGTACTTACTAGTTTGGAATCCTTCAATTCAAAAAAAATTAGTATTTCTTTGACATATTTTGACTAAGTGATGTATATACCATATTTCATTTGATATACTTGCAAAACCACAAAGAATTTGATCTCTACAAACATAGTCATTAAAAATTCTTGCTTCATTTCATTTGCAAAAGCCTTACATAAAGAATCTTGACCTGCAGATATGATATCATCAATAGAAATTTTAGATTAAAAAATACCTTTTCCTTTCTCTATCTTTATGTATGGAATTCTATTATCATTAGTCCTTTCAAATCCAATCTTCACAAGATACTTATGAAGTCTCTCATACCATGCTCTTGGTGCTTGTTTCAAATCATATAGATCTTTGTGTAATCTACATACCATGTTCTTTTTGTTAAGATTGACAAATCCTTTTGTCTATTCTATGTAAACTTCTTCCTCTAATATGCCATTCATAAATGCAGATTTAACATCCATTTGATAAACTTTGAAACCTTTGTATGTAGAATAGGCAAGTAATGTTCTTGCTCCTTCCAATATAGCAATAGGGGCAAATGTCTCTCCATATTCAATTCCTTCTTCTTGTGCATATCCTTTACAGACTAATCTTGCTTTGTTCCTTGTCACTTCACCATTTTCATCTAGCTTGTTTCTGAATACCCACTTGGTGCCAACCATATTTTTGTCTTTTGGTCTAGGAACTAGAGTCCATGTTTTGTTTTTCTCAATTTGTTCAATCTCTTCTTCCATGGCTTTACTCTAGTCTACATCTTCTAATGCATCTCTCATAGATTTAGGTTCTTTCATGCTTAGCAAACATGTGTCATTTCTCAATCTATTTCTTGTCATTGGCCTAGCATCTTTATCTCCAATCATTTGTGTAGCAGGATGATGTCTTTTGACATATTTGGACAATCTTGGTTCAGCTCTAGTTTCTTCAATTTGTCTCTCAGTTTCAAAGTCACTGTGTACATCTCTGTCAAGTTACTCAACATCTCTTCTAATCTCTGAATCTAAATGTGCTTTAACTTCATTCTATAACTCAACATCTGAATGTAACTTAGTTCCTAAATGTAACTCAGCATTCATAGTGTGTGACACAACAATTGCTAAAACTTGTTGTTGGTTTGTATCTTGATTTGCAACATCTTCTTCAGTAGGCATACCTTCATTAGAGTATACAAATGATTTTTATACTTCTGGCTCTTTCATAGATTCATCCTCATGTACTTGTGTATATCCATCAAAGTTTACATTTTCACTTTCCACAACTTTTTTTGTGTTAATATTCAAACACTTATAATCTTTACTTCTTGTGGAATATCCTAGGAATATACCTTCTTCACTTTTTACATCTAGTTTACCATTCCTAAAGTCTTTAAGAATGTAACACTTGCTTCCAAATATCTTAAAGCACTTTATATTGGGTGAGTATCCATACCATAGTTCAAAAGGTGTTGAATGAGTACCTTTATTGACTTGTACATGGTTCAAGGTATAGACAGTTGTACTTATAGCTTCTCTCTAGTATTTGAAAGCAACATTCTTCTCCATCATGTGTATCCTAGCACAGTCCATTATAGATATGTTCCTTCTTTAAAAAATTTCATTTTGTGGAGGGGATTCTAAGAGCAGATGTCTATCTTTTGATTCCTCTATCATTACAAAACATCTCAAACTCATTTGATGTGAATTCTCCTCCTTTGTCAGATCTCAAACACTTTAGACTTTTACATGTTTCCTTCTCAACTCTTACTAAGTACCACTTAAACATTTGGAAAGCATCAGATTTCTATTTCAGAAACATAACTATCATCATTCTAGAATAATCCTCAACAAATAGCATAATGTACTTATCTCCTTTGTAACTTTGCACATCAATGGGTCCACACAAGTCAGTATGAATAATCTCTAATATTTCTTTAGAGGTATGACTTTTACTTTTAAAACTTGACTTTTTTATTTTTCCTAACTGACATTGTTTGCACATTATATTATCAAGCTTCTTCAACTTAGGCAAACATCTAACTTTTCTCATGTTACTGATACTGACTAGGTTATCAAAATTTACATGACATAGCCTTTTGTGCCATAGTCGTACATTATCAATTTTACAACTAGACAAGTAGCATCCTCTGTATTAAGATAGAATAGATTACTTCTAGTTTGATCACCCTTTCCAATCAATTTTCCATTTGTGTCATATATCTTAGTAGCCTTGTTTTCAAACTCAACCTTACATCCCAAATTATTCAGTTGTGATACACTCAAGAAATTATAGTTAATTCCCTCAACATAGTAAGCATTGTGACATAAAATCTTTTCTATGAGTTTGATAGAACCTTTTCCTTTTATCAAACATGGTGCATGATTACCAAATCTTACACTATTTAACAATTTAGAATAATGAACTTACTTTTATCTCATGTCATGTGATGTGAACATCCACTATCAATGATCCATCTATCATTCTTGATCACAAAAGTCACAAGTGGAGATGCCTCATCTTCATCAGATTCATCATTCATTGCAACATACACCACTTCATCATCATGTTCATTAGATTCATCTTTAGTTTCCTCTTCAGAAATGTAGCATGACTTTTTGCCTTTGTCTTTGTAGTCCTTGTTGTCTTCATCTCTCCTACTTTTGTACTTGTCACCACCTCTATATTTTTTCTTCTCTGGACATCTAGCAGTAATATGACCAACCTCATTGCAATTGAAACAAGTGATAGGTAATTTACCTTTGAACTTTCCTTTACCTTAGTGGAATCTTCTTTCTAGTAGTGCTTCAAGTTGTTCTACATCCTCCTCATCTATATCATTGTCACTAGACATATACTTTATCTTTTTCTTCTTCTTCTTCTCATCAGGTTCCTTCAATGACATCTTAGCTTTGAAAGCAGATTCAATATTCTCATGTTTGTAATTATCAAAGTTAGATAGCTCAAAAGAAGTGAGTCTACCTACCAGTCCTTCAAGTAATAGATTATTTCCTAGTATACATCTCAGTTCTTGAATTGTAGAAACTCTAATAGCATATATGGGCAATATTATTCATAAAACTTTGCTTAGTATAGTATCATCATCTATTTTACCATTAGCTCCTCTTATTGCATTGATAATTTCTTTTATCATTGCAATATATTGAGCAATATTTTCACCTTCTTCCATTCTCATATCATCAAACTTACCTTTGAGACTTTCAGCTTTGGCTCTTAGAATATTGGTGTCTCCACCATAGATGGTGGCTAAGGAATCCCACATTTTCTTTGCACTATCAAGACCTTTGATATCATCAAATTTTGCATAACTTAGGGCAGAGGCAATCTCCAACATTGCCTGGTTATGTTCTTTCTTCTTTTTCATATCCTTAGCAGTTGGGGCTCTAGTAAGGTCAACATGCTTAGTGGCAATGATAGATTGTAAATGATCTCCAAGTCCTCCAAGGTGTACCTTCATTAAACTTTACCATGCAAGAAAGTTATCTATATTAAGATTGGGTACTTCTCTTTTTGACATCTTGATCTTTGTACTTCTAGTACCTTCAAACCAGTCCTCTTAAGCAGATGGCTCTGATACCAATTGTTGGAATACTTTTATAATAACTAAGAGGGGGGGTGAATCAGTTATCCATGGTCCAGATGTATAAATAAAACTTTTCATAACTTAGTGAACCCATAAACATCTATCTTCATGCATGCATCCACAAGATTATGCAATCACTTAAAACTTGTAGGTTACTATCAAATCAACTTATAGAAATCTAAACATGAAACATAACAGATTTATCAACACACTTGACACAATTATTTATGTGAAAACCCAATTTGGGAAAAACCACTAGTAACATGCTACTCTTTTTCACTCTTCTAAAGTGATACCCTATGAAAGGCCAACCCTGCTAAAGATTACAATACACATTGTTAAATGTGACTTTGTTAAAGGATTTCAATCACCCTATCAGGAGTGAGCCTTTTTAGAGGACTTTAGACCATTCACCAATTAAAGGATTTACAAATGACTGTTTGGTCAACCTTAATCCAAAGGATTTACCCTAGATTGATACAATTATTAGAGAGAAACTCTAATGCTTGATCTGATAACAACTTACAACTTCATTTGTAGATTACAGATCACTATTTTAGTCTTCCATTCTACTTGACCTTCATACATTTTAGCTTTGATATCTTGTTCACCCTTCAAGAATTCATACTGTTAAGTCTTCTTGCTTAACATGCCAATGCAAACTCTTCTCTTGGATCACTTGATGAAGAAAAACCATTGACTCCTTTTCTTCCTTAGGTTCTCTCATGTTACAACATTTGCTTCTAAATAGCCATTCCTATAAATAGGAAACTAAGATCTTCTTTTTCTCATTCTCCATCATCCAGTTTAGGGTGGATTAGGTAGGATACAATTCATCTACCCCTCATTTCATATCTCTTCTAGAAACTTCTCCTTGAATCCTCTTTGAATTCACCTAAAAATGGTTTACCTTGAATTTTGTGCCACTAGCTTATCGACCTTATCTTTCACCTAGTTCACACATTCCAAGCTAAAAACAAACTTGGCAAGTCAAATCCATCGAATTCATTATCTTTGAAATAATCTAGCCACTCAACATTATCTAGCTTCTGATGCTTGGCACATACTATGCTTCTTGACATCCTCTATAAAATCACTCGGCACAAACTAAAGTTTACTAGTGCTCGGCATCAACTAAACTTTACTTAGCATACACTATTTTTCTTGACATACACTAGAACAAACTTTTACTCGACTCCAACTAATTTTTTACTCTACTTGCACTAACTTTTCTCGGCATCTACTATCCATTCAATCAAGCTTGGAAGAAAAACTTTGTATCACTTCTTCTTCTAAACTTTCTTAGTGTAACTACCCTTTGTAACCTTAAGTAGATTATCAATGCATCATATTATCATTGTCTTAACTGATTCTTGTACTCCTTTACAAAATCACAACTAAACCTTTCCTCTAGGTGCTATTGTTACATCTATCAATCAAATCCTCTTCATCAATCAAATAAGTGATAATACTTAAATCATATAAGTAGTTGTCTTACAAACAAGTAGCAAGTTTGACATCAGTGACAAAACAATGATTGAAGAATATTGATCATACTTGTACCAACCTATTCTCAAAAATCTACATCTTTAATAGTCTTCTTCAATCTGTTTTCAAGAAATAATTCCCTAAATATGTTTCTAAATGCAATGCACAAACATGCTACAATCTAAGGTTGGCCAAGACAGTATCTATTGAATTCCCACTTGGACTAGTTACATTCATGCTAACTTAGCATAGATAGAATGGTATCTTGGAGGCATAGGCTCCCCTATATAGTGCACTCACTTCTCAATCACACCAAGCTATGAATTCCAAGGGTAATGAAATCCCAAGTAACCACTACCCCACAATAAAGCAATGAGAGGTATGGGATATCTTTAGGGATCCTTAGTTCCAGTAGATATAAGGTTTTTGGCAATCTAAAAAAATTTATTAATAATTGCATTCATTTGGAAGGTTATGCTTCGATAACTTATATTAGTTAGGGAGATCAATTGGCCTATAACGGTTATGCTCTATAGGTTTTAACACACCATGCAAGCACTAAGAGAGAATTGTATCCCAACATAACATCATCCACTCCACAAAAATTTCATCTCAAATGGATTTTTATTTATAGTGGATTATAAGAGCTTGGCCTTAGCTCATTACCACTTGGGTTGTACTCTCTCACTAGCCCTATTAAGGAAATTCTCAGGAGGCAGGCCCTCTAAAGATTAGTACAATTTTTTATTACACCCAAGATCCACAAATGGAAAGGGGAGAGGATACTTTTTGAACTAGAATTAGGAAACATAAACCCTAGCTATTCTACAAAACACAATTGACATGATGATCTATTCTAAGGAAAATACATGAAATTACAATACATATCATATTTTAAGCCTAGATCAAAGTTTTGGTTTGAATTTAACTACCCCTTTTAGCAATTCTTGCAAATAAGGATTAGATAAATTTTTAGGGGTCTTCTACAAAATGAATAGCAAACCAACCTAGTAACTACTAGAACAAATAGAAACTTGTTAAAATGTTAGAAATCTAAATGAAACTAGGAAAACTAAAAATAAAACTATCAATTGAAATGGATGCACAAAAATAGTAAATGTAAGTGCAAATATTGGGAATAGAAGCACAGATAAGAAACATGCATAGTAGTGTGAAATGGATGCTCATGAATATGTAATGGAATCCCAAATACAATATATGTGAAGAATAAGTATATATAAGCATCATTTTGGTGGATAATATGTTTACAATAAATGTGTGTTAAAAATAAACAAAATCATAGGAAAGTGTGATGAATGTGCGGAATTATATGAAAGAATAACAGAATATGATGGATGTACAATATTGCAAAACAAAAGCGCTAACATAACATGTAGATCACATGCACATATAAAAAGTAAAAACTAAAATTAAATTTTGGAGGCTAGGCCCCCACCAAAAATATATGTAAAATTATATGAAAATACAAAAAAGCTTATAAAACAACTTACCTAATCTAATTATGCACACCCAATGAAGGATTACAAATAAAGTAATCTAAAAATGAGATTTTTACCAACTACAAGCAGCCTCCATTGTCCTCTCACCTTTGAGTTCCTAGATTTAGTGAGCTCTCAGACTTGAATCAACTCCCACCTTCAAGATGCTTCAAGGTTTTGGACAATTATGATTTCTAATGCAATTTTAATGCAAATGATCCTAGAATTCTCTATGAACTAGATGAAATGATAGATGTAGATGGATAAAAACTATGATGCTAATGATATGAAATTTTCCTATAAAAAGCTTGATAATTTCTTGGTTGATAAAGAATGCTTGAATGCCTATTGCTTGAACAATAATTCACAAAGACTGCTAATTTCCAAGAGTTCTTATTATCTTGTGTAAGATAATAAGGGTCCCTTTTATAAATTTTGGGAGAACTCTAGCATATGTGGTGACATCTGACAGTGGAGAGAAAATTTAAGAAAAGTGTAAGGATGAGATTGACTCAGTTAAGGGGGTTGAGAGAAAGGACTTAGTTAGAATGTGAGAGAAAAACAAGGAAAGATGTTCTTCTCACATGGACATGAAGGTGTTTGATAAGAGAAAGAGAGACACATGGTGCAGGTCTCACCAAGACCCTTGAGAAGACCCTTCCCTCAAGGAGAACTTCTGGAAAAGAGTCTCATGAGTCCTCTTTGACCCTATTACGTGGATTGAATAACTCCTATATGCGGAAAAGACTTTGTCACCTAGAGAGATGTGTCCCAAAGTGTCAAAAATTTGTTTAGCACTCCCATTGGGATTTGTGATGAAGACTTAACTACCTCCTATGTACCATAAGTTGAGTGGTTGTATCGAGAATTGAAATATTAGTATTTTGGTGCAACAACAACCCTACTCTAACAAGTGGTATTAGATCATGGTCACATGTTCAAATCCTCAAACCCTTGAGTAACACTGAGGGGGAGATTATTAGAAATTTGTTTAGTGCTCCCCTTAAGATTTGTGACAAGGGCTTAACTACCTCATATGTACTATAGGTAGAGTGGTTGTATTAGGCATTGAAAGATTGGTCTTTTGGTGTAATGGAAACCCCACTCTAACACAAAGACCAAGTCACATGAGGATAAGTGTTCTTGTACCTCATTCTTTGAGGATACATACCTATTTTTGACCCCATAAGAATAGGACACATGAGTGATGATAAATAGAATTAATTATTAATGAAAAGGTAATGTGTTACATGACATGGACTAGATAGGTGGACTAGGATACTTAATCACTTAGGTGAGTGTCTAATTAATTAATATTAATAAATCACTTTGTTGGTGTTTAAAACTACTAAACAACAAAATGCTCAATACCAAAGTGATAATACTCACATAACCTAAGGATTAGCCATTTCATATTAACAATTACATGTGCAAACCACTTGGACCCAACTTCAACAAAACCAAGGATGGTTTTCTACTCTTTAGGCTTTGTAGAACCAAGGTGGGTATACCTAGGGGATGATTCATACTGAATGTTGTTGTATGAGAATTTTATCAATTTCATTCTAATTCTCATCTTCTATCTTCAAACACATACACATTTTATCCATTTCTTGACATTTTAGATGATATACATCCCTTATAAGCAGACTTGGTCACAATTCTTCTCAGATTTACAAGTATTTCTAGCAATAGCGGCTAACTAAGGCTAAAATATTCCATGAAAACAAGTGTTGACCACCTTTAAAATTCTTCAAAATACTAAAATAAAGTTGATTTTTATTTTAGACTTTATACGTGTTCATGATCTACCTATCTACTGACTAAATTAATTTGATCAGTGCCTATTTCATTGGGATTCAGAGTCTACTACAATTTATAGATCTGATTTGTTGCATTACAATAAATATTATCAACAATTCTTACTGAAATTCATTCTTACAGACATCCTTTCTATTACCATAGAAATCCCATCAAATTCACTAAAGCTTTTACTTAATTCATTTAATTAATAGCAATAATGAATTGACATACAACCTAAGTGAATTGCATTCAACTGGACAAGCTTTACTCAAATAATATCAGAATAACCAGGTAATAATAAAGGAGACAAAATTCAACAAGAATAGATATGGGGATAGCTCACTTTTGTATTAATTTTCCTTGAAAATTGTATACAATTGTAGTAAAACTCAGAATTACTCTACAAAGACACAAGGATCATATGACATCAATGTATTCTTAGAGAAATTTATAGAGAAGATACATCATGAAGTTTTCTACAATGACTGGACTAAAAACATACTTAGTGTAAAACTAAACTTGTATTAGAAATTGGCCTCTTCTTTAGCCCTAGAATCTCACTTATATAGTGTGAGATGCAACAAACTTCAGGCGTAGAGAATTGATAGGTGTCCTTTTACAAAGATATTTACATTTTGCTAATAGGAAAAGATAAAAATTTATGTAATAGAAAGGTAAAATATCATAATATTCTCTTGGTAGGTCCCATTTTTGTTACATCTTCACAAGTTGTTGGTTCTTTGGTTAATCACTACAATTTTGAATCTTCGGCATATGCAGCTACTATAGTGGCCAATGATGAATCTTGTTGAAGCACTTGCAAATCAATTTCTACTCAAGGATTTTCACTATTTTTACCCTAAATTGACAAAACTACTTTTACTTTTGTTTGTTCCTCTATCATGTCCACATCTTGGGCCTTTGAACCTGTAACTGAAATTGACTGTTGATCTTTATCTTTGACCTCTTTTTTATTTGGTGTTGTTATATCAACAATTTGTACTTCATCATCCTGCACCTCATCATCATCTATTTTAGCTTCTTCTAACTGTTCATCAGAAGCAATATCTACCATTCACTTGTCAAAAAGTTTGTCATATGGCCAATCAAATTGTAGAATATCTTGTTGCTTCTTGATAACATATTTAGCTTCATTGTCAATGTCAACAAAATCTTGTTTTAAAGAATGAAAGAATATTTGGGCTTTCACCATTTCTTCTATTGTGGTGGCCTACCATGCATGTCCTGTTTCATTAATGATTTTATTCATTCTCAAACAAATTAAATCATATAATTCCTTAGCCCATTCATCTTTATTCTTTAATTTTTTCTCCCTATCTAGAGAACGAGGGAATAAATCAAATTTTTGGCTCTTACATTTATTCAAGTAGCCAGCTATTCTTCTTTATAGGTGAACTCTTTTATTATCAAATTCTGGAAGATCATTAACAATATTATAGGTTTTTTCAATTTGATCATGAGACGACCTTATGACAGAGTAGCACAAAAATGCCATTTCCTTCTTCCTTTTTACCCACTTATTCATAATAGGCTTCAAGGCCTCATCATTGGCTTTCATTTCATCCCATATGTTTATTGTTCTTGCTAGCTAATCATAAAATAGTGACCATTCAATTTTATCTCCTAGATACATGAGAGATTTTCTCAATTTGTCTTCATACTACACATTTAACTCTACATGCAAAGCCCACAATATGCTCTTTTCTTCTTCAAAATCTTCAATTGTGTAATATTATGGCCTTTGTGGGGTATCTGGCATCTCTATGAGAGGAGTGGATTTAAAAGGTTCCACTAGAGGATGGGGATACATTATTCTTGGTCTAGAAGACCTCCCCATTACTTTATTTTCAAGTCCAATTCTTTTTTAAACTTCTTTATTATAAGCCTCCAATACACTCTCATACTTACTCTGCAATTCAAACATTATTTTTTCTTCTTTTTCTAGAGTAGCCAAAACAAATTGAGATGTTCCAACACCCATGTGAGCTACTTGTACATGGGAGGTATCAGCTACTCTTCTCATAATGATATTTCCCATTAAACCAGAATCATCTGGTTGTGATGAAATAGCCCTAGATCCTTTCCTTAATGACCATATGACCAAAGCAGCCTAGTCCTCACTGAAAGTAGTACCTATGAACTCTTTCTTATTATGGCCTTGTAAATCCAATTTATTTGAAACAGAATTAAAAATCAAAGCATCAGCTATATCCCAATTGGGTAATAATAAAATATTTGATGTTTTTACCATCTGTCTCCCCACTTTAGGAGTTATATTTTGGAATTATTGCATTATCTTTTCTTTTATCTAATTATGCAAGGCTACCTCCTCTAGCTCTGGATGCTTTATTCTTAGCTTATTACATCTTTCTTCAAATTTTCCCATGTTGGTTCTGCATGCAAACTGGTGGAAGGCTCTAGATTTGACAAAACTGTCATCTGACAAATTTTTTTGACTAGCTTGTTCTATTACAGGGTCTAATTCCCTTCCCTTAAAATCTACTACTATCAACTCTAGGCTTGGCATAGGAGGCTCTTGGGGGTCTCCTTCATCTATTTCAGCTTGAGTAACAAAAACTTTTCCTTGGGACCCTAGTTGTTCAATTTGCTCCATAGTAAGTTGTTCCTCTTCAATCCTCAAAGGGGTCTATGAAGGTGAATATTCCTCAATGTGAGGATCTTGTTCACTTAGTATTTTCTACCTCTTAGGGGAGGGTTTAGGAGGTCTCTCTTCCCAAACAACACTAGTGGATTCAATTACTTGTTTGCCTTTTTCCACAATGGTCTTCTTAATCTGAATGGTAGTATACCCTGGATTTTTGTGGATAGTCAATTGTCCTGCCCCTATATTGGGAGAGAATCTTGGTCTCCTCATCATCTCCTTTGCCTTATCTAGAAAAGAAGTAATAAAAAATTTCTTCTTCTCATTCATAGTTTCCATTGTTTCAGGAAAAGTAAGCATGAGCTTATTTATCCTATCTACCTCTGTAATGGCATTACCTAGAGGACTATAATCTACATCAAAATAATGAATGAAATCCAAAACCTTTGAGAATACTCTCCATTTTTCCTTCTTAGTTTCCTACTCTTGCAAGGAGTATTCATTTCTTACTATGTCTTCCAAAAAATAAAATTCATAGTCAATCTTGCCAAGCTTGACCCTGTGCCTAAAGGCCAAGTTATAGAATCCCTTAGTATCACAAAAATGGGGATGAAAAACAACCATCTTGTATGGATCTAATATTTTATGTATAGAAAGACAACCCTCTTTTGTGATCACAAATTTATGGGCTACAGTACAAGTGGGGAATATTGAGCCTCTTGACCTTTTCAACAAATAAGTTTCCTCTAATCCTCCCAACTACCACAAAATTTCAGCCACTCCTACCTATAAGGCACCTGGTACGGTAACACATGGGGAGTACCTCTAAAACCATAAATCCTAATGATAGTTAAGACTGAATATGGGATGATGTCTCCCCAATTGTGTGAAACTTTCAAACCAGTAGGATTTTCTAGGGCCCTAATAAGATTTTCCAATGCCTTGGGTACTCTAGGATTGACATTTAATAATAGGCATCTCAACTTTGAAGCAAAGTACCTATCGAACTTGACAAAACTAGCTTTTTCTACTTCCCAAGTCATATTTGCACTTCGTAATTGGAATGGAAATGTTTCCCCATCCTGTTCTCCATTCAATTTCATCTCTTTACCAAAATGTGCTACTCCTTTGAACAAAAACATATGCATTAACAAAGAATAGTGACCAAAAATCTTCTCCACCTTGCCTTTCACAATACCAACTAGGCCATTGTGAATTTCTTTCGCTAAATAAGAGGCAAAATAAAAAAATAATGTCCACACCAAAAGAGGAAATCTGAGTGATCATGTACATAAAATCTATAGGCCTAAAATCCTCTTCATCTTCTCCAAAAACTCTACATAGAGTCCTGTATGCGTCTACAGCCCTGGTATTGAAATACACCCTTTTGAAGGTTTCCTTGGAGGATGTTGTTATTGCTGATAGAGTTCCAATTTTTCCTATATGTGCCCTTAGTGCACCTTGCCTAACTACATCCTTCTTTGACATATATTCCTTTTTCTAATTCCTTCAAGTCAATAGGCACATGATAGTTAGTGAGAGGCCCTAAACCAAATACCTATCAAATTTCCTCTAGGCTAATTGTGATCAGAATTTCACCATCAATTCTTCTCACCACTCTAATTTCTTGGTCATAATTTTTTGCAACAACTTCAAGGAGGTCATAATCCATAAAAACACTTGGAATAACTAACTTTTCTAAATCAAAATTTGAAATATTGGCATGTGGGGCAAATAAATTTCTCTCTAAAAACCATTTCTTAAAAAGAGAAAGACCAGTTTTAGAAGTCTTGGCATCTCGGACCCAGTCCCCTTTATCATATAATCCATCTATGATTTTAAGCCTAGGGTTTAATTGATCCGGTGGATATTTTTAGTGAAAATTGAAGTGTTTTATTTCTCTCCAGAATTTGCACCATCAGAAAGATCTCGATGTCCTGATTCCAATGCAACTTGAATGGACAAAAATGGAGTCCAGATGAAGAAGTTACGCCCATTCAAAGTTTTGGTCAATAGGTAGACCAGAGGGCTAGATAAAGGGAAAAATTGGACCATCTCGAAAGTGGTCAACAATGGGTTTCAAATCAAAGATCCTGTCGAGAGCTTCCCAACGGCGTTGGTTTCATCGAAATGGACTTCATATGTGAAAGTTATGGCAGTTTGAATTTTGGAAGTAAAAGTGTCATTTGAATCTTGATGACATCATCATGACATCATGGGGCTGTTTAAAGACCAAAAAATAAAAATAAAAAAGAAAAAGCAATTTGAAAAGGCAATTCTAATGAGGTTTGAACCCGTGACCTTTGACTCCCAAAACCAAGGTGATGGCCATTGCACCACAACTAGCTTTTTTAATATCTTTGCTCAAAATTCTATTTAAGTTAATTATTGTCGCAACTCCACATAAAGGAGGCCGCCAGCGGGTTTGGAACCCCGGTCGGCGGCCAACCAAAAATGGAGCATGTCGTTCCGCTATTGCTGCGACTAAAGATGGAAATGCAAGATATAATATTTCAACTTTATCCTCAAAACCGCCCTCTTTACAAACTAGGTAATTTGTTATGGGTAGTTCCCATTTTTAAACCCCAATTTGTTATAGCCGAATCTTGTAAACGGCTAAGGGGGTATTTTTTTTTAAAAAAAAATTATTAATGACCCTATATTTACATTAGTTTGTTTTAGCCTATTATAGGCTAATATTTTGTATAAAAAGAGGGTTTTGGGACCCTTTCAGGGGAGAAGAAAAAGATATAGGAATTTTTGAGGGGGATTTTTTTTTTTTTTGGTGAAGTCTTTCAAGGGAATAGGGAGATTTTGCTTGGTGATTTTTCTGGAGCCATTTTTCGTACTTTGAAGAACTGTTATGCTGTCAAAGTGCTAGAAGAAATGGTCTTGGTGCATAATTTGTAATTGATTTCTAGAGATTAATCAGATCGGTCGTACTCTATTGGAGCCAACCCAGAGATGTAGTCACGTTTGTGGCGAACTCCGAAATCAAACTTTGTTTGCACTCTCTATCTTCTTCTCTCTCAATTCTGTTTATTTCACCTTAAATTCTTAAGTTTTGATGCATAATTTCATTTATGTATGTATGAAATTAAGACTTCCGCTAAGTTGTGATTTATTTATTTTATTAAGCATTCATTACTGCAAATAGTCTAGATCCGTTCATCAGATCAAGTGGTATCAGAGCCCAGTTGACTATTATTGCAGTTATTTTCTTGAATGCTAACAAGATCCAGGATTCAGAAGGGTGAAGGCAAGCTTGAAGAATTTAATCCTGAGATCGGGAAGCGAAGAACATTTCCAAAGATGTCTATTTCTGGAATGGAGGTTCCTAATGAGATCAGTGAGCAGGAATTTCGAAGAGCATTCCTCGAGATGAAGGCTAAGGTGGACATTCTTTTTCAGGAGAGGCAAGAGTGGAAAGAATGTGAAGACAAGAAAGGGAAACATCATGGAGATGGTGACAAGAAACCATATCCACCCTCTTCTTCTTCTCCTCCCTCTTCTCCTTCTTCTCCATCTTCTCCTCATTCTACTTCTTCTAATCCTTTCAAGAGTGGGTATAAGCCTAAGATCAAACTGGATGTAAAATTTGACTTACCTAAGTATTGTGGTGAACTTAATGCTGAAAAATTGGATGATTGGATTCAGCAAGTAGAAGTCTATTGTAGACTCCAAAATCTATTAGATGATGTTGATAGGATTCAATTAGCTACTCTTCGATTAGGAGGTACAGCTTTAACCTGGTGGGAGATTAAGACTAAGGCAGAAGTTTCACGGCATGGTAGAGTCAGTTTAACTTGGGCAGAGTTTGTTAATGCTCTTAAGAAGCAGTTTTATCCCCTAGGACATATGTAGCAGTTAATGATGGACTGGCAAATGTTTAGGCAAGGGAAAGGTCAAACTGTCCAAGAGTACAGCCATGAATTTAGAAAAAGGGCTATTGCTTTGAATGTTCCTTTGTACACCCAGGATACTTTGTTGAAGTACATAGGAGGTTTACATTCCTACCTTAGACATTCTATTTTGGTATTAAACCCTTGTAATTTGGAGAAGTGTCTGTTCAAGCTACACACTTAGAGTCAAGGGGTAAAGTATCTTTTATTGATAAGTTTGATAATGATGTAAAGAAATCTTCTAAGAATGCAGAGACAGGGAAAGGAAAGAAGACAACTATAGTCAAGAAGGATGATAAACTTTCTTGCACTCATTGTGATAGGAAGGGTCATGATGAAGAGCATTGTTGGCAGTTGCATCCTGAACTGAAGCCTAAGTGGGCTTAGAGACAGAATCAGAAACAGAAAGGTAAGGAGAAAGCCATGAATGTTGTTATGGATCTTGGTTTGGATTCAGATGATGAGACTAAGATAACAGCCATGGGTTTGAAAGGTAAAGCTCCTATTTCTGTTGTTTCTGTTGCTAGTTGTGCTTCTACTTCAACAGTAAATGATTTCCCTGAAAATAAGAAAAGGAATGAGTTGTTTCATTTAAGGGTTGTTGCTAAGAACACTAAAATTGATGCACTCATAGATAGTGGTTCTCAAGTGAACTTGATTTCTAAAAGTATTGTAAGAAACTTGGGATTGAAAACTACATTACATAAGAAACCTTATCCACTAGGCTAGATTTGTGAAAATGATAAGTTGCAAGTAACAAGACAATGCACCTTAAGATTCACAATCACTAGTAAATTTGTGGATGAAGTATAATTTGATGTGGTTCCACTAGATATCTGTGGGATAGTGCTTGGTAGCCCTTATCTTTATGACAGAAAAGCAATTTTCTACAGGGAAAAGAATCATTATCACTTATTTAAAGATGGCATTCAGTATATTGTACATTCTCACAGGATTAAGACTGATCGTTCTTTTGCAAACACAGGGCAGTTAAAGAGGGTAATTAATGCAAGTAAAGACTTAACTCTTATGTCTGTCAGTACAGGTGGTTCTACACTTGAACTTGGAGTAGCTAACCAGGGTCAGATGTTGCAGGATGCACCCATAGTACAACATGAGGGAATGATGATTGAAAGCATTGATGGTTCCTTGTGTAAAAATGTTCCTGTTGTGAAGGATTGATATGTTGTTGACTTATTCTCTTTCATTTCTGCATTATTGATCAGCTTGATGCTAGTCAATGTTTGTTGGTTAGTGGCTACGACAATTGATGAAGATGCTTATGGAAGTGATAGAATAATGTTTATGATCAAAAATGTTGTTGCAGTCTTCATTGTGCTTGTGACCAGGTATTTAGATGTACAGATGATACAGGACAAGTGGGGAGGCCAAGTCCTCACTTTATGTCAGAGTAAATGTCACTTTTGGAGGTCCAAAAGGTCTTCAGTGGGGAGGCTTGATCCGGTGGATATTTTTAGTGAAAATTGAAGTGTTTTATTTCTCTCCAAAATTTACACCATCAGAAAGATCTCGATGTCCTAATTCCAATGCAACTTGAATGGACAAAAATGGAGTCCAGATGTAGAAGTTACGCCCAGTCAAAGTTCTGGTTAATAGGTAGACCAGAGGGCTAGATAAAGGGAAAAATTGGACCATCTCGAAAGTGGTCAACAATGGGTTTCAAATCAAAGATCCTGTTGAGAGCTTCCCAACAGCATTGGTTTCATCGAAAACGGACTTCATATGTGAAAGTTATGGCAGTTTGAATTTTGGAAGTAAAAGTGTCATTTGAATCTTGATGACATCATCATGACGTCATGGGGCTGTTTAAAGACCAAAAAATAAAAATAAAAAAGGAAAAGCAATTTGAAAATGTCAGAGTAAATGTCACTTTTGGAGGTCCAAAAGGTCTTCAGTGGGGAGGCTTGATCCGGTGGATATTTTTAGTGAAAATTGAAGTGTTTTATTTCTCTCCAGAATTTACACCATCAGAAAGATCTCAATGTCCTAATTCCAATGCAACTTGAATGGACAAAAATGGAGTCCAGATGTAGAAGTTACACCCAGTCAAAGTTATGGTCAATAGGTAGACCAGAGGGCTAGATAAAGGGAAAAATTGGACCATCTCGAAAGTGGTCAACAATGGGTTTCAAATCAAAGATCCTATCGAGAGCTTCCCAACGGCGTTGGTTTCATCAAAAACGGACTTCATATGTGAAAGTTATGGCAGTTTGAATTTTGGAAGTAAAAGTGTCATTTGAATCTTGATGACATCATCATGACGTCATGGGGCTGTTTAAAGACCAAAAAATAAAAATAAAAAAGGAAAAGCAATTTGAAAAGGCGATTTTAATGAGGTTTGAACCCATGACCTTTGACTCCCAAAACCAAGGTGATGGCCATTGCACCACAACTAGCTTTTGTAATATCTTTGCACAAAATTCTATTTGATTTAATTATTGTCGCAACTCCACATAAAGGAGGCCGCCGGCAGGTTTGGAACCCCGGCTGGTGGCCAACCAAAAATGGAGCATGTTGTTCCGCTATTGCTGCAACTAAAGATGGAAACGCAAGATATAATATTTCACCTTTATCCTCAAAACCGCCCTCTTTACAAACTAGGTAATTTGTTATGGGTAGTTCTCATTTTTAAACCCCAATTTGTTATAGCCGAATCTTGTAAACAACTAAGGGGGTATTTTTTTTAAAAAAAAATTTATTAATGACCTTATATTTACATTAGTTTGTTTTAGCCTATTATAGGCTAATATTTTGTATAAAAAGAGGGTTTGGGGACCCTTTCAGGGGAGAAAAAAAAGATACAGAAATTTTTGAGGGGGATTTTTTTTTTTTTTTTTTGGTGAAGTCTTTCAAGGGAATAGGGAGATTTTGCTTGGTGATTTTTCTGGAGCCATTTTCGTACTTTGAAGAACTGTTATGCTGTCAAAGTGCTAGAAGAAATGGTCTTGGTGCATAATTTGTAATTGATTTCTGGAGATTAATCGAATCAGTCGTACTCTATTGGAGCCGACCCGGAGACGTAGTCACGTTTGTGGCGAACTCCAAAATCAAACTTTGTTTGCACTCTCTATCTTCTTCTCTCTCAATTCTGTTTATTTCACCTTAAATTCTTAAGTTTTGATACATAGTTTCATTTATGTATGTATGAAATTAAGACTTCCGCTAAGTTGTGATTTATTTATTTTATTAAGCATTCATTACTGCAAATAGTCTAGATCCGTTCATCAGAAGTCTTGGCATCTCGGACCCAGTTCCTTTTATCATATAATCCATCTATGATTTTGAGCCTAGGGTTTAATGAAGTTAATTTTTTAACTTGCACAGTTTAAGTGGTGGACTCAGGGAGCAATTCAAGCAGGTCATCATGAATGTTTCTAGCCAAATAATCCTCTTGCCCAGAGAACACCTTCTTTGAAGGCATATTGACTATAGTTTGTAGAATCTAAGATTGCTTACAAAGGTTATAGTATACAGGCACTTGATTTTCTTGCTTGCTCTATAATCTTGCAACACCTCACAAACAAAGGGGAAACTGCTTCACATTCTATTCAAGCTCAATACAAATTCTTACTAATTTCTTCTGCTCAGAAAACTTGAAATCTTGTTCACATGAAATGAAAATGGCAAGATCTTCTGCAATAAACTCTATTTTATGCTCGCATGCAAAGCATCCATTCCTCATTAATGAACTACGAGTGAAATAAAGTGGTGTTACCTTCTCTTTTCAAATTTGCACCATTGATCTTAGAAAATCCTATGATCTAGGAGTGAAAATAGGGATGACTCATCTTTGACTTGACATGATGGAAGTCAAACCAATGAAAACTCTCCATTTGTACCTATTCTTCACTATTGACATTTCAAACTAGACTCACTAATCTTTGAGGACACATGTCATTGAGTCACTACCTCGCTATACATAAAGAGTGAGCATGTTGCCATAGCGACGAAGCGACAGCCATTGATTTCATCTTGATCTAATGACAAACATTTTAATGCAATTTTTAATATCAGAGTGGTGGGTCCCTCCTTCATTTACCTTTTTCGCTATGTCACTATACATAAAACCTAAGCAACTTCCTATGGCAACAAAGTGACAATTGTTGATTCCATCTTGATTGAGTGGAGGACATTTGCTGCATCACTTAGTACAAATGTGTTGGGCCCCATGTTTGTTCACCTTATTCGCTATGTCCTATCCTTAAACCTCGAGCAACTCTCCATAACAACGAAGTGACAGTCATAGATCTAAGCTTAATCTAAGGGAGGGGAAACTGCATTACATACATATAACTATAGTGAGTCCCTTGGTTGCCATGTCACATTGGGTAAACAATGCACAACTTCTCATAGTGACTTGGCAATGATCATTTATCTGAACTTGATCCAACAATTAGAATCTTTCATCTGACTTCTGACTTGGGCGTGGGTCCACGTTACTGCTAATGTGGGACTATCCTGTCAAGCTAGCATGTAATTTAATATGTATATCCTAGTTGTATCACCATGTGACTTAGGTCCCACCACATGCATATTTTTTGACTAGGCACTATGTTGCTAATGATGAGGTGCAAAGACTTTTTGATCGTGACATAGCGACCTCCGACATTCTTAAAATTTTAGGTGCATACATGTTTCCAGTAGGATGCCACCATGTCCATGAGATGATGTGGTTTATTTTTGATGAAGCACTTGTTGGGACCCACCTTTTGGAACTATTGTTGCATTCTTGTTTTCCATCAAGGCGCTATGTCGCTAATGATGGGATGTAAACTTTTTCCAATAGTGACATAGTGAACTCTTTAAGGCTTTAGAGATTTCGGTGCCAAGAAAATTTTTCAGTTCCAGCATCATCTTTGCAATCAATGCTTCTCACACATCAATAAAGTCACATGACCAATATTAATGACATGAATTTAGGCACTCATATGTTTCATAATCTCTCGTCTTCCTCACTTTTTGGCAAGGAGCTATGTTGCTACCAGCAAGATCCATTATTTTTCTAGTCGTGACATAGTGACCTCACAGATACTGATGAAATTCGATGCCAGGAAAACTTGTTAATCAAGAATGATTACCATAATTAATACTTCTAACATAGTAATAAAAATGCAAGTCCACGATGCCACTTGGGAGTTTTCATAGTCATTAGATTTTTCAAAAGCCATTGTCTTCTATATTTTCTATCTAGGCGTTATGTTGCTACCGGAAGGATTGAAAATTTTTTCAATCGTGACATAGCGACTCATTGGAAAAATGGGATTTTGGTGACACCACTTACACCTTATTATACTTGGTTCCTTTTCCAGTTCTAACAACTCTGACATGAAACACATAACTAAAAACTTCTAAAACAATGCACTTTTTGGTCACCACACCTCCATTTCATGACACCGCTAGTCAATTTCACGGTAGTCACTATGTCGTTATGGTTAAAACACTTGCATCTTCACATAGCAACGACACGACTATCATAGATCTTATAAGGATTAGACAATGTGAAACAAAAGGGAAAAGGCACTTAGGGGTGCGAAATATTTAAATGGGACATGGAATATTCGAGATTTGAAAAGCTTCACGCCCAAATAAATTTAAAAGGAATGCAAGACTTAGGGTTTGATAGAAGGCCAAAGAATCAAAAACCCTAATCAGGCAAATAATGAATTCAATTCTGATTTTTAACCTAGGATTTGGAAATTTTTTTTATAAAAATTAGACCAACACACTTAATAGGGATAGTTAATGGACTTAGGATAATGTAGATAAACCTAGGTGAATTAACTCAGTAAATTAAATAATTTATTAAAGCTAATAGAATAAAAATATATAAAATTATTTAATTTATTAACAAGATATTAATTAATTTAATAAATTAAATAACCTGATAAAGTTAATAGAAGAACAATACTATTAAATGTTAAAAAATTTAATTAATTGACTTGATAATTTTAAGTGTATACATAGTCTGTATGTTTTTCTTCTCTATCTAATCAATCTCTTCATTAATAACATTTATTTCATCCTCATTACCAAGTGAAATCTTAACTATTTTAGGTTCAAATTTAGCTATTAATCAAGTACAATCTTCTAGCTTACTTCTTGTCATTACTCCAACACTTTTGTCTATAATTATTTGTTCAAGTGAATGATTCTTTTTGACATATTTGTTAAGTCGTAAAATGGAAGCACTTTAATAAGATGTATACTTTCACTTTATGGGGTCACCAAGACATTCAAATATGTGTGTGAGGGAAAGAGGGGAATTTCCAAGTATGATTCCACATATGATCCAAATTAGATTAGCAAGAACCCAAAGGAAGAAGAGTGCTAATACTAAATTTGGATTATAAAGAGAAATATGATGTAAGGAAATACACTCTCTTAAACCCTTAATATGATTGTGTGAATGTGAAATTGAACTAATTTCTTAAAGAATATAAATCTAGATGTTTTGTGAAGACAATTAGCCCAATTTAGATATAAATCTAGGGTAAAGATATGAAGGGAAATAAAATATAAATGACTCACCTTGAAATGTGTAGAATAAGATTTTTTTTGCTCCAAAACTCATAGATTTGAACTATATCTAAATAGTTGTCCACGGATCTCATAATAAAATGATGAAAGGAACAAAACCCAAAAATCTGAGACTGAAGGACTGGGTCAACTTAGGAAGACATCCTACAATCAGGTTGATGTAGTTAAGTGATCTAAAACTAATGACTCTAGAAAGATCATGAACATTGGGATCTATATATGTAATCCTTTTCACTACCAACCTGTAAATCAACACAAAAAGAAAGGTTTTGGGGTTGGGGCTTGTTACCTAGAGATTTTAATGCATGAGTTAGTTAAATTAATTATGGAGAGAGAGAGGGGATTAATTCCCAACTATTCAGAACTATCTCTCTCTATCTACTTTTCTCTCTCTACATACTCTAATTTTCCTCTATGTACTAAAATCATATCTCTCTACATACTAAAACCTTTCTGTAGGTTAAGGTTAGGAAGTTCATGTTTGAATTTGAATTTCTCCTAAAACCTTTTGACCTAATCTTAACCCAAACTTTCCAACCCAAACTCCATCTTTTAAAATAGCCACTGGCTGGAAACAAAGTTCATAAATATAATCTAAAGATTGGTTATATCTAGAGGGGAGTCATCCTTACAAAGTATATAGGCACTGTTTGGCACTTGCAGGTCAGTCATGGAGATATCATGTAGATATATCTATGAGATTCTAGAATGATCATTGTTTGATGGCTTCTATGAATACCAAGCTTGACCCCTGAGATTCATGATTCATAATAGAATGTCATTAAAGAAGAGAAAACATCCAACTATATGATGAAATGCCTGATAAAAGTTTAGTATACCAACCAATAGACTCAAAAAATACAGAATGGATAGGTGATTCATATGTAGCATGCCATTTTTTTTAGGATACCTATGAGTACATAAGGTTCCAAAAATAATGACTCAATAGAATTGCACATTGGCATTGGTCCTTAACCATTGAGGCAAATTCTAAAAACATATTAAGTAGAAAAGGGTCTATGTGATCCTCGGTAAGTTTATCAAGTCACAAAGAAACAAAAAAACATCTTCACATCAAGTGGATACTTTGAAGGTCAAGACTGTGACATGCAAAGTTTGGAGAAGGTGATGACAAGTCCCATGAACTACTTGACCAAATGCCTTGTTGGGGGTGATGCCTCACATCCAAAAAATAAACTGGTCACATGACTCCAAGTAAGGTAATGACAAGACATATCTAATCTTCTTGACTAAATGTCTGCTACTCCTCACCCATCCATAGCCTTGATAAGAGCTTATACTAGGCACATCAGTTGTTTTCTCTAAGTTTTCCATCCTCATCTTGACCATGAACCAAGGTACGAGAACTATTTGATAGAATGAGCAACTTGATTGCAAACAAAAATATATGTGAGAATGTTTTAGAACTCCCAAACTACCACACATTGTAGGATGGAGTAGAAAATAACCCAAGACACGATCCATTTGACATAGCATCTATTTTTAGTGATTAGTACAACCAAAATAAGGCATGTGGACTATCATACTAGTGACCCATCTTCCTTGCAACCCACGAGCACCCAAAAGTATAGAAGTTATCACCCAATATGTTTGACCGAATACCTTGTTAGGGGTGAAGCCTCATATTCCAAAAGTAGATAGGAAAATGAACTATTTGGTATTATGTCTTCAAGTAAATACAACCACAAATACAACTAACAGGTGTAAAGTGTTGATGTCCTCACGATTAAATCAAAGCGTAGGCAAGTCATGTGAGTTGTTTGATTTTAATTCCAAAATTCAATTTGTAATGCTTTAACAGGGTAGGCCCATGAACAATTTTCCTCCAGTGAATGTGATTGATATGTGTAAGAGCCGAATTCCCCAATGGTTCCATGAACACTTAGACAAGGTACATGAACTATTTAATCAAATTGTTCAACTCCCCAATCAATGGCAATGGTGATTTTCTTGATGAAATCTCACCCAATACAAAATAGAAGGCCATGAATAATGCATGAAATTAATTTGGCATGATACCGCTAGGAATGTGTGTATAGCTCAAACAAAGAGATGAGCATTAGATTGTTTGTCAACATACCTTACTCATTCTTTGAATCTACAAAGAATGGACTCTAGAAAGGAACCAAGTTGTTTGAAAAAATGTTTGAATTGAAGTCTAAAGTTTGATCTAATTATGGTGTATGGACACCATATGTAATTTGATCAAACTTTCACCTTTTTCAAAAAAACTATTTTATCTACTTCCAAAGAATTGTATGTAGATTGATGACATATAAATTAATTTAAGAAAAAACATAAATAAAAAAGTTATTAAAATTTTAGTGAACCTCCCTATTTTACATTTAGGTACCACATTTAATTAAAAAACAATGCAAAAATAGTAAATAAAATCATAATACTATGAAACTTATATTTATTAAATCATGACAATGAGAACTCTAATGGGTTTTTGTTTTGTAAAAAAAAATTGATCGAGAAGATCCTTTAAAAATTATGGCAAGGCCTAAATTTGTTAGTTCAATGCCTTAGCCAAATTTTGAGTGGTCAAGGCATAGGCTTGGCCTATCTCGATCCGAAATTCAAGGCGAGGGAAAAAATCCCGCCCCATGTAAGAAATGGGCACCCGTTTTGAAAAAGTAAAATAGACATTTTAAATCCTCAAAAAAAAAAAAAAAAAATTTAGAAACAAGTACCCATTTAAAAAAAATAAAAAATGGTTACTTGATTTTTGAAAAACAAGTACCCATTTTTAAAAAATTCATTTATTTTTTATTTTTTCAATAACGGACACCCATTTTTGAAAATAAAAAATAGGCACCCAATTTTTTAAAAAATGGGTGCTCATTTTTTAAAATTTGAATTGGGCATCTGAGCCTAATACGGGTGCCAATTTTTTTTTTTAACAAGTGCCCATTTCTAAAAGAGCATGATCTCAATCCGCATACTTTCGTAGTTTTGACACCCAATTTCTTGCT
The DNA here is from genome assembly GCA_028749045.1 of Cupressus sempervirens. Lineage (NCBI taxonomy): Eukaryota > Viridiplantae > Streptophyta > Pinopsida > Cupressales > Cupressaceae > Cupressus > Cupressus sempervirens. The sequence goes on from CM053793.1 coordinate 240,419,308, forward strand.
TTTACCCAACAACCAACTCTGACCTCACCAAACAAAACTGTCTCTACTACTCTACCAAAATTGTCCATAAAGTTGATATGTCGACATCAATGACAAACTAAGTCATGAATGCAACACATAAAGCACACAATCATCTCCAAAACACTTCTTACCAAATCCTCAACAATATTCATCAATCTCCCTTAGGCATTCATGGAAACATGTGCTCTCTACAAATTTATGGTTAGAAACATGATTTGTCAATGGTGTGCATGAACACATTAGAAGAATTATATACCATGATGGTGAAAACCACCTCAACTTCCTTTGTTTGTCAAATTATTGAATTTAAACACTACATTTGACCACCATGGGACCACAAAAAACCCAATATATTCTAGTGCTACCAATAAGTCATGGCATCCACCATCAAATACCATTTAAAAAGGCATGGGTTAACATTGGTAACATTGACCAACAAGGGTTAACTTTCACAACAATTTATCAAGAGTTTGTAAACTTATCTAGTATTCCAACTTCAACCATCATTCACATTTGAAAGATATGCACATATGCAACAAAACCCATTTGTTATAGGACAAAAAGAAGAGGAGACTCACCTTCTAACATTATCAAATACTACATGCATGCGACTTTCAAATTTATTTTTTCCATTATTTATAATACAAATTTGAAGTTACCAATTCAAAGTTGATGAAGACAAGAGATTAACTGATTGAAAAAAATTAATTCTATACAGGGTTCAAGGATTTCGCATACCAAATACAAAATTGGCTATCCAAATATGATTGTTGATTGCAAATTATACTATACCAAATAGGACAAAAGATGTATCACTTTAAAAATTACAACTCCAATTTTATGCAATGACTATGAATTTCAATTTTTTTGGGTCTAAATTAGTATTAAATAACTAATAGCATAAACCATTTTGAAAATGTGTGATAACCATAAAAGAAATAATAGTTTTTATAACTTGTTTGATTACAAATAATTTCTGCATACCTATTGCACACTAAGGTGTGATTGTTAGATTATTGCTAGGTTTCATAGAGTTCTAGTGACCAAGACACCACTAGATTTGGAACCCATGTATCCTTTGCAGTGTCACTTCAAAAAAATAAATTTAAGTTTATTTAGATACATTAAGTTGAAAATATATTAAGTTTATTTAGGTATATTATGTTGAAAATATGTTAAGTTTATTTAGTCATATTAAGTTGAGAATATCTTAGGTTTATTTTTGGACGAAACAACTTTAAATGAGCACTTGTCTTTTAAGAAATGCAATTTTTTGTTGGGTTTTGGAAATAAAGTCAGTTATCTACTTCAAGCCATTAAACAGTTTCAAATATATAGCCTTTCTAGGTGAAGTCACTTAGGAGAGATGGACTAGAATTGTAAATGATATTGATGATTCACTACTAGAAGGGTAGTGAAAATAATTTTAGGGCATGAGTTTATGCAAATTGATAATACATTCAGGGTTAACAATTATATCCCAACTTTCTTTATATCCATCTATTGTATTTTCATTTTTTTTGAAATTCGGTCAATGATGCATTTTGTCTGGAGCTTAGCAACGTCCAAATATTATTTGAGGCAAGGGGAAACAAGAAAGGAGGTGGCAGAAGACCTCACTCCCCTTCAATGAACCAAAAGGGTGAAGCATAGTCTTGTTCAACACATTAGGACTGTGTTTGTCTAGATAAGATAAATTTTGGTCAATTAGTTTATTACCCCAATTTAGAAGTTAAAAGTGGTAGGAACCATGGATATGACAAGATTAGCTCATTTTGTTACTGATGTTTGCTTATAAGATATATTTGCTTGTACCATTTGACTAGAGATTGCTCTATGTTAATGGTTGACTTTTTGCATAACTTTTACATATTTAGTTTTCTCATATAGCTATTTTTTATGATGGCATGGTCCTTCTAAAACTATAGTCAATGATGGTATAAGAGGTTATGTAAATTTTCTATAAATATCTCTTAAATTTCAATAATATAACACTTGGCTTTTATAATAAATAAATAAGATAAAAGTACAAGTCATACCAAGACAGTTTACAACATAATATCCATTAAATTTTTATTTGAAGACAATGAACAAAAGACTTACAACAAATACCATAAACTTGTTTTTAGAATAAAGAATAATCAGTCACATCCAAGATAGTCTACAACATAGCATCCATTCAATTTTCATTTTAAGATAATGCCAAAAGACTTTCAACAATTAATTTACAATTACAATCAAGAATACTGAAATTACATCTAGAATAGTTTACAACATAATATTGATTCCATTTTCATTGGAAGATAAATGATCAATAATCATCATAGTGGTCTTAACCTTCTAATTTCATCTATCTTATGGTGACACAAATTTTCTGGTAGTTTATTGGTTCTTTTGTGGCTCTTTCTTTTGCACATTCTGTTGATAAACATAAATCTGTCCTCCTCTTCAGTGCATTTTACCTTTACAAACATATCTCATCAACATCTAAATCATGGGGTCATCGGATTTTTACAAGAGGTTTTCAAATCTGCTTTTCCTTGGATCTAGATAATCCCTCTACCTTTCTAATTTGGGGAAATCATGGGATCGTCCAGAGCTTTTCAAATCTGCTTTTCCTTAGATCTAGAAAATCCCTCTACCTTTCTAATTTGAGGACAGGTGGATGACCCACAAAATCTCTCTCACACCATTAATTTTGGGAACTTCTCTCACACCATCAATGTTGGGAACTTCTGTACTTGTATATGTTGGGCCACAAAATCTCTCTCACGCCATTAATTTTGGGAACCTCTCTCGTACCATCAATGTTTGGAACTTCTGTACTTGTATATGTTGGGAACTTCTATACTTGTATTTTGTTGCTTAACTAAAATATTCTATTTTGATTGATGGTTTTGGCTACCTGATTAAACTCAGTCATTAATGTAGGAAACTTTTGTTCTACTTTGTTGCATGACTATTCTATTTTGATTGAGGGTTTTGGCTATCTGATTAGACAATTTGTTTCTATATAGAGGTCAAAATGCAACTGATACCAGAAAGAAGAAAAAATACAATATTAAGAGATGTTAATCAGAATCATGACACATTTATTCTATGACTGTTGAAGAACTTTAATCTGAACAAAAACTGTAGAACCAACAATATTTGTGTCCAAAGTTCTATAAAATGATATTATTATTGCCAGTAAACAAGATGTAATATCAGAATCATGATACATTTAGTCTTATGGATTATAAGAACTGTAAAGCAACACTGCTTCCACATTTCCTCTGTACAAAAGCTCTAAAACCAGTATTTTTCATCTATAACTTTTAAACAGAATGATATGATTTGTATTCCTGTGCTTATTTTTTGGCCAAAACATTGCACTCCCTGCCGAAGTTCTTGCAGGCATCCCCACCCTCATTATGCAAATCTACCATAAGAAATAACCAGAGCCAAAGCTACCAGTCTCTAACAAGTTATTCTGGCCAAATCTATCGGTGGCGAACACGGCTATGGAGGCAATTGCTTGTTTCCCATAAATGATTGAGCTGTCAAATTTTTAAATATGCTTTCTTTCGGGATCTGTCCGCTCAAGTTATTGAAAGACAAATTCAAATATTGAAGCATATTCAGCGACTGCAGAGACAGAGGAATCAAACCTGAAAGTTTGTTGGAAGACAGATCCACTCTCACAAGTCTTTTTAATCTGCTGAGAGAATTTGGTATTGGGCCTTGGAATTCGTTTGATGAAAGATTCAGATATTCAAGTTGCTCACAGTATCCCAAAGAATATGGAATTGTACCTTGTAACCTGTTAGCTGAAACATCAATGGCTTGAACATGAGTCATCTTTCCAATCTCGGGAGGCAGAGATCCTTCAAATGAGTTTCTAGACAGATTGAAATAAAACTGCAAATTAGCAAGACTGGCCACTTCACGGGGTATCTGCCCGCTGAACTGATTGTTGGAGAGATCTAGCAATTGCAAATTATTACGTTTTCCCAAACTTTTAGGTAAATTCCCGGATAGATTGTTATGGTCAAGCACAAGATGTGTTAACACTTGAAGGTCACCAATTGTATTAGGGATCTCTCCAGAAAGCATATTTTGGCTCACAATCAGCATCCTAAGGTTTTTCATTTCACCAATCTCACTTGGTATGTTTCCGTCTAGCTTGTTATTGTCCACGAAAAGTTTCTGTAACTTCCCAAGGCTTTTCAGAGAGGACGCGATTTGGCCTGTAAAGAGATTGGAAGACAAATTGAGGTAAATCAAATTGGGTGCAATAAGTGAAGGTATACTTCCTGTTATCCTATTACCATCTAGTCTCAGGATAGAGAGATTTGTGGGAAGCTGCTCTGGCAAGTTTCCAGTCAGATTATTGTCATGAAGCAATAGCTTATTCAGGGCTACACAATTACGGAGCGCTGTGATAATGGGAATGGTGGCAGAGCCGCCGCTATAAAGATTGTTAGATGAGAGGCTCAGCGTTTGAAGATGTGGAAGCTTGCCCAGACCCAACGGTATTTCTCCACTGAGATGATTTGATTTTAAATCAAGATCAACTAGTTGTGTACAATTGGCAATAGTGTCTGGGATGGTACCTCTTAGCTGATTGCCCCATAAATGAAGAACTCTAAGGCCAGAGAGCTTGCCCAATTCTGGCTGGATTGTTCCATTTAGCTGGTTATCAGCCAGATACAATTCTTGTAACCCCTCCAACAAACTCAAGCTCTTTGGAATATAACCCTGTAATAGATTGCTTGAAAAATTGAGAATCTTTAGCCATTTTAATCTTCCTATATCCTGTGGAATTTGGCCTACAAATCTATTTCCAGACAGATTAAGATGTGTGAGGGATGAGAGATTACCAATTGAATTGGGGATGGAACCCACTAATCCCATATCTGACAGATCAAGCTTTCGCACTCTGTTGCCAGTTGAATCACAAGCAACTCCAGACCAGTTGCAGAAGTGAATAGCAGGAAGCCAATTGCCGAGGGAATTCAGAGGATCCGAAGCGATCGACTTCTTGAAGTCGATAAGCCACTGCCCATCGGTGATTGCATAGGTACAGGGCAATACCAAAAGAAGCAAAATAGAACACAATCGTACCAGGGGATTCATCGGACTCATCTTTTCGAACAGGGGATCTCACTGTTGAATAAAGCCCTCTTTCTTGTTGAAGTTCAATGATGTGATCCAGAGAGGAGATAAATACAAACAACGGATTCTAGAAAGTTAAAGACAATTAAGGGCACTATGTTTCCAGAGAGGAGATGTGAAACCCTTTCTCCACTAAAGGGGCATAAAAGTTTTCTTTCGCATTAGGAGAAACGACCCGATTGCCGTCGTCTACGCATAACCTCCCGGATTCCTGTAATCTTTATCTTCTATTGATCGCCCTCAAAAACCCGAGTACTTTTTTATGTCAAAAGAAACTAACATAACACTAATAGTGGTTTGCTTTTTATCACATTTTAGTTTTCTTGATTGCTGATTGGTCTATTTGTCCAAAAAGTACTATAGCGGCTATTGGGGGTCTTAGTGGCAAACATTTTAAACTCCTACATTTAACCACCTCCAACTCTATTGAGTTCTGCAAAGAGCTCCGTAAATGCAGGAAAGCCAAAAGATTAGCTCTAAGCTCTTCACTCACCTATGGAAGTTCGCTAGAAAATTGGCAAATTTCGACATACGGATTAATAACTATAGGTGTGTGACTACTAGATTGTTTCCCAACTCAATTTATATAATTTTCGTAATGTAGAGAAATTCCCATTACCACTTTCTTTCCCATTACTCAACCATAGTAGCATTTATACCTGGTTGACTAGTAATTCATACCCTCAATATCATGATTTAGTGTTCTAGAATTATAAGATACTTATCCTTAGATTTAAAATAAAAATTATTAACTCAACCATACTTAGGGATGAGTCTAAATGAGAAGTTGCATTTATACTTAGTTGACTAGTAATTCATACCTCCAATATCATGATTTGGTGTTCTAGAATTATAAGATACTTATCCTTGGATTTAAAATAAAAATTATTAGTCTAAATGAGGAGTAGCATTTATCCTTAGTTGACTAATAATTCATACCCCCAGTATCATAATTTGGTGTTCTAGAATTATAAGATACTTTTCCTTAGATTTAAAATAAAAATTATTAACTTAACCATATTAGAAATGAGTCTAAATGAGGAGTAGCATTTATACTTAGTTGACTAATAATTCATACCCCAAATATCATGATTTGGTGTTCTAGAATTATAAGATACTTATCTTTGGATTAAAAATAATAATTATTCACTCAAATGAGTCTAAATGAGAAGTAGCATTTATACTTCGTTGACTAATAATTCATACCCTCAATATCATGATTTGGTGTTCTAGAATTATAAGATATCTTGGATTTAAAATAAAAATTATTATTCAAAATCATTTAATAAACTAATGCCTTAGATGTACAATTGAAAAATGACTTAGATAACCTACCATACTTCTAAAAACAAAACTAAGTATATCAATTCCCCATCTACGCAAAAGACGCATAAAGGTAAAAGAGATAGAGTGGTGTTATTACAAAGAATTTAAAAATGTGTTAATATTTATGTCATTTAATAAATATTTAAATAAAACGAAAGCATACAAATTAAATCACTAAATTATTCAATTTTATCATTAAAATCTATTTAACAATTGAAAATGAAAAAAAAATTTCAAAATAAATATGATAAAAATCATCATACTTTTTAAATTAATTTCATTATAGAAAAAAAATCATTATTAATAGAGTAATTTATTTTGTATTTTTGAAATAAAACATTCATGAAATAGATTTCTATAATTGTTTATAACTTTGAAATTGAATATTAAAAAATTAGTATAATAATTAATTAAAAATGTGTTACAGCTTTTTTATTAATTTTTTCTTAAATACAAAAAAAAAAAAAAAAAAAGGTTTGAAAATTGATATTTTATTTTCAATTGTATATGTATTCAAATATAATTTCATTTATATAATTTTGAATTGTCTATTAAAAGTTAGTTTATAGTTTTTTCAAACAAGGGCGCAAAGCATCTAGTTCTTGCCATAGAAGAAAATAATATGAGTTTTATGTAATAATAAAATATAGTTTCGAAAATGTAATGGGCGCCCTGAAATGCCCAAAAACTGAATCAATTGCTAAAATGGATTTTTTATGCAAACTAAAGATTGAACCGATGTTGAAATATAATTAGTTCTCAAAATGATAAAATCAAATATATAGTAATGTATTCCAAAGGCCAAACCCCAAGGGAATGACCTCTAGAATGTTACAAGAGAGGATGAACGTCCTCTAATGCCAAGAAAAGATATGTGATTCACACATCCAAACTCTTATCAAATGTCAGTCACAAAAATCTAATACAATAATCCCATGCTGAACAATGAGACTCTCACCCCTATTTATCTTTTTCCTTCACTCTTTTAGAAGGAACTAAAACATTAATTAATTGTAAGTGCTAGAAGCTTCCCCCTTCCAATAATTAATGCACTCTCTAGAAACTCTTCCCTTGCAATACAATAATTAATTGTGCTTCTAGAAAATTAAATTACTAGAGGCTTCCGCCTTCCCAATACACACTCTAGAAACTTCTCCCTTGTAATACAATGATTAATTTAATTAATTAAATATAAAGTCACCTTTTAATTTTTAATTTTAATTTATTTAATGACTTTATAATAAATTAATTTAATTTCCTCTTATGCTCCACTTAAACTTTGGAGAATGTGAAGGCTAAAAGATGAGGTCATTACAAAAAATATTATGTTGCATTTTGTATATAAATAATTAAAAATCCTACAAAATAACAAGTTAATTTGTTAATAAATATATTTTTAAGAATTATTTCAAATATAATATAGATGAAAACTTTATAGTTGAAAAAAAAATTGAATAATAAATTATTTTGATTGGAAAACAAATAAAGATAAATATATTTTTATGAATTATTAGTTATTTCAAATATAATATATGAAAATTTTATAGTTGGAAAAAGCAATTGAATAATAAATTGTTTTGATTGAACAAACAAATATTAATGCCATCAAAAATTAAATCAGAGATCTCAAATTTAAAATAGAAATAAATTAGAAAGCAAAATAAATAAAAAAATAAACAAATACTTAAAAAAGAGATTAATACTTTAAAAAAGCATCACACTCAATCACTTTTTCAATCTCACCTATAAATCTTGAAAACCATAACTTCCCTTGTCTCTCTGTGTACTTGCAAGGTGAAATCACTTTCCACTTTATGGTACGCTTACTTGGAGAGTTGTGATGTTGGTTTGGAAAAAAAAACCTCAAAAATAATTAAATAATGAAGTGTTGTGATAGCACAAACAACTTAAAAAGGGAAGAGTTCATTGAATGCTGTCTACAACAACTAATAAAATTCATTTTTTATATTTGTTTGATTGCACATTCAAACAATATGTTGTCTTTATTAGAATAAAATGACATGTATTGTCTTAATTATGATTATTGAATTTATTAGTATTGTCTTAATTATGACATCTATTTTTTTTTTTCGACATTATTTAAATGCCAATTGATAGAAGTCTTACCAATATAAAATGATAATAATAATAATAATACTATACATTGAATTGATAAGAAGTTAACTTGGCAAATTATTTCGAATAGCCATAAAATAAAATTACAAAGAAAGGAATGCGCGCATGGGGGCAGTGGAAGAAATCTAAACAAACACGGCGCTGGACCAGGAGTACAAACTTTGCGCGGACAAAAATGATCAGTAAATATTTTGTCCGGTACGATTGGCGGGTTGATTGCGGACAAAAATGCACAGTATATATGTGTGACGTGTGTGAAAAGATTAGCGCGAATCTCTGAATTCGATCGCGTGAATATGTGAAAAGGCGGTTTGAACTAATAGCTCAAGATTGTAACCCGGATTAACAACGGAATAACAAATACATGGGTAAATAGCCCATCCTTGGCCAAACAAGCGTAACCCATGGATTCTTATAAATTATTTTTTATTATGTGATTTTAATATTTTTTTAATATATAATTTTTTTAAATTTTTTTTTTTTATTGAAGAAAGCTGAAAGAATTACAATAAATAGCCATAGTTATGAAACTCTAAGACAAAACATGTTGAACCATCACAACTTACACCAGCCACAAGGCTTAGAACAGCAGCTTACTAAGACAAATAACCATGCAACATAACCAGCCACAAGGCTTAGAACAGCGGCTCACTGAGACAAATAAATGAGCAATTAAACTCTGAAACTAAGAAATTGCTGAAGCTGCTTGGAACATTTTATTTCACCTTCCTGTAGCTGCAAAAACTGATATTTAATTTCATCCAGCTGTCTCTGAAATCGTGCTTCATCTTTACGCTTAATCTTCAGCTGTGAACATAGATAAACTAGTTCAAACAACATGTCTGAGTAAAACACTAGAATATCTATTTCTTGATGCAAACAATGATTAGTAAAAAGTGCTCGACATCTACTTTTCCATATATGTAACAAAATGAATTGCCGCATAGACTCTGCAACTATGTTCTTATGAAAACCAATCCGAAGATTGCCTCCTTCCATTTCAAAATATGATAAAAAAATGCTGAAATATAACATTCCATTTCTTTCTTACAGCTCCAAAGGATATGTTTCAAATTTGACTTTCACGGACAGGAATCTGTCACCAACTGGTAATTCTGATGTAAAACATTTGCCTCTGCTATAATTGTAAATATAACGGATATTAAAGAGTAGGATCAATGTCTAAATATTGTTGTATGCTTGGGTTATACTATTGCAATCATTGCTAAACTATTATTGATATTCTTTATTTCAATGTTTTCTATATTTTATTTTCAATTTTACTTTTAATTTTGCTAAGGTTAATAATTAAGATATACTCAATTTGCATTTGTTTATTTAAAATGTTAAGACTTAAATTTTGTTTTTTTAAAATGTTATGATTAGTATTTAGTTTACAATTTTCTTTATTAAAAAATATAATAAAAAATTACAAAATATTAATAAAACTATGATTACAATTAATTCAATTTTTATTATAATTATTAAATTTTTTTCTTTTATAAACTTATGTACTATTCTATTTAATTAAATTATAAGAATTAAGACAAATACAAGCCACTATGTGGCACTTGTTACAAATAGTTATTGAACCACAGAGAAATAAGGAAGTTGCCCAAACAATATTTGGATGTAAAAGGTGAAAAAATTCTTTTGTTAACTAATAAAAATGGTGTAAATACTTTCAGTGTGATTGAAAGGAATAGGATATTGATCATAATTCTTCCATTGTTGTATTGCCCTGTTCTCCATTCTTGCTAATTTATTTTCATAAAGGCTTGTCAAGTTTTGGTATTCTTCGAGCTTTAGATCATGTTAGAGATCTCAACTTTTGTATGGAAACCATAGGATCTTTTGCTTTCTCCTTTTACTTCTCTTCCATGGTGGCAATACATATTGTATCATGCACTCATAATTAGATATTTATAATTTGTTCTTGATCATTTTTCACATTTGGATAATTAAAAGTTTCATTTCTCTACAATCTCTTCTCTTAGTTACCATATCCATTGTGGCTTCCAGTGTACTCAAAATGTGACATATTCATGATGTCTGGATACGGTGGTGCTCTTCCCTATAAAAAAAAAAAGCTTTTACCATTTGCTCTTAGACAAGGGACTTTATTATCATCTACTCTTCATTCTTGTCACTTTTCCATGATACCATTCATGAAATCCTACACACATGGTGACATAGTCATTTCAATTTACAAGAAGCATATTCAAAATTACTTTGAAAATGTGATCCCTTATTAGTGGAATTTGGTCATCCAATAATTTTCTTTCTTTGATATTCATGAAGCATTGGTGACCTTAGTGCATCCCAATAATATTTTGCTCCCACGTGAGTTTCCTTAATAGAATGAAACAATATTCCAAGTCTTCTGTTATGGACGATGAGAGCAATAGCATGTACCGGTAATAGTCAAAATATCATAATATCCTATTTGTGGTTGAAAGCTCTTCCTTTATAACACTAAAATTTAGTGGAGGCATATCATCCTAGATTTTATAAGTTTTTAAGATTGCTATTTATGGCCAAAAAATTATGCAATGCTTTTGACTGCATTGGATCTCCTCCTCTTTCCTATCAATTTTTTCATTTTCCTATTAGGAATTGAGTCAATAATTGTCTTCTTAAAACCATTGCCTCTTTGTCTGGTGCAACTGGGGATGAGAGCTTAAAAGTTATAATTTTATTTGAAGGTTGTAATGTCCTGCCAAGGGATCCAAAATTACCGATATCATCAATCTTCAATTATAATATACCCTAATAATTAACCTTAATTTAACTAAATTTAATTAAGTTAATTATTAGTCCTAAATATAAAGCCATGATATTATTATTTAATTATTTTTTAAATTAATAATATATAATTAATAATTAAACAATTAATATCTATGAATTTATAATAATAATATATATACACTTATAATAACAAAACTATAAACAAAAAAACTATTGAAGAAAACCTTTACAATATTCAAACTCATAACATTACACATCCAGCGATTAAAAGTTGCAGACTTTTTAAAGCCGTTGACTGTAATAATTAGAAGGTCATGCAGCCCATGGGTGGCAGGTACCCTGATCACGTGGGGATTCTACATACCTGTGTATGTACGTCACCGGGTGAGAGGGGTAGGGGGTGGTTAAAACCGGCAACGGCTACCCAGGTAGGAGGATCGACTGCCTCGGGTATGCCCCCGCCATGCCCCATCGTTATGCCATCCCCATCATGCCGGATCCATCCGGCCTCTTACGTGCGGGCGCTGTACCCAGTCTCCTTCGTAACTACGTCAGCTAAAGTCTAATCGTACTGAGTGTCTGTCATGTCAAGACTGAACGAAAAAATAAATCCGTTGATTAAATAAACTCTATAATAATACGAAGAATGAGGACGATAAAAATGAAGTATTTCTTTTAAGTTTGAATGGTTTAAACAGAGTCCCTCTTTGTACGATATGTATTTTAATTTGTTACTTTATAACTATTTTTTTTATCGCTTTGTTAGTTTAGTTATATTATTAGGAACATAATATATAAATTATTTTAAAATGTATTATATAATTATATTAATATAATTTTTCAATTTTAAAATCTTTGATTTGTAGAATCATTAAGAATCTTTTTATTTTACTATATTTGTAACACTTTTGAGTAATTTGTTTAAACAAAATTTATCACTCTTTTCAAATAATGGTTTTTTCATATCTATCTTTTATCTTTAATGTTGAAAACATTTTATTTTTAAAGGAGCAAACCTAACTAATTAGTTTTAAATAAAGGGGTTTAGATATTTGTTGTTTATTTTCAATGTAAGTTATGAAATGGACAATTTTATGAAATAGACTTATGTTAATATGTATCTTTATATACTTTTGTTCCATCAACCTTTTTAGCCATAGTTGAGGGCGGTTGGTGAAACTTAAGTTTTTAAAAGGAGCATTATTTTTCAATTATATTTTTATATTATCATTAATCTATAAATTTCATTTTAAATTTACAAATTCTTGTCTTGGGAATTAATCACACATCATTTTGTAATTTTAAAAGAGATAGATATTAAGAAGAATGTTTTCAATTTTATAATTTTGTTTGCATAATTTTCCCAATGAAAATATATAGATAATTTATATATTAGGGATGTGCTTTAATTTTCAAAATTTATATATCTTGATAAATTCCAAAAGTTGTTTCTAAATTTCCAATATTTTTTACTAATATTCAATTAAATTGAGTGCTCAAGTGCTAATTCACATTTTAATGAAAGTAACAATAATTTTTTTACATGAAAATGGTAATATGTATCTCTTTTATTAATGTGAGCCAATATGAAACTTAAATACAAGCTCTAAAATATATAAAATAAATGTAAGACATAAGTATTTTAATGTTAATTATGTGAGCTATTATTAATATTTACATAAGTTTCTAAAAGAAAAAATTATAATAATGTAATTTATAAGTACATTTTTAAAAAATATTTAAAATCTAAAATAATAAAAATAATTTTATAGCATTTTAACTGATTTATGTGAAATCATTTTTTTCCTTTTTGAACAATAGTCAAATATACACGATAACTAGAAGGCCTTACAATCGAGCATGTTGAATGAAAATTGTATTATGAGAATTGACATTGTGTTGATCTAAATCTCTATGTTATTGTGTATATTTGACTGTGTGGTTATTTTCTAGGGGCTAGGACATCTCCTTTGGGGATTCTCCTGCCTTGCACTTTGTCAAATGGTATGAAAGATAACACCTTCACTATAGGGTAAGGCCCACCAAGACATGTGTCGTAACCTCACTTTGTCGTATTGGTTAAAAATTGAGCACTTCCTCATAGTGACGATGCAAAATTCATTGATCCTCAACCTGATCAATGACTTAAATACATCTTAAAAGCCTTCTTACCCCCAGCTATAATCCAATCAAACTGTGACACTTCTTAACCTCTGATGACACCATCCTTTTGAAACTCGCAAATTCTTTGGCCCCACAGTAACCACATCTCTTTCTGTCATTATGTCGCTTTGGTTAAACTTAGCAGATCTTCCTTTAGAGACTATATGACAATCCTCGATCTAATATGCATTTGATGGCTCTCATTCAAGCATTCAAACTACTATATTTCTACGGCCCAACTAGATGCGTGTCATAACCTCATTTTTTCACACAACTTAAAAACCTTGCACTTTTCTTTAGTGACAAAGCGATGACCTTTGATTAGCTTTTGATCTAATGTTTGCAAAATTAGTTTGCATCAAGTATCCACCATAGGCACAATACTATGATAAAGTAACAAGGATAGATTACCTAAAGGACCAAGCAAAAAATTGCAGATGAAATGCTCAACCAGAAACAACAAACTCTTACAAAAAACACACCCAAAAAACCACAAATCTGCACTGTTTAGCACAAAGGCAAACTCTGCATGAGCATGCACATAGAATGGCTTCAAACTCCCATCCTTAACCTTCCTAAAAACCTGCAAACTCCCGTTCTTGGGTCTTCTTCTCCATAGGTTTGGCAGCCTCTGAAGAATAACAAGAAATGAGCAAAAATCAAGTTCTGGAATGAGCCCAAAATGCCTCCAAACCCCTTAAAAGAGGGCATAACCCTAACTCACGTCCAAGAGGGGTTAATAAAACATATTTTAATAATAATTTTCATTTATTAGTCCATTAGCTTCCAAAGATTATCCCCTTTTTCCGAAACTTCACCTTTTTGGGCCTGCCTGCCTTAGGAAAGATTATTATTTTTAATTATTTGAAAAAGGGACATGACAAGTCCTCCCCTCACAAATATTGCTTGTCCTCAAGCAATGGCTAAACAATAAACCAATCAATCCACCTAGATCCCAAATGTAGTCATGAACTATACTACTATCAATTAACACAAGCTCCTGCAATACCCTTTGCAATATAACCAAGAGGAATCCATAACCAAACTGACAATTATAGCTCAACCAAAATCCAAATCCAACACTACCATAATCAGAAACCCATGAGAAACAAACTCTTAGAACATTAGAACCCAATTAAAGTGGATAAATCAAATTGCCAACATAGTAAATACCATCAACGCATCCCACTGGCCTATATGGAATGTACAATCTAACTCTGCAACAATGGTGAATGCTCCTGAATGAAACTGTACCGTGTATGGAGAATCCACACACTATACAACTCCTGCAGTCAACATAACTCTTTAGATCACCGACTACTGTCTCATAACCATAACTCCCATGCACTGCTGATGGTGAAAAGACATTACAAAATAAATAGCAAGAAATGGAACCCAAACCAAATTTTCCTGCCATCAACTCCTCAAAACAAGGATCAAATGCTAACGGATGTACATACCTTGCAATATAATGTTGATAAAAAAAACCAAACTCAATCAACAGCTCACCATGAACAAGTGATACAACCCACTGTGACTGATCACCAGCTAAGTCAAGAGATGTCATAGCCAAAGGAGTAGAATCAATAACAACACCCGTTGAAGCATCACTCCAAAACTCCTGCTCTAAGTCATGTATTATCAAGTTGTCAACTGCAAAACCTATTTCCATGTCGTGCCCGTCACAACTCTCATCTCGAGGCGTCAAACTATCCCATAACTAATGATAAGCATTAGGAACCAAAATACATTTTTGTATCATCATCTCATCAACATGGTCATCAAAGGTGAATTGATGAGCATACCTCACAATGTAATGTTGATAGAATATGCCAATCTCAGTCAGTGGCTCAGACTGCAATCCAAATGAAACTAACTGCAATTAATCATTAACCATGTTGGTACTGACTACTACCTTTGAAGATATCACCAAGGGAGTAGTATTACTAGCAGGAACCATGCCAACTGCCGACTCACCAACATCACACATGATCTTTGATACATCTCTAGTCTCCGTGCCATCAGTACTAGAGGCAGGTCCCCCTCATCATGAATTAATCATGGCAGGTCCTTTGATTTTGATTACTCATTATATTGTGCCTATGGTGGATACTTGATGCAAACTAATTTTGCAAACATTAGATCAAAAGCTAATCAAAGGTCATCGCTTTGTCGCTAAAGAAAAGTGCAAGGTTTTTAAGTTTTGTGAAAAAATGAGGTTATGACACGCATCTAGTTGGGCCGTAGAAATATAGTAGTTTGAATGCTTGAATGAGAGCCATCAAATGCATATTAGATCGAGGATTGTCATATAGTCTCTAAAGGAAGATCTGCTAAGTTTAACTAAAGTGACATAATGACAGAAAGAGATGTGGATACTGTGGGGCCAAAGAATTTGCGAGTTTCAAAAGGATGGTGTCATCAGAGGTTAAGAAGTGTCACAGTTTGATTGGATTATAGCTGGGGGTAAGAAGGCTTTTAAGATGTATTTAAGTCATTGATCAGGTTAAGGATCAATGAATTTTGCATCGTCACTATGAGGAAGTGCTCAATTTTTAACCAATACGACAAAGTGAGGTTACGACACATGTCTTGGTGGGCCTTACCCTATAGTGAAGGTGTTATCTTTCATACCATTTGACAAAGTGCAAGGCAGGAGAATCCCCAAAGGAGATGTCCTAGCCCCTAGAAAATAACCACACAGTCAAATATACACAATAACATAGAGATTTAGATCAACACAATGTCAATTCTCATAATACAATTTTCATTCAACATGCCCGATTGTAAGGCCTTCTAGTTATCGTGTATATTTGACTATTGTTCAAAAAGGAAAAAAATGATTTCACATAAATCAGTTAAAATGCTATAAAATTATTTTTATTATTTTAGATTTTAAATATTTTTTAAAAATGTACTTATAAATTACATTATTATAATTTTTTCTTTTAGAAACTTATGTAAATATTAATAATAGCTCACATAATTAACATTAAAATACTTATGTCTTACATTTATTTTATATATTTTAGAGCTTGTATTTAAGTTTCATACTGGCTCACATTAATAAAAGAGATACATATTACCATTTTCATGTAAAAAAATTATTGTTACTTTCATTAAAATGTGGATTAGCACTTGAGCACTCAATTTAATTGAATATTAGTACAAAATATTGGAAATTTAGAAACAACTTTTGGAATTTATCAAGATATATAAATTTTGAAAATTAAAGCACATCCCTAATATATAAACTATCTATATATTTTCATTGGGAAAATTATGCAAACAAAATTATAAAATTGAAAACATTCTTCTTAATATCTATCTCTTTTAAAATTACAAAATGATGTGTGATTAATTCCCAAGACAAGAATTTGTAAATTTAAAATGAAATTTATAGATTAATGATAATATAAAAATATAATTAAAAAATAATGCTCCTTTTAAAAACTTAAGTTTCACCAACTACCCTCAACTATGGCTAAAAAGGTTAATGGAACAAAAGTATATAAAGATACATATTAACATAAGTCTATTTCATAAAATTGTCCATTTCATAAGTAACTTACATTGAAAATAAACAACAAATATCTAAACCCCTTTATTTAAAACTAATTAGTTAGGTTTGCTCCTTTAAAAATAAAATGTTTTCAACAATAAAGATAAAAGATAGATATGAAAAAACCATTATTTGAAAAGAGTGATAAATTTTGTTTAAACAAATTACTCAAAAGTGTTACAAATATAGTAAAATAAAAAGATTCTTAATGATTCTACAAATCAAAGATTTTAAAATTGAAAAATTATATTAATATAATTATATAATACATTTTAAAATAATTTATATATTATGTTCCTAATAATATAACTAAACTAACAAAGCGATAAAAAAAATAGTTATAAAGTAACAAATTAAAATACATATCGTACAAAGAGGGACTTTGTTTAAACCTTTCAAACTTTAAAAAAATACTTCATTTTTATCGTCCTCATTCTTCGTATTATTATAGAGTTTATTTAATCAACGGATTTATTTTTCCGTTTAGTCTTGACATGACAGACACTCAGTACGATTAGACTTTAGCTGACGTAGTTACGAAGGAAATCGGGTACAGCGCCCGCACGTAAGAGGCCGGATGGATTCGACATGATGGGGATGGCATAACGATGGGGAATGGCGGGGGCATACCCGAGGCAGTCGATCCTCCTGCCTGGGTAGCCGTTGCCGTTAAAACCCGCCCCTCCCTATTAATATATATATTCTTTTAAATTTCTTTTTTAATAAAAACATTTTCAAAATTAAACATTTCCCCTTATAAAAATGTTTACAATTTAAATGTTTCCAATAAATATATATATATATATATATATATATATATATATATATATATATATATATATATATATATATATATCATTTGTAAATATAATCTGATAGAAAAACCACAACCAACCACTCAAATTTCTAAATTAAATTTCCTTTTAAATCTCAAACCCTTCCCGTTTTGAATTCTAATTTCTTCCGTCTATGGAACGAGGGTTTTCTACTTGAGTTTTCCCTTGATTTCTTCACACAAAAAGAATGAACATGCGAACCAAAATTTCACAAATTATCCAAACAGTCATTTAACAGTCATGATGAAGACAGGAAGAGAGAAAGCATAATAGAATATACAAAATAATTGCAAGTGCCTACTTGGACACTAATGCTAATTCGCTACGCCTCAGAAAATTGTAGAGAAGCTCCTCCTCTTAGAACCTTCTCCTTTCTGAAAATTATTTCATGTAAACCCTTTGGTTCTTTACACTTATCCCAAAGTAGGACAAGATCACCTTCCTGGAACACCCTCTGTTTAGCTTTTTTATCAAATAACTTCTTTACTCAGGATTGATGTTCCAATATTCTGTCTACAACCACATCTCTTTCCTCTTCTAGTTTGGTCAAATATAATATTCTCTTTTCAAGAGCATCTTTGAATTCATGGTTTTTAATAACAGTCTGTAACTTCAAAGTAGATAATTCTAGAGGATGGGGGAAAACTACTTTAGTACCATATAGGATCTCAAAGGGAGATAGCCATGTTGCCCTCTTCCTAGTGGTACGATCTGCCCATAGTGCATCATATAAGTGTTTGTACCAAGACCTCTCATTAACATCTATCATTTTTTGTACAATGGAGGGTAAAAGTAAAAAGTTGTGTCACCTTTCAAGCTAACTTATCAGAACAACTAAATTTGAGTATTTCTATCTAAATTTATTTATTTTTCAAACATAGAATCTTGATAAAATTATTCTAGCTAAGTTATATATAGTTTCACACTTTTCCAATTGGAAATGTCTATTAAATGCATGTTTTATACTAGTTAGTATCCAATTACTAAAAAAATACAATTATTTCAGAAAACTAACGTTTCAGTAACTCTTACTATTTATTATGATATTTTTTTAATAACATATAGACATATTTGATAGAGCTCAAAGTCAAGAATATTCTCACATAGAGTTCATAGTGTTCTAATTAGATATAGTGTGTTGTAATTAAAAAGTTCTACAAGTGCATGTTTTAACACTCGAGAAGATGTTGATTTTGAGAAAAAAAATATTAATTAATATAAAAAAAATTAAAATTTATATAAAGTTCTAGAGGAGAGAGTCCTCTACCAACATCTATAAAAAAAAATTGGTTGGAATAGATTTATTTTGAAAAATGTGGTGGGAGATGAAAACTATCGATTTGAATAAGTTAAAATTTGAGTTATTATAAAAGAGAAAATATAGGTCTAAAGCCCATTTTTATTTTTGATTGTTTTATCTACATATATTATCGATAATATAATATAAGATCAAAGGGAAATATGTTTATTTCCATATAGTTTTGTGGTGGGAACTAAACCCCTAATTTCCAACATTTTTCAGCAACTAAAATTTATCTTTAAAATATAGGAAAATATATAATTTCTTATTCCAAATAATTATTAAAAATTATAATCTTAAAATTCATCCATTTCTACACATTTCATTAGTTTACTTCATTTTAAAATTCTAAATAATAATACTAGTTTTATGTCATTGAATGTGAACAACTGCACTTTTGTTAGCCTTTTCCTTTGTAAAAGGGTGACACGGGTTTGTACTTTTACCCTGGATATAATATTTGTATTGCTTGATTTTGCCTGACCATTTTCTTGTGTGAAATAATCTAAGGAAAGAGAGAGAATGATTCCATATTGATAACAAAAGGTTAACATTTCTTGGGAGGAGAAATTTGTAGCATTGTCGGCAACAATCTTGTTAGGAACCCCAAACCTAACCAAAATATTTTGCTTGATGAAACTACGTACCATTTCTGAAATTGTTTGATTGACCGGAATGACTTCGACCCACTTGGTGAAATAATCAGTCGCCATTAAAATGTGAGTATGTCTGGCAGTGGATGGAGGATGGATAGAACCAATAAAATTCAGACCCCATTGTTGAAAGTGTTCTTCGATCACTACTAGTTTCAAGGGGAGTGTTGCTAATTGAACTCTCCCTTAAAATATTGACAAGATTCGCACCTCTTGACCCATTCTTCTGCATCTTTGAACATTCTAGGCCATTAAAAATAGTTTCTCAAAATTTTATAGGCTATTAACAATGTTGAGTAATGACCTCCACATGCTTCGTTATGAAACAATTGAAGCAACTCCTTTCTTTTCTCAGAATCTACACATCTCAGGAAGGTACCGTTGTATGCCTAAAATGTGAGTACACTTCTATGAGTCATTATATCTAAGATTGCTCAAAAATGAGGTCTTGAACGGTGGCTCATAGCTCTCTATTCATAGAGTGCAAGGGTTTGTAATGGAGGCCCTCAGTTTGACCTAGTTTGTGCCCATGCAAGTACACCATGAAACAAGAGATTCAAGGATCAAAATATGAATGCAAATGAAGATGCAAACTAATCTAAATGATGACAATGCAAAGCAATGCAAGAAAGGAAATCTAATCTATGAAAGGAAATAACAATGCAAGACCCAATCTATGGAAGCAAACATGGATATAAGCTAATATGAAAATGTGAGGATGAAACATGATGGTGGAAGCCATGGATGCATGGGAGAAGAAGACAAGAAGATAGAAGTTCTTCACAAAAAGCTTTAATGCTCAAACTCTTCCAAAAATCACTCTCCAAACCTATAGCATAACAATAGCACAATCATGGATGGCCAAAATGAGGAGAGGGCTCTCCCTTATAAAAGAAAATGTGGAGGTTAGAGACTTCTTGATGCAGAGGCATCTTGCATGGGAAAATTATTTAAAAAAAACAAAATTGGAGGAGAGAGAAAGTGACGAAAATGAGAGGAAATAAATAAATAAATAAAAAGGTAAAAATGAGAAAAAGGAAAAAAAAAGAAATTTCTATTTTCGAGGTGCATAGGTGGCATAATAAAAAAATAAAATAAAATAGTTGTCATTCCATTTATCGAGGTGTGTGGGTAGAATTCTAGAAAGTTATGAATATTGTAGAAAATTGTGGATATTGTAGAAGGTTATGGAAGTTGTAGAAGGTTGTGGATAAGTCATGCATTGGGTGGTAAGTGTCTATTTAAACAAGGCATATGAGCATTTCTAATCAAGCTTGAGAAGTAGAAGCTTTGGAAGGTGAAAGCTTCAAGGTGTGAAAGCTATGAAAGGTGTGAAAGCTTGGAAAGGTGAAAGCTTTGGAAGGAAAAGCTTCAAGGTGTGAAAGTTGGTAGGTGTGAAGGTTTCAAGGTGTGAAAGAGAAGAAGGAAGTGAACAGTGAATTTTCTTGAGTCTGTGGACAGAGCACCGAATGTGAGGCAGTTTACAACAGGATTGTGATAGATTTGTGAGTGTGTACACAGATCGCCGAATGTGAGGCAGTTTACACTTGGATCTTGGATAAAGTTGGAGAAGAGCTAGTGACTGTGGTTTAGAAACAAGGAGGTTGCTTGGTGGCTTGCGAGCACAAGTTGAGATCTTGGAGGTTTCTACGAGAGTGTGGATCTAGACTAGCTTGGGTTTGGATCTTGAGAGATCTTGGAGAAATGTTATTGTAATTGATATTGGATTTTCAAGTATAATAAAATTGCTTTGGAAGTATTTTGTCATCTCTTTGTCTCCTTACTGTGGCATTTTCGGTTATGAGTTGGTAGGGTGGTGTGGCCCTTTATCAAATGGTATTAGAGCGTACCTTCATCAAGTGGTATCAGAGCAGGAGTTCTTGAGTGTACAAGCAGATCGCCAAAGTATGAGGCAATTTGTACCAGGACCTTGGTTGGGTGAAGTTTATCAGAGTGGGAGTTCCTGAGTGTGCAGAAAGATCGTTGAAGCTGAGGTAGTTTGCACTAGGACCTTGGGAGGACATGTAGATTGATCGATGGATGCGGAGATGGAAGACTGAACTTATTGAGGCATGATCGTAGAGAGCTTGTGGATTGCAGATCCATTGTCTTAGACTTGTGATGTGGTTCTTGATTGTTCGTGCAAGGTGGCAAGTTGTGATCTGACTTGCAAAAAATTCAAGGTTGTCATAAAGGAGCGTGGGAAGGATTTGTTGTAGAGGGTTTACGAAGATCTTGGGAGATGGCCGTGAAAGGATTGGACCCTAAGATGATTGTGAAAATCCATGATATATTGGAGAGGAATTTTTCTAAGATGTTTTCTCGGTTGAATTCTAGATTGGTTGATCAAGCTAAGAAGGTCAAGGTGGAAGAGGTTGGTTTTATTGATCAGTTTGTGGAGCCTGATGCAGAACCTACAAAGAAACTAGAGGTTGTTGCTAAAGATATTCCTAACCTTGTTGATGTTGGGATAGAGGTTGGTTTTCATGATCAATTGGTTGAGTCTGACATGGAGACTGTAGATCATTTGGTCGTGGATGATCTAGTTGATGTTAGTGGTGACTTGTATGTTGCAGAGCACTTGGTCGTGGATGATCCGATTGTTGTTGGAGGTGAGTTATGTATTGCAGAGAATCTTGTTGTGAGCAATGATATTACTAGTTTGGCATGTATTGATGGAGAACTACATGTTGGTGCTGATATGGAGTTTGTTGTTGCTAATGTGGTGTTTGTTGCTGCTGGCGTGGATTCACTAGTTGCTGATGTGAATGAAGTTTTGTTGATTAAGCATTATGTGCAGTTTGTTCCTGGGGGTGAGCATGCTAATTGGATGGTTGAGATTCTGGTGTTTGATAGAGTAATGCAGATGTGAAAGATTTACATGGTGGTTTTCTTGTCCCTGTTGAGGTGGAAGCCTTTGGTGAAGATGAACATGGTTATAGATCTTTCTTTTTTGGTGTCAAAGTGTGGGACACACTTTTCTATCTACCAGGGGAGTCTAATGCAGGAGCATCTTGCATGGGAAAATTATTTTTAAAAAATAAAAATAAAATTTTTTAAAATTGGAGGAGAGAGAAAGTGACAAAAATTAGAGGAAAAAATAAATAAATAAAAAGGGAAAAAGGAGAAAAAGAAAAAGAAGAAGAGGAATTTCTATTTTCGAGGTGCATAGGTGGCATAATAGAAAAATAAAATAAAAATGGTTGTCATTCCATTTATCGAGTGTGTGGGTAGAATTCTAGAAAGTTATAAATATTGTAGAAAGTTGTGGATATTGTAGAAGGTTATGGAAGTTGTAGAAGGTTGTGGATATTGTGTAGGAGGAATTCTAGAAGGTTGTGGATAAGTCATGCATTGGGTGGTAAGTGCCTATTTAAGCAAGGCATATGAGCATTTTTAATCAAGCTCGAGAAGTAGAAGCTTTGGAAGGTGAAAGCTTCAAGGTGTGAAAGCTGTGAAAGGTGTGAAAGCTTGAAAAGGTGAAAGATTTGGAAGGAAAAGCTTCAAGGTGTGAAAGTTGGAAGGTGTGAAGGCTTCAAGGTGTGAAAGAGAAGAAGGAATTGAAGAGTGATTTTTCCTGAGTCTGTGGACAAAGCGCTGAATGTGAGGCAGTTTACACTTAGATCTTGGATAAAGTTGGAGAAGAGCTAGTGATTGCGGTTTAGAAACAAGGAGGTTTCTTGGTGGCTTGCGAGCACAAGTTGAGATATTGGAGGTTTCTACTAGAGTGTAGATCTGGACTAGCTTTGGTTTGGATCTTGAGAGATCTTGGAGAAATGTTATTGTAATTGATATTGGATTTTCAAGTATAATAAAATTGCTTGGGAAGTATTTTGTCATCTCTTTGTCTCCTTATTGTGGCATTTTTGGTTATGAGTTGGTAGGGTGGTGTGGCCCTTCATCACTTCTCACAACCAATATGAGATAATAGAGTTTGATCCATGTGAGACAAAATTCCACGAATGAGAAAAGAGGAGGAAAATTAAATTAGGAAAGGAAAAAGGGAATTTATTTAATTTTCATTTATTTCATTTCATTTTCATGTGGGATTTTATTTAACTAAAAGAGAGCAAGTTCTTTTAATTAAATAGGAAATATTTAATTAAATTAAAAGAGGAATCTTCTTTTAATTCAAATGGGATTTTATTTAATTAAAAGGGAGCAGGTTCTCTTAATTAAATAGGAAATATTTAATTAAATTAAAAGAGGGTTTTCTCTCTTAATTAATTAAATGTAGATGAATTATTTAATTGAAAGAGAAGCTTTATTTTAATTAAATAGGGACTTATTTTATTTAATTAAAAGGGAGATTTTCTTTTAATTAAATAAGAATTAGGATAAAATGATCAACCTTAGAAAAATAAATAACTGATTTTGATCAAGGAAATTGATTTTAATTGATTTAATAAAATATTGCAAACCATTGATTTAGGAAATTTGATAAATTGAATAATGGGGCCCATAGTCTAGGTGACCATTTTAGGGTGCATACAAATTGATTTTTGACCTAGTCATAAAGATTGGACCTATATCATATGAATTCAGATCCAAAACCCTAAATGCAAAAAAGAGACACTTGTCAAAAATCAGAGAGCTTTCAAAAGAGTTAGAATTTTGAAAAGATCTTTTAATTTGTGCCCTACGGAGCCATTTTGTCAAAACAAGCTAGTTTTTGCAAATCAAATTATTGAGCCTATGATCTCTAAAATCAAAATGCAAAGAACAAACTCTATTTAGAATTTAGAGACCTTCCCAAAAATGCAACTTTTTCTAAATAATGTGCTAATTGGCTCCCAAAAATTATTTTTCATGAAAAATAAAGATCAAATTATAAAAAATAAAAAATACCTCAAAAAAATCTAAAAATTGGACTAATGCTTTTCTGATAAGTTGCCACCTTGCAAAAAAAATTTAGATCAAAATACCTAGCCATTTGGGAGATATGATCAAATCTTTCAGATTTAGGGTTTTTTGTCTTCAAACAAATCCATACAAGGGGGTTCGATTTAAAAATGTCCAAAACTAGCAAGTAAAGGTGGGTTGCCCTACGATGGGTACCAAAAATGTATGCCTAAAATGTGAGCACACTTCTATGAGTCATTATATCCAAGATTGCTCAAAAATGAGGTCTCGAATAGTGACTCATAGCTCTCTATTCATGGAGTGCAAGGGTTTGTAATGGAGGGCCTCAGTTTGACCTAGTTTGTGCCCATGCAAGTGCACCATGAAACAAGAAATTCAAAGATCAAAATATGAATGCAAATGAAGATGTAAACTAATATAAATGACGAAAATGCAAAGCAATGCAAGAAAGGAAATCAAATCTATGAAAGGAAATAACAATGCAAGACCTAATCTATGGAAGCAAACATGGATCTAAGCTAGTATGAAAATGCAAGGATGAAACATAATGATGGAAGCCATGAATGCATGAGAGAAGAAGACAAGAAGATAGAAGTTCTCCACAAAAATCTTTAATGCTCAAACTCCTTCTCCAAAAATTGCTCTCCAAACCTACAACATAGCAATAGCATAATCATGGATGGCCATAATGAGGAGGGGGCTCTCCCTTATGAGGAGGGGGCTCTCCCTTATCAAGGAAAATTTGGAGGTGAGAGACTTCTCACAACCAATATGGGATAATAGAGTTTGATCCATGTGAGACAAAATTCCACCAATGAGAAAAGAGGAGGAAAATTAAATGCGGGAAGGAAAAAAAGAATTTATTTATTTCATTTCCTTTTTCACGTGGGATTTTATTTAATTAAAAGAAAGCAAGTTCTTTTAATTAAATAGGAAATATTCAATTAAATTAAAAGAGGAATCTTATTTTCATTCAAATGGAATTTTATTTAATTAAAAAGGAGCAGGTTCTTTTAATTAAATAGGAAATATTTAGTTAAATTAAAAGAGGGGTTTTTCTCTTAATTAATTAAATGCAAATGAATTATTTAATTAAAAGAGAGGTTTTCTTTTAATTAAATGGGGACTTATTTTATTTAATTAAAAGGGAGATTTCTTTTAATTAAATAAGACTTAGGATAAAATGATCAACCTTAGAAAAATAAATAATTGAATTTTATCAAGGAAATTGATTTGAATTGATTTAATAAAATATTGCAAACCATTGATTTAGGAAATTTGATAAATTGAATAATGGGGCCCCATAGTCTAGGTGACCATTTTAGGGTGCATACAACTGTCTATTCCCTTCTTGTACATGTCACCCCAGATAATGTACTTCATGGATTTCAATTTTAGGTTCCTCTTTTCTTTGGGTGACAGATGAGCTAGGCATTCTCCATATGTCAAAAAATAGGTGATATTGGAAAACCAATTATCCACATTACTGATGAATAGAACTAATGGTATTTCTTTTCCTATCTCTTCTTCATTCCTTGAAGATCCTTTTGTGATAGCTCTACACAAACTATTTCCTCTGACGAGCTTTGTAGGTTTGATATCAAGATCATATTCTTGTACTTTAGCTATCTAGGAAGCTCTTTTGTTCACACTAATCCCCTATTGTGTTAGAATAGTTTTCACTGCTGAATCAGGAACAAATACCTTGGAGTGAGAGTTTAGGTTGTAAAACCTAAATTGTTTCACTGCTCTGACTAGAGAATATGCATTCTTTTCGATCAAAGAATATTTCAATTCATGTTTCTTAAGAGGGACACTCATTAATGCTATCAAGGCCTCAGCATTATCTTTGTCAGGTTGAGTGAGTATAGCAAATAAAGTGTTCTCAAATGCATTGCAATACAAATGAATTTTTTTAGAAAAATATGGATAAGAAATGGTAGGGGCATTAGCAATCGCAACCTTAGTTTGTTCAAAAGAAACCTTACCTTCTTTTGTCCATTTAAAATTTATATTCCCTTTCATCATATCCACAATTGACTTTGTAATTTTAGAGAAGTTTGGTACAAACCTCCTTATGAAGTTTATCTACCCAAAGAAAGACCTAACCCTTGATTTACTCATGGGAAGTGATAATTGTTACATAGCTTTCACCCTTTTAGGGTCTATTTGTATACCCTCTTTGGAGATAATGTGTCAAGTAGTTTTCCTTCTATCACTCCAAATATAGACTTATTAGGATTCAGTGAGATGCCATGGGTTCGTCTGTAATGCAAGATAGATTCCAGATGATGCACATGATCTCTTCTATATTTAGAAAACATCGTAAGATCATCAAGGTACATGATGATGATCTTATTCTTTAGATCTGCAACCAATGATCTATTGCTTGTTAAAAGGTGGCTCTAACATTTATCAAACCAAAAGGCATATGATTGTAGGCAAACATACCCCATGGAGTGGTAAAAGATGTTTTATGTTGATCTTCTAGCACAACACTGATTTGATTATAACTGGAGAAACCATCTAACATTGACATGAGCTTAGAACCAGATACCAACTGCAAAATATGATCCATGATAGGGAGAACATAATTATCCTTAAGTGATACCTAATTCAGATTTTGGAAGTCGACACATATCCTTATCTCACCATTCTTCTTCTTGATTGGGACAATATTGGCTACCCATGTTGAATGGTGGATAGGGTAGATAATCTTTTCTTTAAGAATTTTATCAACTTCATTGAATATAACATAAACGACCTTCAGATTGAATTGCCTTTGTTTTTTCCAGAAGGGAGTGGAACTAGGTTTCAAAGGAATCTAATGTTGAATTTTCCATTCATGAATTCCTTCAAATCTTCATAATCCCCAACAAAAACATCTTGGTAAGCCTTCAAAAAATTCATGAATTCTCCTTTCTCTTTTGATGACAAATATTTCCCTATTAGGAACATCTTTGGAATTTCTTTAGAACCAATGTTTACCTTCTCATGACCCATGGAATTGGACGATTTAGTATCTTCTACTTTCTCTTTCCTTTTATCTTCTTTATCAAAAAGACTTTTAAGGGTGACTAATCCTCTTGGAATAGCATTACCTTGTAGTTGAATAATCTTAGCATTATTTCCTCGTGTCTCATCACAATTCTTCATCTTGACATTATGTGATCCTTCAAAATTTAGATCTAAAAATGGAGGTTGTCCCTCAAGAAATGTAATGATTTACCCATCATCATCAAAGACTTGCCAATGTTGATCATTATGCAGCACACTGGGTCTATGAATCATCTCCACTATGTAGATATCTTTGTTAAACTTGGGATGAGGAATAAGGAGAGAGGTAGAGACTATGAGACAATCTACTTTGGAATTTTGTTCACAAGGAATAGAAAATAAAGAAAAAGCATCAAAATTCTCAATCTCATCCCAAACTCTATTTCTATATGCCTTTAACCTTGTATTCTTTGTTTGATATCGCCTTCGCACCTAGTTGACAACTAATTCGGCATCTCCCAATATTTTGAGTTGTTTGATCCCTTTTTCTCTAGCATATTTGAGGTCTAGTAGAAGAGCTTCATATTCTAATGTATTATTAGTGGTTTCAAAGACCAACTTATAAGCTTTTGGGAACTTCTCTCCTTTATGTGACATCAAAACTATCCCAACACTCAAACCAAAAGAAGAAGAACTTCCATCAAACTCCATTAACCATAATTCATTGGTTATGTCAAGCATAAGAGGCTTAGTTACATCCTCTTCAGTAGATGTCATTATATGCAATGCCCCTTTTCTGATTTTACTTTATATTTAAAGCCTCAAATCAGATCTTTAAAATCAAACAACTAATATCCCAAAGATCCACCAAATTTCTCAAGAAACCCCAAATCGGGTATGCTGAAAATAGTGCCAAAAGCTTCACAACTTCACAAATTATTATTAAATCTGAAAATGGACATTTTTACAGAAATTTCAGTAGCATAAAAGCCTAAAAATTGACATTTCTAGATCCGTATAGCCTTTACACAACAGCTCAAAAATGTAGGACAAAAACTATGCTCATCGGGCTCCCGAAATAGCACAAAATATGCCCGAAAACACCACGAAAACACTAATAATCTATTTCAGAAGTTTAATCACATCCAAATACATATATTCAACTCTATTTTAACATTTAAAAGTCTGATATACATCATCAACCCAAACTGATATGAAATACTCAACTGAAAACACCAAACTCATACAAAAAACACACCCAAAAATCCACAAATCTGCACTGTTCAGCACAAAGGCAAACTCTGTATGAGCATGCACATAGAATTTCTTCAATATCCCATTCTTAACCTTCTTGGAAATCTGCAAACTCCCATTCTTGGGTCTCCTTCTCCACAGGTTTGGCAGCCTTTGAAGAACAACAAAAAAATGAGCAAAAATCAAGTTCTGGAATGAGCCTAAAATGCCTCCAAACCCCTTAAAAGAGGGCATAACCCTAACTCACGTCCAAGAGGGGTTAATAAAATATAATTTGATACTAATTTTTATTTATTAGTCCATTGGTTTCCAAAGATTAGCCCCTTTTTTCAAAACTTCACCTTTTTGGAGCCTGCCTGCCTTAGCGAAGTTTATTATTTTTTAATTATTTGAAAAGGGGACATGACATTATATATGTTCCATGTCTAGTATCAACATAAAATATGTTTAGTTTCTATCTCCAATTCTATTGCATCTCCTCTCCCAAAGCCCGATGATATGGTGCCACCTTCATGCAGATTTACTCGTAACCAGCCAAGAAATAGTACAACATTTTAATCATTATTTGATCATCAATAGTTAGGAACTCATAACCAATTCTCACTATGTTCTATCACCAAAATAATCAAATGCATAAATACAATAACACAAATCAATGAAGATAGGATATAAACATATACTTCTATTAATTTTACTCATCTGCATATTTACATATGCATGGTTCTTTGGCTAAAGGCTAGAGAGCCGAATCTTCTCCACTTTCTCACACACCAAGAAAGATAACTATTTCCTAACTTCCCTCTATCTTTCACTATCTACTACAATTAAAATGGTGCCTCTTTTAAAGAATGAGCTTCTTGGGGTAGTTGTTTGGGGTATTTTTAGAATCGCCCATCTACACAATTATGTAATACAATGTTTAAGATATTTGACATCTACCCAATTACATTTAAGGTATTCCTAAGAATACATGGATAATAAACCATTGAAATTTTATTTTTATACACTAGAAAATATTCTAAAATGACTTAAAAATAATAAATCTAAAGGTGAAGGTGGTGCTCCTACACCATACTCTCGAGCCTCAAAATTTTCCATGTCCTCATGGAAAGGTATTGATGAGAATCTGGTGTCTTAACCTCTTTATCATCATTAGATTGATGACTCCTCCAATTTATTTATCTCTTTCAATCGTGACTCCTATCCATGGAGTTTATGTTGGTCGCCTCCAATGTTGCTTCAACTATTGCACAATCCACTCATCCATGTCACATTTGTCCCTCACCTAGGAGTTTTGTCATACCTCTCTCCCAAAGACTATTGGTAACACAGAATAGACCAATCTTTGGCCCTAGATCATTTCTCATGACCCTCTTGCTAGACATTTATGTCCACTCAATGTAGCTAAGTGAACCGCCACCAATCTACAATCAAATTTTCATAAAAAGAATCTGAAATAAACTCAACATAGTTTTAGGTCCTAGTGTGAATCCTCACACTCTCAAGAGCTTTTAGCTCTGATATCACTTGATGCAATGGTTCCTACAAAGAAACCAATAAATGGGATACATGTTGATCCCATCAAAATCCATAAGATGTCTCTAAGCATGGAATTTATCTAATGAATTTTGATGGGATCATCATGTATCCCATTTATTGGTTTCTTTGTAGGAACCATTGCATCAAAGCACATTCAAGCAATTTCAAACATCTGTAATATACATGGTATTATAGAAGATGATGTTGCTATTAGATTGTTAAATTCATCTCTAAAAGGCAAAGCCTTACAATTGTATAGAAGTTTTCCACATTATTGTATTACTGATTGGGATGGGCTAGGAGAAGGATTGTGTAAACACTTTGAAGATAAGAGCGATCATTTATCACTCTTGGAGAAACTAACTACAATCAAAAGGGCACCTCATGAGTTCATGATAGATTTCAACTATAGGTCCCAAAAAACTTGGGAAAGAATCCTTGCTATAGTAAAGCCTACTCTTGGTAATGTCTTCTTACATTACCTTAGTGCTTTTAATAGTGATATTGCTACTACAATGAAAACCATGGGAGGGGACACCTTGATAGCTACTCATGAAATTTCTATAAAGGCAGAAAATATCTTGATTCAAGGAGGGAAGTTGGCTCCAAGACCTCTAATGCCTTTCTTCCCTGATGTGCCTACTAATCAACCTACGGTGGCCCCCATTCCTACCACCTCTGCAAGTCAACTTTTTTCTATAGCCCCAATAGCTTCCAAATCTTCTAATGAAATAGATAAGATTTAGTCCATGATGCAAATGATGATGCAAAATAAAGATAAGGCTTTAGGATCAAAGTATAGATATGAAAAGGAATCTGCAAGACAACTTCTAGATGGTGTGAAAAATGAACAATGAATTGGTGACTCTTAAGAGATAACAAGATCAAGGTAGCAAGCCTTTTTAGACCAACTATTAAAATCCTCAATTTAATAGGTATCCAAATTATGATCAAGGCCCACTAACCAAAATAGACCTATGGGTAAATCCCTTACTACAAATGCAATCACAAATACAACAATGACATTAGTCCCTCAAAACAATCTTTCTCAAGATTAAGATTTATGTCCCTCTTGAAATTATTCTATTAGTAAACAGTTTGTCTTCCAAATAAATACATACAAATTGACCCTAAAATACCCAAGCAAGAAGATTGAATAAGCACTAATAGTTGGGTTGCTTTGCTATTGAAAAAATGTAAGTGCCCTCTAAATTTATCTAGGTATACTCCCTGTGTAAGATTTAAAATGAATTGACTACACTGTGATTGATAATGCTTTTAACCTAAAAGAAAGAAAGGTTTACAAACATCTATCTATAAATATGACATAGATGAGAAAGGACTAACTAATTGACAAGGAAATAGAAAATAAATGACACAAAGTCCATTTATCCAATCATTATATTATAGAAATAACACAAAGAGAAAGACAAATCATTGATTACAAATACATGAAAAAGCTAGAGCACTAACTCCAAGAGAAGATCATGATGACAATCAGATGTAATAGATACACATTAAGAGAAAACCAATATCACTCAAAGATGAATATTGATTAGAAAATAAGAATCTAAACTCAAAGTTTTAATATGTTGATATTTCCCTTCTCTAGACATAAAAAAATGACAAAGATCTTATTGTTCCTGTACATTGACCACTATCTCATAATAAAAATCCCCTTCCCCTACATTACAATTAGAATAAAATGAAGTAGAAACTCCCCCTCTCACAACATGAAGTTTGTGGAAAAGTGCCACTCACAAAAATTGGAACCCCTATTTGCTTAATCTTCTTGATCAAATAGAATTTTGGAAAGTGTCCTTTCAATTTTTGTAACTGTTTCTTGAAAACTATCCCCATCTTTTTCTTTAATATGATCTTTTTTAGTTATCAAAACTGATTCTCAAGAATTGCCCTTTTTTACTGCCAAGTGTCTTTATGTGGGATTTCAAGCATCTAGAATATTCTAAGTCATTTATGATATGTATTATTTCCCCTTTCTTCATTTAGCAAATATTATAAACATTTATAAGGATTTGTGTCACATTATGTTCCCTCATAAATCTAACATTATTATGATATTCATGGCTCCACATGTGAATTGTGATGCCATATCACATGTAGGGGCTTCCACCTTCCTAAATTATCAGCCAGGTGTCTATCATCTTGTTATTGCCTTCCATATCCCTTCAACCCATGCCTCACATATTTTTTCTTTTCTAGCTTTAGTGTTAGCTTAAAGAATAAATTTGACAACTGAGTGTCAATACACTTAACCAAGATCAAGAGTAAGTGCCGAGTAAGATGAAGTGCCGAGCTATACCAAGTGCCAAGTAATAGTAGGTGTTGAGTGTCAACAAGTGTCGAGTGTTAACAAGTGTCGAGTGTTTACAAGTGCCGAGTGGTAACAAATGCCGAGTGTCAACAAGTGTTGAGAGTAACAAGTGTCGAGTGTTAGCAGGTGTCGAGTGATATAGTTTTGTTTAGGTGTCGAGCTATCTAGGAAATAGCATGTGTCGAGTATTAGCAATGCTTCAGGAGTCGAGTAACACAGAATATCAGCATAAAAGTTTGAAATTGCACAAACTATGATGCAAATAGTTTTTGTAGCCGACATAAGGTAAACTTCGAGGGATTTAATGATAAAATCAAATCTTTTATTTTTCCTATGCAATCTACATGTACCCAATAAGAAAAATGATAAAGGCATGCAACCAATCAGTAAAAGACAAGTATTGAGCGGGAAATTGAGATTCAATATGGATCGTAGATCCAAATCAAACCCTAAGTCTTTGAAGTCTTTATAAGGAAGACAAAATTTCATTGTAAATATACATGAGTGGACATACAAGGGTGCACAAGGAAATCTGTTTTCAGAAGAAAGGGTTATCAAATCACAAAGGATCACGATCAGAGAAGGCGAAAAAGGAGCCTGCATTCAACAATCAAGGATTGTAATCTATCAGGTTCATTATACCTAATACTTTCTGGCAATTGTATTAGAATGAAAATCCTATGGTGATAGGTTAGCTTAAAAACTATTTCATTAGATCCTTTATTTAGGTGATTAAATCCCTTAATAGGGTGACACTTCATGTTAAGTGTTTGTAAATCCTCTAACCAGGTCACTATTAATACAGTGTAAAGCCTTTAACAGGGCAGATCATCAAAAGTGGTTGAACAATATTGCTGCAGTAATTTTTGTGGGTATCATCCCCACCCTAGTTTTACCTTCTTATTCCTGGAGGGTTTCTGGGTTACCAAATTCCAGTGTTATGAGTTGTTGATGCATGTGTTTAGTTTCATGTTTATTTGATGTATTTACATGCATGCAATTTACTTTCAGTTAAAAGTTTTATTGGCTAAAGTGTGATACTTATGATTCACCCCCCCTCTCATAAGTACTCTTTCCATATTTGAATATTCCAACAATTGGTATTAGAGCTAATCCAGGTTCTCACAAGGAAAAGCCTAACAGCTTGGAGGAAAAGATCTAAAGATGGAGGCTTTCAAACTTGGAAAGATCATTGAAAATTAGGTGATAGATGTGCAACTTGCTCTACATAGCTTGGAGGAATTCAGAAACAAGTTGAGAAAATCATTAAAAAGAAGGAAGGATCTAGCCATAGCTGAAAATGATATACACTACAAAGAGATTGATACCACCAACATATTTTCCAATGGAGACACTAAAGAGTTTGATGCAGCAATAATAGAATTAATGGAGAAAAAAAAAGTTCAAGCAGAGGAGATAAGATCTCTCAAGATGGAACATGAATCACAGGCTATAATGATATTTGAAATTATTGAACAAAAGAAAAGAGCAGTTGATGATAAGGTCATGATGGAAAATGACAAAAGAAATCTTGCAAACAGAATTGAAGAAAAATGTACTGAATTGACAAGGATCTCAAACATGCAGATGGATACACTTGCTCAAATGATGAACCTTCATCATGAACTCAATGTGAAAGATATCGAGATCTCTACTTTGAAGATGCAGAATGGATTGAACAGAGAAAGAGAGGTGGCAGAGAATATCAACAAATCAAGTGAAGCCATCAAATATTTTGAGAAAATACTGAAATCTCCAAGATCAACCCATGATACAATAGGACTTGGATACAATAGCATTGAAGTTGGAGAATCATCAAAGAGTGCAGAACAAAGAAGTGATAAAGGTAAATATGTTAAACCTATATGTCATTTCTATGGAAAGAAAAGACATACATATAATGTATGTAGAAGCAAGAATGCTCATCAGCATGATAAACCCAAAACCATAAATTGTTGTCATAGATGCAAGAAGCAAGGTCATCAAGCATATGAATGCAAAACTAAAACTACTAAGACATCAAGATTTGATGGACATTGTTATAATTGCAAAAAGTATGGACATAGAGCTTTTGAATGTAGATCAAAGCCTATGTGGACAGTAAATCAACCAGCAAAGACATCAAACCATGAATTTTGGGATTACAACACCAGGTATAGCTGTCACTATTGTCAAGAATATGGACATATACCATAGAACTGCATAAGAACACATTTTAGAGGGAACTACAAAAGATGGTTGAGTCAAACTACATGTTTCAGTTGCTTAAAAAATGGTAATGTCAGCAGGAATATCCCAACAAGGTCAAATGCATCAAGTTCTGAGTTCAGCAATGGAAAGGCAAAGATAGATGTTGGACATATCAGAAGTGAAATGAATAAGACATGGAAGAAGAAAGATGAGTATAACACATCAAGTGTAGAGATCACTTCACCTAATAGGTCAAGTGATCATACTTCATCAAATTAAGCAAGAATAAGTGTGGGATTGATAAACCAAGTCATATTATACATCAGTCCTAAGACATCGAAGAACTGTAAAGAAGAAATCAGCATAAGCAAAGATGCCAAGTCAAAACTGAGAACTTTGCAAGATCTGTCAAAGTTGTCTTTAGGAGCCGAGTTGCTAACAACGATCGAGTTTATAGTTGATGTCGAGCTGTGAAATATCAATAGGAGCCGAGCAAAGTAAAACACAATGGGAGCCGAGTCATGTTGAAACCTTTCAGGTGCCGAGTAGACAGTTAGTAGCGCACTAAGAATTAATTACTCTATTTTGAAGGGTACATAAATTTGATTTTTGATCATTTTCCCACCATTCAAATGAGAAGCAAAGCTAAGAAGAGCAGAGAAGATCAAGATCAACTCAGAAGCCATTTGTGAAGATTTCAACAGTGATTCAGGACAAGTTTCATCGATTTGAGGTATTTTACTTAAGTGACGAGCTATGTAGAACTTATAAACTTGTTTAAATTGTAAACCCTAGTTTGGAAAACAATGGCATCTGGGTCAGGAACCACTAAGGGTAGAGAGAGTCATGAAGTACAGTTGGTCAGCAATGAAGTTAAACAACCTAAATTTAAGCCCATTCCAGAGGTAGCATACAAAAATGATCTTGCAAGTGCATTATCGGTTATTCTAGATAAAGTTGTTATGGTCCAAGATGTTCATAGATGTTATAACTGCAAAATTTGTGGCATAGGAGATTTAGAAATCTATAATGCATATGATAAACTATGTGAGAACAAAAGACTGAAAGAGGAGTTCTCGATAATAGAAAGAAAAGGATTAACCAAAGCCCTAGCATTTTTTATTGTTTTCTAAAGTGAATGGGTATAGATAGTTCTGAGCCGAATACACGATGGAGCTTTTTGGTTAGAGTCAGGGCCAGTAAAATTCACCAAGAAAATTGTTCATAGGGTTACTGGTATTCCAACCCTAGATCGGCCAAAGACCCTGCAAAGTGACAAAAGGGAAGTAATAGAGAAAAATACAGGTGCTAAATGGAACAATAAAGGAATGACTATCGACATAGTCACAGATCCCCTACTAAATTTTGCTGTGAGAATCATTTCACACAAATTCTATCAATCAAGCAGGTTAAAAAATGTACCTTGTATAGAAGTTGATGTTGCATACAAGATAATAAAAAAGGATCACACTTATGATTTAGCGGAGCTCATGTTTCAACAAATTAATGAAAATCTGGGAGCTATAAGGAAGAGCAAGGGAGCTCAATGCAAATTTGGATCAGTTTTAATGTGCATGTTTTTCTATCTGATGAAAGCATTCCCTTCTATGGGTAAGGTAAGATGGAATCCAGACAAAACAATTGTTGAAAAAATCAATGGATACATTGAACAGATGGGTGAAAATTTTGATGCCCAAATGACTAGTTACTTTGAGGACTTCAAAAAGTCCATGAAACAAAGAATGAGGATTCTAGTCTCATTGACTGAGAAATATGAAAAGCACATTTGTTTTCTTGTAGATATAGATCATACCTACATACAAGCAGTTATACCTAGAGTAAGATGGCTTAGGCCACTAGGTTATGAACTTGATATTGATCAAGCTTCTGCAGCAATAACAACCCTACTTGCAGAAGAAGCTGATAAAAATACAAAAACTTTTGGAACCTATGATGTTGTCAAATCAAGGGTGATAACAGATTTGAAGACTGCTTCTGCAGTAAAGAAGAAAGAGAAAATGGTGAGACAAATCAAGAGAAAATTTGGCATTGAAGAAGAAGAAACAACAGAAGAGGAAGGAGAAGACATTGAAGAAGAGGGAGATAAACTTCAAGGTCTGACTCAAGGGTTAGGAGAAGATAAAGAGGAAAGTGTTGAGGTAGAAGAAGCCAAGGAAGCACCAGTTAAAAGAAAGACCACAACTCCTCCTGCTCCTCAATCCAAGGGGAAGAAAGTAGCTGCTCCTGCACCAAAGAGACCTACCACAAGGGCTACAACACAAAAAGCCCAAGAGGAGGCAAAAGGAAAGAAGAAAGATTCAAAGAAGACTGCTACTAAGTCAAAGAAAAGAAAATTTATTCGCCAGCCTGAAACAGATGAGGAGAAGACAGAGTCAGAGGACAACAGTCAATTTCAAGTGGTAAGACACAAACCCTAGACTGTTGTTGATAAATTATGTTCAAAAATTAGGAATGATGATTTGAAAGGTTTAAAGAACCTAATTTTTTCCAAGCTCACCAAAGAAGAGCAAAATAAATTAGAGGAATCAGTGTATGCTATGATGGCTAAATATAAGCACACACCTCTAGAATTAGATGAATCTATGCCAAAAAAATTGTATAAAATTATAGAGGATAAATGGCATTTTTGTTTACAAATGGAAAAAGAGATAAGGGAGTCAATATTAGCTAGCTTGTTGCCTGATTTGACTAAAGATCAAGTAACAAGTGCAGTAAAAAGGCATAATAATAGATTCACTCCCAAGTATAGAGCATTCAACATATTGCAGAATAAAATTGAAGAGGTAGTTACTAAATCCTCAAGATTGTGGAAAATAGTTTACAAGAAAATAGAAGATTTATATAATGAAGAATATAAGGCAAAGGCAAGTGCCAAGACAAGGGAAAAGAAGGTGTCAAGAACCAAAGAAAAAGAGAAGGAACAAGTGGAGAAGAAGAGTAAAGAAGAAAAGGAAGAAGAGGCACATACAGAGGAGAAAGAGGAAGAGAAAGATACAGTTGAGCCACAAGATCAAAGTATGCAAGACATATAGGTATCTCCTCCTAGTCCTCCTCATGCCACCATCACACCTATAGATATTATAAAAATAAAAGATGTTACAGACACTTCAAATCCAAACATCAATCCATTAACTGCAGAGGATTTAGAAATCCTTGACCAATCATCACTAGTAGCAAAATTAAGTTCAAATCTTGTATTGGTTAGTGTTGATGAATTACAGAATCCAAAAGTTAAAATAGAGATGGTCAAGGTAAAAGAACAAGTGCCACCTTTGACCATACAAACTACTGGTATTCTATTTCTTCCACCACCACCTCCACCAAGTGTAGTCACATATACACTTCAAATGCCGAGCACAGCAGCAGGGGAAATAAAAGAAACATCTGAACAACCAACAAGTTCAACCCCTCCAAGCAGTCATAAAAGGGATACTCATGCTGAAGAAAAAGATGAGACAAAGAAGAAGGAGGAGAAAATAATACAAACACTGGTTGCATTACCAAAATCTGGTACTCCAACATAGACTCTTCAGCAGCCGAGCACAGATGGGTTATAGCTACAAATCAGGACACCAGGCTCAAGCTCATCAAAGGCAGTTAGGAAACTTCACTATGGAGTTACTGAGCTTGATGAAGAAATAAAGATCCCATATTATGAATCTAGCACTCTTACTGAAGAAAAGATTAATGAAATTTAGAGTGCATTGGACAGAAGGAGACAAGAAGCACTAAGAAAAGAACACAAGCATAAGCTTACCTTGAATGAAATCAAAGATATATTCATAGAAGCTTTTTGCTTATAGTCTCCAGATGAGTCAAGACCAATTATAGAGCAACTATCTGATATAGTTGACTAGGTGACTAATGAAGACCAGGAAACAAATGCCAGATTGCTTTAATGGTCAGAAAGGAAGTTCCAAGGCAAGGTAAATAGTAAAATATTTGGTGATATAGCACTGTCACAAGAAGAACTGGCAAAGAAAGTTACAATAGTTAAAATTGTACTAGGAAACATCTTTTCCCTATACAACAAGTTGTGTGATTTTTCCACATTCACATAGGACACTAGCCAGAAAATACCGAGCTTGGAAAACAATATGAAGATTTCCAGCATGCAACTCCCCACAAATCTAGCTCAGAGTGAGAAGCAATTTGTCCAATCGCTTCACACACAAATAGAGTTAGCTATCTTAGCAGCAGAGGAGGCAACCAAAAAAGCTAAATTGATGCAAATCCAATCATCAATAACTCCTCATTTGGAACTACTTCACAAGGAGAAAATAAATGTAGAGATAGTACTCAAGAAAGACCCCAATCTTTCTTCATCTGATGGACTTGTACACCTAGCAACAGAGATTTTCATCCAGCATAAGACATTGGATGTTGCATTAGCAAATTGGGATGCAACTCTGAAGGTACTCCTTGAAGTAAATAGTACATTTTTGGCCAAGTATGGTATTTCCTTGTAAGACCCTTGACATAAGTGTCAAAAAGGGGGAGAATAAGTATGGGGAAGTGATAAGAAGTGATTAAGTATGGGGGAGTTAAGTACATAATATATGAAATGATAGGTATGATAAAAGGGGGCGATAGAAAATTTTGAACAGGACAGAACTCACTGAGTGTACATACAGGATCAATTAATAAGGAGTCACAAGGATCTTATTTAAGTGTTTTTGCCACTCATGTCAAAGGGGGAGATTGTTAGCTTAAAGAATAAATTTGACAATTGAGTGTCAATACACTTAACCAAGATCAAGAGTAAGTGCTGAGTAAGATGAAGTGTCGAGCTATATCAAGTGCCAAGTAATAGTAGGTGCCGAGTGTCAACAAGTGCCGAGTGTCAACAAGTGCCGAGTGTTAACAAGTGCCGAGTGGTAACAAGTGCCAAGTGGTAACAAGTGCCGAGTGTCAACAAGTGCCGAGAGTAACAAGTGCTGAGTGTTAGCAGGTTCCAAGTGATACAGTTTTGTTTAGGTGTCAAGCTATCCAGGAAACAACATGTGTCGAGCATCAGCAATGCTTCAAGAGTCGAGTAACACAGAATATTAGCATAAAAGTTTGAAATTGCACAAACTATGATGCAAACAATTTTTGCAGCCGACATAAGGTAAATTTCGAGCGATTTAATGATAAAATCAAATATTTTATTTTTCCTATGCAATCTACATGCAGCCAATAAGAAAAATGATAAAGGCATGCAACCAATCAGTAAAAGACAAGTATTGAGCGAGAAATTGAGATTCAATATGGATCATAGATCCAAATCAAACCCTAAGTCTTTGAAGTCTTTATAAGGAAGACGAAATTTCATTGTAAATATACATGAGTGGAAATACAAGGGTGCATAAGGAAATCTATTTTCAGAAGCAAGGGTTATCAGATCACAAAGGATCAAGATCAGAGAAGGCGGAAAAGGAGCCTACATTCAGCAATCAAGGATTGTAATCTATCAGGTTCATTATACCTAATACTTTCTAGCAATTGTATTAGAATGAAAATCGTATGGTGATAGGTTAGCTTAATAGGTATTTCATCAGATCCTTTATTTAGGTGATTAAATCCCTTAATAGGGTGACACTTCATGTTAAGTGTTTGTAAATCCTCTAACCGGGTCACTATTAATACAGTGTAAAGCCTTTAACAGGGCAGACCATCAAAAGTGGTTGAACAATATTGCTGCAATAATTTTTGTGGGTCCCCACCCCAGTTTTACCTTCTTATTCCTAGAGGGTTTTTGGGTTACTAAATTCCAGTGTTATGAGTTGTTGATGCATGTGTTTAGTTTCATGTTTATTTTATGTATTTACATGCATGCAATTTACTTTCAGTTAAAAGTTTTATTGGCTAAAGTGTGATACTTATGATTCACCCCCCCTCTCATAAGTACTCTTTCCATATTTGAATATTCCAACATTTAGGACCATAACCAAGCCCATTATATTTATGGAGAAGAACCTTTACCATTTGATATCACAAATCATCGGGTTGATGATAGAGGGACTAGGCACTCTTTGTAGTTTGTCTTTATACACTACATGACATACTTGATAAGCTAATAGAAAATTTCTCCATTATCCCATTGAGGCTTGAGATTTTTAATGATGAGCTCAAATATTTTAACCCAAGTGGATGCAGATATGTTTGGCAATTGCTAATCATTCATCGTTTGATCTCAATCATTCCCTCTACTTTGTGGCCACACACGAATGTTTTGAGCTATAATTTGAGAGAGAATAGAGTCATACTATGGGATGAAGCATTTATCCTTGAGATATGAATTTGTAGTATCTTCCCACCATCACTTTTGGAATTAACCCTTCTAATCAAGGTTCCCAAACTTAGAATCATTTGCATACTTTTTGCGTGGATGAAGTGTTAGCTAATAGTGATATGGTGATCACTATTCCCATTATCATTGTGATCTATTCTAATATGTGAAGACAAAACCTTTATCATTGCATAGCTAACCCACAGAGTAGGTATCCTAAGATAGCTATTTCTACTTAAGCAGGAGAATGATGCAACTTATAATAATCACATTGTGTCTTACATGTGCATAACTCCCACCTTCGACATTTTGATACACATTGACCAAAAAAGCTCATGTAATTCCTTTTATTTGTACATTTGAAGATGAAAAGTGATCGAGGAACTATAGATGTTTATCAAGGAAATACCATTACTATAGACCTAATTCCCATCTTTACCATTGGATTGAGAGGGTGTGCCAAGCCTCTTCTTGTCTTTGAGTTTGCACAACAATGATAATGCATGTGTCGCATGGGTGGATAACCACCTTTGTGCTCCTATCTTCCTATCCCTACACACATTTGGGGTCACCAGCCATTATTAGCCATTCACAATGCACTTTGATGAAGCTAGATAGGATCAGATATTTGTTGGGACCATCATTATCATCGTTGATTCTCCATTTGTGGCATTTTGGATAAGGATCATAGGTTTTTTGCATGTGCTCTTTTCTTTTATATCTATGGCTAGGGTCACCATGTGTATCTGTACTCTTTCATCAAACATGATTAGCATAATCTTGACACTAGATGAGCTATTAGGGGTCTTGATTGCTATGGAATTCCAGATGTTGGGTCAAATTCATTGTCCTAAACAACAAGCATTGTTTCAAACAATTTGCATGCTTTATCTATAACAATCTTCATAATTTTGGCCACCATGAGTCACCAAGGATCTTGATGGACTTGGAGATCAAGCTTAAATGCATTCTAAAATTGAAAGCTTTCAAACTTTTCATATAGTATTCCCTAGTAATTTCTACACATAGCCACATGCTTCCATTACTACTACATGGCATACACCTATGCATCTATTC
Organism: Cupressus sempervirens; assembly: GCA_028749045.1. Taxonomy (NCBI): domain Eukaryota; kingdom Viridiplantae; phylum Streptophyta; class Pinopsida; order Cupressales; family Cupressaceae; genus Cupressus; species Cupressus sempervirens. Next base: position 240,461,757 of record CM053793.1, read on the forward strand.
TTTTTACATATGACTTCTTAATCTCCATGTTGTGTAGATTCCATTTGTTTAATGTAGATGTTGGGTCTCTCTTTGAAGTTACTTTTTTTAGAAATTTTGCATGAGGCTGAGTCTATCTAGGGGCAAGGTCACCATTTAGCTCTAACTTTCTCTCTTCATCGGACCATGATTTTTTAATACCATTTGTCATTCCTTATCTTTGAGAAATCATGAGGAAAAACCAACATTATGCATAAAGAAGGTTATGAGTCTAAATTCATTCCCAATACCTAATCAACATACAACTTGATAAATCCATGAATTTGATGATGATTGAACTGTGTGATCCACTTGAAGGCTAAGGATGTTTATAGTTTAGAGTTATGGAGAACTCATGACAAGCAAGCTGAGAAGCCAATAGTTTCAAAGTTTTAGTACAACCCAATTTTTCTTCATATTCCATAATTGTAAGGTAATATCATGACTTTTAGTCATCCATGGGCAACATTTCCAACCACTGTGGCATAGAAAAGACCCTCACAATAGGCATACAACTTCTAGAATAATTATTTGAGAACCATACAGTTATTTTAGATCTTGATTTTTATTGGCTCATTATTGATCTGCCTCTTTAGGCTTGAGTTTTTAATTTTAGGATTTGTCATGCTGGGACCAAATCACTAAACCATATCATCAAATTGACATAGAAACATAGAAAACACAAAAACTTCCTTAACAACTTTCACGATAATGTGAACCTCTAGATGCACAGACACACTTACTAGTCAAATCACATAATGCAAATGAGTTCAGATTTAATAACCACCAAAAGGATTAATTAAACAATTAAAATAAGGATATGTTGACCATACAGGGATGACATTAACTAACTCCATGTGCCACTGCCAAGGATATAAATCATGCACATTAAACAACACAATCAAGTGCAATTACATATAAAAACATAGCCAAAGCAATAAATGTATTAAATCGCCTAATTTAACCATTTATTTAATTATATTGAAATAATCCATTTACATCACTCACATTCACACAAAGCATAGCAATGCAAGAATGAAGTAAATAACCATAGCATTAAATCCATCACATAACATAATTAGGGATATGTCCAACTATAGGATAACTAGATATCATCATAAAACACATTGTCATCTCAGAATGGCATCATAAGGCAATATGATCAACTGAATAGCATAGTAGTCTAACATCTATGATACTAAAATCGAGGTATAACATCTAATCCTCAAGTTATCTCAAATGTAAAACATAACATGAGTAACAAAATATCTCTCAAACAAAAATATAAAAAGGTAAATATCTACAACACATAACCAATGAATCCCACATGGACAATCTATTTCTACTTATTTAAGCATTTAATAACGTCAGTTTTCATAACATTAAAAAGACACTTAAAACAAATAAGCAAACACAGTCATAAAAATGACTAACCATTACTACAAGAACCTAGTCCAATGTAGCACGATAATAGTACACACTGCAATTGTTGCACACATCTTAGGGTAATCACGAAACAACCTCATGACACCACATCAATCTTGGTAACCACTAGCACAAACCTTGGTGAACCATAAATCACATCATAATCTCATAAATCAGCAATAAGCATAAACAAAGAAACTAATATAGAACATAAATGAAAATCACCTCAACGATGTAGACCACTCATGGTCACAATCACAATCCATCACAATGAAAGATCAACAAGGTTGCATCCATCAGGATGACTTGCAGAAGTCAAATGGGAGAGGCACTACAACATCCCCCTAAAGACTAGGCTTCCTCTTGGAAGCTTGCAATCCAAGGATAGAAACCAAAAACACCAACAAAAAAATCAAAATTGAGGAATAGGGATGACTCACCAACTTCTTCACAAGTCTATCCAAATCACTCCAACATTCTCAAACCATCTCATCAACCCCCCCAAATAGGTCAACCACAAGAGAAGAGGTGTCACACTGACACAAGGTCCTCCAACAAGGAACTTCCTATGTGCTAGGAGAAACCCAACTAGCCATAAAGACAATAATACCAGGTAAGGAAAAACCCACTCTACCTCATCAACAGGTGCCCAACTACGACATGCACCTACCACATGACCAAAAAACTAGGTCAAAACATGACACACTTTCAACAAGAGTTGGAATCATGAGGAATAACCATCCCAATTCCCAAGAATAATATCATGTCACACATGATCATTTTGGAATCCACGTAAACTCACCCTTAGAACAAAAAGGATGATGGTTTACTAACAAAATTATGCACTCCAAAAAGGATACTCACCACTACTAACCACCTAGCATAGGAGCACTTAGTCTCTATGGTACAAAAGCTCAACTATCACTGGTAATTAGGGTTACATAACCCAACTAGACAAGATATAACCTATCCATAAGGTTGCAAAGACTTTTGTCAGTGGACTTAATCATGTAAAATCTTCATACCAACTCATAAGATGGTAACATTTGTCCAACGATACCGTGTCTCTCTAGCACCGTGCTAGGAATACCACACCCAACCTACAACTAAATTCTATCTCCAACCTCAAGTCAACGGTCAATGAGAAAACTCAACTAAGACAATCCCCTTGAAGAAACAAGATTAGGGACAAAGAAATTGTAGAGTATTAGGGCTAAGAGGGAGCCTCTCTCAACCTTTGCACTAAGTCAGCCCAAGATGCATTACGAAATCTCACAATTCCACCAACCATCAAATATTTATCCAACACTAACTGAGATAGTGGCATAACCATGCTAGCCTACTCTCTCAAGAGAGAAAATAATATGGAGATTCACCGAAGTCAACATCCAAAAGGTGGATCTAGACCCATCAAAAGATTGAGTCACTCTCAAATAACAAGGCAACATCCACCACAACAAGGAATGATCACAAACCGCACTTCACCTCACAAGGGTGGTTTGGTGCTATAGGAAACACACAAACCCAAGCATGAATCCCAACAAGTACCTAGTAGATTATGAAGATTTGTTAACACCTACCTAAGAATAATATAAAGGGTTAAACTTCTCCAACGACCATAAATGTGATGTGTCATGATTGAATTGGCCTCTACTCAATAAAGGGTACTCAAAACATCAATCTGCACCTTCAGAAGTGCGAAAGAGTTGCTTGTTGCTCCCAAGGAAAATTTTTACATTAGCACAATCTTGCGCAAAGTTTCTCACTAAACTAGGAAAGAAAGTGCAATGAACTAGGTGAGAAAGTGCATGATCACCAATTTCTTGCACGAAATTTCAAATCAACACTAAAATTGCCTTCACTCCAAAGGCCATAACTTTCACATCCAGACTCGGATTGACTCCATTCAAAAAGTGTCAAAAAGATATTGATGATACATACGATGAAATGGAGCTTAGAGAGTCCTAAAACCTAAGATATTTTAATATCTACTCAAGATAAAATGTCATAGGCAACTCAGATCATATCGGTTACCAAGACAAGCAATAGATGAAACGTCCAAACAACCAACGAGCACACAAGACCAAAATGACACAAGAAATGAAAAGAAAGGTAATTCACACATTAAAACCATCATTAATTATCTTTCATAATTTCATTAATTAAACATAACATAAGAACTAATGCACATTGAAACTAAAAGGTTTTCAAGGCAAGGGTCCAAGAGTCACTTGCCATAAATAAGTACCTATCTTTTCAATTTTATTTCCAAAACAACATTAAGTTCAATCACCATTTAAACCATCCAAATAGTTTCACAACTTTACATTTACTACAAGCACACTAGCATGTTCTCTATGATATTATCCCTTGTACACACTACTAGAGATTCAAGATGAACATGGTAGAGTCACAACACACAACTGGGTAGCAGTTAAAACACATTCAGAATAGTCATCATGAAACAAAATAGAAGGCTCAAATGTGGGAATTGCCAAATTCAACAATAAATCACAAAAGATCTCATTTCAACAATAATTCAAGTGTGACAATAGCCACAAAGAAAGTGGTAGATAAAATTTGATGACTATTCTAGGAGAGGAAAATCCTGAAAACCAATGCTAGCACAACAACATGAGGAAAGTACCTCCAACCAATTAAAATTAGGCATCAATTAAATCACATTGTATGTGATGACTAAGGATAGTCACACAAGAGGGATAGATCAACACACAGTGCTAAGGAATACATCATCCTAGTAGCATTAGAGAAAACACTCACTCACATCAAGTAGTAAAGCATCAGTAACCTCATGCATATGCAGACAATATTAATTTTCATGTAGTGCAACATTTATATATCCATCAATTAATACCATTTCCATAAGATTTTGACGCAATCAAATTGGGGACTTGAGTCATTAACCCAAAGGATCTGATACAACACTTACTTGCAATGATTCACAATAAACACTCATTTTCAATAAAGGGAACCATTTCATTACTATAATAAAAAAACATTGAATCATAAATAAGATTCATATATTTACTTACAATTAGCAGAAAATAGGGAAACAATGCACCTAACTCGACAAGGAGAACAAAAGGAGGCACTTAAGGCCAACACATGGACACCAATCAGTGGCTCCATCCAAAAAGGTCACACACATAACCAACCAAATAAGGCACATTGATTCCATCTACAAAGCAAGAAAAGGTTCACTTCCATCTTCTCACAGTGCTCCAGTCGCATCTATTGGACAAGAAGGACCATTCCAAGTATATACCAAAGAAACAACCAGCACGAGCTCTTCACCAAGACACTCACACTCAACCAACACAACATCAACCATATGGGCAACATATACATAGAGATCCCAATGTTTGAACATGGGCTTTGATATTAGATGTAATGCCCCGCCCGGAGATCCTTGGAACAAGGATTCAATTAAAGCCAAGATATTTTTTTTACAAGTATGAATGCACATGTTGACATCATACAAAGATCACAAAGATCACAATGGAAGAATTTTCCAACAATCTAAGCAACCAACAAATCTCCAAATGCCACAACCAAACAAAAATGAAAAACTACAGAAGACACACAACATAATTCAAATCAACATCTTGAATTCAAAATGAAATGCTAAAGGATTGAAGAACACCTAAGAGGGTACCCAAAACACTTCCCAAAAATTTTGAGTCTTACTAAAAAAATGTCCACTATCCACTCAGATAGGTTTTTGCAAATACTAGGTGATACTTTAAATCAGCACTAGGTGATACTTTCTAGTATTGCGCAACACTAAAGAAGCAAGGTGATGCTTTTAGGGATTGGGTGACACCTCTCTCAAGGGTGTGTGATACTTTACCAGTATCGTATGACACTTCTTCAAAGAGGTTGCAATACTTTCTAGTATCGCACGATATTTCTTCCTAAGGGGTGTGACACTTTTTAGTTTCACATGATAGAAATTTAATGGATGTGTGACACATTATTGTATCGCCCCATGCTGACACATGGTCACCCAAGAAAATAAGAAAAACTCTTAAGGACAAACAAAAGAGGCAAACCAGGTTTAGAACCTCCACACTCGAAAGTACTAGATCCACATAGATTGAGGAGCGAACACTCAAGTGCATAAACAACAAGATGCCATGAACAAGAAAGAGAAACATCTATCCATCTAAAACCACAACAGTAAAAGGACATACTGAAAGCAACATCACAGTGTATAGAAATAACATTGCAATAACTAAACAACCAAACTAAGTGTGTGGTTCCTCTCAACTATCAATAGCATCATAAGACCATTGTGGATCCTAGCCATCCCTCGCATGTAACATCCCAAAATACTGACCAAATAATTGGTGCTATCTTATGAGGACGTCACTATTAAAATGTGCTATGAAATAAGAATAGGGAAATCTAACATGCTAAACCAATAAGCACTAGATATGCCAATGAAATGATTGACATCATCTAATCATATGCTAAAATCATAATATATGAATGCATCAAATAAACTAGCATCATCTAAATATGATATCTAAAAATTCCAATGAAAGCATAAATCACAAGAAAGCATACTCTGGAACCCAAAGTATCAAGTGAAAACATCCAGCAATAGTCGCACTAGGATAAGGACCATCTTTGTACACCAATCCCTAGTAGTGATGAAGGTAGCTATGCCTCCCAACCACGTGGAACCCATAGGTCCACTCCCACCATGTTGATGGAGATAATGATCCAACCACAAGCACACAAAAAACACAACATCCATGGCTAACACTCACACTAGACAGTATGATGACTGAAACCAAGACATAGATAGTGCAAGAAGAACAGGTCTTGGTCAGACACTCTATGGGCTACTAAGTAGGGGCTAACATCATGGAGAGTCACTTGGCATTGATGAACCTAAGATGGTAATGGTAGCTCTCTGCTTCCCAATGGAAGGAGCACATCCTAAATCCTTTTTATTATCTTTAAGTTTTATTAACACTCGCACATTTTATTTAGCTATCACCTGATTACAAAGCTTCTACACACCAAACGTTGGGAAATAGAAATTGGGTTGCAAAGATAGAAGCCTCCTCCATATGCTACCCTACCATACCCATGCTCATCATACAACAAGTGCCTATGGGCATGCATCTTCCCAACCCAACCCCAATGATCATAGCTTTCGAAAATACCATAGAAAGTCAAGACTCACAAGTCACTTGAAAAATTTACATGCATGTACTTGTGTGTAGCACACCACCATCATGAAGATCATAACACAAGGACTAGATGAGAACATAATGCAAAATATCACTCAACTGAAAATAACTCGGGATGATGGATTGTACATGAATCTCGAAGACAATAAAACCATACATCATGAAATCACTCAATTGGCCTCAATCCGGGAGTATGGATTCTACATGAATCCTAATGATGCAACAAGACCAAACATCATGAAATCACTCAACTAGCCTCAATCTGGGATCATGGATTCTATTTGAATCCTAGTGTCTACAAAATAAGAACAAAGGTCCTGATGCAGAAGCATCTTGGGTTTTCTTGCAATCCTGCACTTTTGTTCTTTCTGCCAATTTTTACCGAGTTCCAGTTTTCAGTTCTTACCGAGTTCCAATTTCTAGTTGTTATCGAGTTCCGATTTCCAGTTATTACGAAGTTCTAGTTTCCAATTGTTACCAAGTTCCAGTTTCTAGTTGTTACCGAGTTCTAGTTTCCAGTTCTTATCGAGTTCCAATTTCCAGTTGCTACCAAATTCTAGTTTCTAGTTCTTACCGAGTTCTAGTTTCTAGTGTGCACCGAGTTATCTAGTGTGTGCCGAGTTATCTATGTTTTTGGTTCTTAGTGGGAGCTAATTTGTGAATTTTATTTTGATTGTGAATTTAATGTTAGGATCTTGCTTAGGGATGATTGTTGACCATTTGAGGTCAGCCATTCTATTATGTAATATTCTAGAATGTTTTGTAAGCCATTTTGGCAAGTATTTAAGGAAGTCTTAGGTTGATATTTAAGTAGTTAGTTAGAGAATAAGCAGATAGAAGCTAGAGGTTAGATTGAGAATTTGAAGATAGTAATTTGTAATTGGTCGTAACCTAGAAGGCCTTATAGTTGGGCATGTATGCTAATATTTTTTTGAATTAATAAGGATATCTTGTTCTCCCTCCTTGGTGTTGTATTTTGTATTGTTTTCTACTGTGTTAACTCTTTTAGGTTGGATTGGATAGCTCGGTGTGCCCTAGGCCCTAGTTTTTCTATTCCTCTTCTTGTGTTAGGTGGTATCAGACCTTGAGGTTTTTCCTTATGGAGGTTGGATCGTGTAGAACCCTTATTTGGATTTGGTTGTAGGGTGGCAGATCTATGGATTTGACCTATAACTTTTAGAGGGTTACGATCTTTAAGGAACCTGATTTGTAAAGATGGTTCGAGGTAGAGGAAATGCTTGTTATCTTAGATACTTTGAGACAAATTGCAACTAGATTAGATATTGTGGAGACAACCCAAAGGAGAGGAGTGCATCTTGAGGATGTGAGTGATGATGAAGCAGTAGAACCAAACCCTAATTTAAGAACCTAAAGAAGATCAAGATGAAGCAAGATTGCTGAGGGTATTGTCTAGAGCAAATTCAAAGCCTACTATGGAAGTTGTTCCTTATGATGGAAAATTGGATACCAATGTTGTGTTGGATTGGATCTCTAATATGGAGAAGTTCTTTAAGTATGAAAACAATCCTGATAATAGAAAGGTGAAGATTGCAGTTACAAGATTGAAAGGTCATGCCTCACTATGGTGGGAGCATTTGCAAATTGATAGAAAAAGGAGAGGAAAGGAAAAGATCATAACTTGGGTGAAGATGGTTAGAAAGGTAAAGAACAAATTCCTTCCTACTGATTGCCAAGTTAGCTTGTTGAGAACGATGCAAAATTTGAGACAAAGAGACATGAGTGTGAAAGAATATACTGAAGGATTCTATAGATTGGACATCAAATCTGGGCATGTAGATAATGATGTTGAGAAAATTGCAAGATACATAAATAGATTGAGATCTGGAATTCAAGATGAGATAAGTGTTGTAAAGTTGGAGAGTATAGAAGAAGCATATTAGTATGCCTTGAAAGCTAAGGAAATCTTGAGAAAGAAGCATGAACAAAGACAAAGAGGTAGAGGTGGTAGATTTTAGAGAGGTAGAGGAAGGTCCTATGGAGAAGGTGGTAGATCTAACAATTTTGTGCAAGACAAGGGTAAATCTAAATGGAAGAATGATAAAAAAGGCAAAAATGAGTGGAAAGGTGGTAGTTCTTACTGAGGAGGTACTGATTCTTATAGAGGAAGAGGTAATTCTTATTCTAGAGGTGGATTTCATGGTAATTGTTTTAAATGTGGTAAAGGACATAGATCTTTTGAATGTAGATCTTCTAAAAGTGGGCAGAATAATAGAAATGCTATGATTCAAGGAGATGATGAGGGTTCACTAAGTGGACCTAAGGTTGGAGAAAATTTGATGGTGAGAAGAACCTTATGTAATAAGGGAAGTGATGAGGAACCTATTTTAAGGAGAAGTCTTTTCAAGACCAGATGTAAGATGGCTGGGAAGTGCTGCAAGGTGATCATTGACAGTGGAAGTTCTACAAATTTGGCATTAGAAGAGTTGGTTACAAAGTTGTAGTTGCAGAGGCTAAAACATCCCAAACCTTATCATGTTTCATGGATCAAAGATGAACATAAAATATTGGTAAGTGAGCAATTCCTTGTGAAATTCAAGATTGGACATTACTTTGATGAAGTTTTGTGTGATATTATGGCTATGGATTGTTGTCATATTTTGTTGGGCAGACCTTGGCAATATGATAGATATGCTATGCATGATGGAAGATTGAATCAATATACTCTTTGGGTGAATGGGAAGACACAAATATTTTTGCCTTTGATTGAGAGTCCAAATGAGGTGAATTGTACTACTATGGAAATTTGCTTGGTCAATGGGAAACAATTTGAAAAGGAAATGAAAAGGAACCAAGCCTGTTTTGCTATAATTCCTAGAGGACCGAGTTGTGTGCTAGAAAATAGTCTTAGCTAAGTACCATTCAGTAGTAGCTGAGTGATAGAAGAAACTAATGAAAACTGAGTACTAGATGAAATTGCAGAGTTGCTGAATGAGTATAAAGAGATTGTTGCTAAAGATATACCTGATGGTTTACCTCTTGTAAGAAGTATAAATCATTGTATGGATCTGATTCCTGGAGCTAGTTTTCTAAAAAAAAGCACCATATAGTTTGACACCTATAGAGAATGAAGAGCTTAACAGACAAGGGCATGAGTTATTGAAGAAAGGATTGATCAGAGAAAGCTTGAGTCCATGTGTTGTACCTATTGTATTAGCACCTAAAAAAAATGGAGAATGGAGAATGTGTACTTATTCTAGAGCCATTAATAAGATAACAGTGAAATATAGGTTTCCTATGCCAAGGATGGATGACATAATGGATTGTTTAAGTGGAGCAAAATATTGTACCGAAATTGATTTGAAGAGTGGCTATCATCAGATCATAATTAGAGAAGGTGATGAATGGAAGACTGCTTTCAGGACAAAAGATGGTTTGTATGAATGGTTGGTTATGCCGTTTGGTTTGACTAATGCACCTAGAACTTTCAAGAGGTTGATGAATGAAGTTTTGAAAAGATTTTTGGGTAAGTTTGTGATTGTTTATTTGGATGATATTTAGATATTCATTAAGACTAAGGAAGAACATCTTGAGCATATTAGACAAGTATTGCAGAGGTTGAAAGAGAAAAAGTTGTTGATTAATCTAAAAAAGTGTTCTTTTATGCTAGAGGAGATTGTGTATTTGGAATTTGTGATTTTAGTTGATGGTTTGAAGATGCATCCTGAGAAGGTTAAAGCAATTTTGGAATGGCCTACACCTAAGGATGTGGGTGAGGTAAGATCATTTCATGGTTTGGCTAGTTTTTACAGAAAGTTTATAAAGAATTTCAATGTTATTTGTAATGCTATGACTGAGACAATGAGGGGAGATAAAAAGGAATTCAAGTGGACACATGGAGCTGATAAGAGTTTTGAGACTTTGAAACAAAAGGTTGTTGAGTTTCCTATATTGGCTTTGCCTGATTTCAACAAAGTATTTCAAGTTGAATGTGATGGAAGTGGTAGTGAATAGGAGTTGTATTAAGTCAAGAAGGTAAACCTATTGCTTTCTTTAGTGAAAAGTTGAATGATGCTAACAAAAAGTATTCTATGTATGATCAAGAATTTTATGCTATTGTTCAAGCATTGAAGAAAGTGAGACATTATTTGATTCCTAAAGAGTTTGTGTTGTATACTGATCATAAAGCTTTACAATACTTGAGAAGTCCACATAAATTGAATCAAAGACATATGAAGTGGGTTGAGTACTTGCAAAGTTTTACATTTATGACAAGCATAAGAGTGGAGTTACTAACAAGGTTGTTGATGCATTGAGTAAGAGATATTCTTTGTTGAGTGAAATGAAGGTTGAAATTCTTGGTTTTGATGAGATGAAAAAGTTGTATGATGTTGATCCTGATTTTTTTGAGGCATGGAGAGAGTACAGAGCACCAAATCTGATAGGCCACATAAGAAAGTATGATGATTATTTCATTCAAGAAGGTATGTTGTTCAAATGTATTTAGTTGTGTATTCCTAGAAGTTCTATGAGTTTGAATTTGATTAAGGAAAAACATAGTGGTGGATTGGCTGGACATTTTGGAATCGATAAGACATTGAGTTTGCTAAAAGAGAAGTATTATTGGCAAAAAATGTATAAGGATGTTCAAAAATTTGTGAGAAGTTGTGGAGTTTTCCAAGTTGCAAAAGAAGTGAGTCAAAATACTGGTTTGTATACACCTATTACTATTCTTGAGAAACCTTGGACTGACATTAGTATGAATTTTGTTCTTGGATTGGGTGGGACAGTGAAGGGATATGATTCTATATTTGTTGTAGTGGATAGATTTTTTAAAATGGCTCATTTCATACCATGTAAGAAGACATCAGATGCCAAGCATGTTGGTGAAATTTTCTTTAAAGAGATTGTGAGATTGCATGGATTACCAAGAAGTATTATTTCTAACAAAGATAGTAAGTTTTTTGGTTATTTTTGGAAGACTTTGTGGAAGAAGATGGGTACTAAGTTGAAGTTTAGTTCTACAATCCATCCACAAACAGATGGACAAATAGAAGTTGTGAATAGAAGCTTGGGCAATTTGATGAGATGTTTAGTTGGAGACAAACTGAGACAAGCTGAGTTTGCATATAACAATTCTATGAATAGGAGTACAAGGAAGACACGTTTTGAGATTTTTACTAGAATGCATCCTAGATGTATATTAAATTTGAGAGATGTTTCTAGTGAAGAAAAGAGAAGTGTTGTAGGAGAAGAATTTGCTAATTTTATAGATTCTTTGCATAAGGAAGTGAGGTTGGAAGAAAGTAATCAGAAGTATAAAGAGAATGATGATAAGTCTAGAAGACATCATGATTTTGAAGTTGGTGATGAGGTGATGGTTTATCTAAAGAAAGGAAGATTTCTAGTTGGAATATGCAGTAAGCTGAAGATGAAGAAATTTGGACCTTGTAAGATCTTGAAGAAATTTGATAGTGGCAATGCATATGAAGTTGAGTTATCTGATGACATGGATATATCTCCTATATTCAATATTGCTGATTTGTATAAGTATCATGAGTTAGATGATGAAGTTGCTATACCTAATGATTATCCTAAGAAGTAGATTGAAGAAGTTGAATAGATTTTGGATCAGAAGTTGGCAAGAGTACAAGAGGAAAAGATTACTATGAGTATTTGGTGAAATGGGAAAATAAACCAATTGAAGATGCTACATGGATTTCTCAATCTGAGTTGGATTCAGCTTGGATTGTGACACTTTCATGATTCAGGAGAATCATTTCTCCAACCTTAGTTGTTTGATGTAGGAGCATCCTAGGTTTCCTTGCAATCCTACACTTTTATTCTTTCTGCCAATTTTTACTGAATTCTAGTTTCTAGTTTTTATCGAGTTCTAGTTTCTAGTTCTTACCGAGTTCCAATTTCCAATTGTTACCGAGTTCTAGTTTCCAGTTCTTACTAAGTTCTAGTTTACAGTTCTTACTGAGTTCCAGTTTCTAGTTCTTACCAAGTTCCAGTTTTTAGTTGTTACCAAGTTCCAATTTCTAGTTATTACTAAGTTCCAGTTTCCAGTTCTTACTGAGTTCTAGTTTCCAGTTGTTATCGAGTTCTAGTTTCTAGTTCTTACCGAGTTCCAGTTTCCAATTGTTACCGAATTCTAGTTTCCAATTCTTACTAAGTTCTAGTTTCCAGTGTGTGCCAAGTTATCCACTGTGTGCTGAGTTGTTTGTGTTTTTGGTTCTTAGTGGGAGTGGACTTGTGCATTTAATTTTGATCATGAATTTAATGTTAGGATCTTGCTTAGGGATGAGTGTTGACCATTTGAGGTCGGCCATTCTATTATGTAATATTCTAGAATCTTCTGTAAACTATTTTGGCAAGTATTTAAGGAAGTCTTAGGTTGAGATTTAAGTAGTCAATTAGAGAATAAGTAGAGAGAAGCTAGAGGTCAGATTTCAAATTTGAAGATTATAATTTATAATTGGTCATAACCTAGAAGGCCTTATAGTTGGGCATGTATACTGATATTTTCTTGAATTAATAAGGATATCTTGTTCTCCCTCATTGGTGCTGTATTTTGTATTGTTTTCTATTCTGTTAACTCTTGCAGGTTGGATTGGATAGTTGGTCTGCCCTAGGCCTTGGTTTTTCTATTCCTCTTCTTGCATCAGGTCCAAAGGAAATCATAACAATAGGTATAAAATCACTCAACCAAACATGACATCAGAAGTATGGATGTGGCACACATTCTAATGTAAAGCACAAAAGTAAAACCATGGTCTAACTGACATCCTATGGATAATCCAAATCCATGACCAACATCATGCCAAGAAAACTTTACAAAACTGGGCGACATGTAAACCGAGGCAAAAACCCTTAAAACTCAAAAGCTTTGAAATTAAAAACTATTTGGCCTTTGGGTACAAAAGCCCCAAAAATTCAAAAATAATTGGGTTCAGACACCGTATGCAAAAATGGCCAACATAACTGTGCAAAAGCCCAAACCCTTAACTTGGAAAATAGGGAAATGCTCATACCTGCCCAACCGAGTAGATCCAACATATAGAAATAGAGGGGAATACTAATTCTCAGCCTCCTAACAAACAACTACCAAAAATAGAAGTTGGAATGGAGTAGAAACAATAAAATAGGAGAGCCCTACCTCGCAGCCAAAAGGGAAAAATGAGAATCTAAACCATAAAATAAAATGCCCACAGAAGTAGCTAAAAATCATAGCAATCTAAGGTCTCCCCGAGCTAGATCCAATGAACCCAACCTCATGAAAATCCCATGCCCGTAGCTCCCACAACAAAAATAATAATAAATCCTCATGAAGAGGATTTTGGTTTTACTCTCTAACTTTCCAATTCAAAAGTGAGAAGTGAGGAATTAAATTCTTTTTTGGATACTTATTCACTTTTTGAGTAAATAATTGATTAGGGCAATAACTAGCTAATCTAGTTAAACCCCAAATCAACCCAAATGAAAATAGGCTATTCCTAGCAAGAGGAATTCATCTATGACAAAGATGCGAGAAAATAAAATAAATTAATTAAAAACCTGAAAAACTCAAAAACACAAAAATTTCCTTAACAACTTTTGCAACAATGAGAACCTCTAAATGCATAGACATGCTTACTAGTCGAATCACATAATGCAAATGAGTTCAAATTTAATAATCATCAAAAGAATTAATTAAATAATTAAAATAAGAATACGTTGACCATACAAGGATGAAATTAGTAAGATATAAATGGTTGAATCACTAACTCCACGTGCCACTGCTGGGGATATAAATCCTACACACTAAAAAACACGATCAAGTGCAATTGCATATAAAAACATAGCCGAAGAAATAAATGCATTAAATCACCTAATTTAACCATTTATTTAATTATATTGAAATAATCCATTTACACCACTCACATTCACATAAAGCATAACAATGTAGGAATGAAGTAAATGACCATAGCATTAAATCCATCACATAACATAATTAGGGATATGTCCAAATACTGGATAACCAGATATCATCATAAAACACACTATCATCTCAAAATGGCATCATCAGGCAATGTGATCAACTAAACAACATAGTAGTTTAACATTTATGATACTGAAATCAAGGTACAACATTTGACCCTTAGGTCATCTCAAATGTAAAACATAAATGAGTAACAAAATATCTCTCAGATCAAAATACAACAAGGTAAATATCCACAAGACATAACCAATGAATCCCACATGGACAATCCATTTCTAATTATTAAGCATTTAATAATGCTAGTTTTCACAAAATTAAAAAGGCACACAAAACACATAGCAAACACAGTAATAAACATGACTAACCACTACTACAGGAACCTAGTCCAATGTAGCACGGTAATAGTACACAGTGTAATCTCTGCACACATATTAGAGTAATCATAGAACAACCTCATGATACCACATTGATCTTGGTAACCATTGACACAAACCTTAGTCAACCATAAATCACCACATAATCTCATAAATAAGCCATATGCATAAACAAAGCAACCGATACAGAACATAAATCCAAATCACCTCAATCGTGTAGACAGTCATGGTCACAATCAAAATCCATCACAATGAAAGATCAATAAGGTTGCATCCATAAGGATGACTTATAGAAGCCAAATGAGAGAGACACTACACTAATAGTTGGGTTGCTTCTCTATTGAAAAAATGTAAGTACCCTCTAAATGTATTTGGGTACCATTTGTAATGAATTGACTACACTATGATTGGTATTGCTTTTAACCTAAAAGAAAAAAAGGTTTAAAAACATCTATCCATAAACACGACATAGATGTGAAAGGACTAACTAATTGAAAAGGAAATAGAAAATAAATGACACAAAGTCTATTTATCCAATCATTACTTTACAGAATTAATGCAGAGAGAAAGAAAAAATTGTTCATTCCAAATAGGGAAAAAAACTAGAGCACTAAGTCCAAGAGATGATTGTGATGATGATTAGATGTAATAGATACAAATTCAAAGAAAACCAATATCACTCAAAGATGAATTATCGATAAGAAAAAAAGCATCTAAACTCAAAGTTTTAATATGTTGACATTTCCATTCTCTAGACATAACAAAATGACAAAGATCTTTTTGTTCCTGTACATTGACCACTATCTAAGAATAAAAACATCCTTCCCTTGTATTACAATTAGAATAAAATGAAGTAGAAACTCCCCCTCCCCCTCTCACATCATGAAGTCTATGGAAAAGAGCCCCTTCCAAAAATTGGAACCCCTATTTGCTTGATCCTCTTGATTAAATAGAATTTTGGAAAGTCCCCTTTCAATTTCTGTAATTATTTCTTAAAAACTATCCCCATCTTTTGCTTCAATAAGATCTTTTTTAGTTATCGAAATTGATTCTCGGGAACTGCCCCTTTTTACTACCAAGTGTCTTTACATTGGATTTGAAGGATCTAGAAATATTCTGAGTCTTTTATGATATGTATTATTTCCCCTTTCTTCATTTAGTGAAGATTATAAACATTTATAAGGATTTTTGTCACATTATGTTTCTTGATAAATCAAACATTATTATGATATTCATGGCTCCACATGTGAATTTTGATGTCATGTCACATGTAGGGGCTTCCACCTTCCTAAATTATTGACCATGTGTCTATCATCTTGTTATTGCCTTCCATATCCCTTCAACTCGTGCCTCGCATGTTTCTTCTTTTCTAGCTTCAGGACCAAAACCAAGCCCATTATATCTGTGGAGAAGAACCTTTACCATCTGCTATCACAAATCATCAGATTGATGATAGAGGGACCAGACACTCTTTGTAATCCATCTTTATACATTTCATGACATATTCGATAAGGAAATAGTGAATTTCTCCATTCTCCCACATAGCCTTGAGATTTTTAATGATGAGCTTAGACATTTTAACCCAAGTGGATGCAGATATTTTTGGCAATTGCTAATCATTTAGCCTTCGATCTTAATCATTCCCTTTACTTTGTGGTCACACAAGAATGTTTTGAGCTATAATTTGAGAGAGAATAGAGTTGTATTATGGATGAGGCATTTATCCTTGGGATATGAATGCATAGTATCTTCCCACCATCACTTTTGGAATTAACCCTTCTAATCAAGGTTCCCGAACTTAGAATCATCTTCATTCTTTTTGGGTGGATGAAGTGTTAGTTAATAGAGATATGGTGATCACTATTCCCATTATCATTGTGATTTATTCTAATATGTGAATACAAAACCTTTATCATTGCATAGCCAACACATAGAGCTTGTATCCTAAGATAGTCTGTCATACCCAAGCATGAGCATGATGCAACTTATAATAATCACATTGTGTCTTACATGTGCATAACTCCCACCTTTGATGTTTTGATACACCCTAACCAAAATAGCTCATGTAATTCCTCTTATTTTCACATTTGATGATGAAAATTGATCAAGGAACTGTAGATGTTTATCAGGGAAGTACCGATGTTATAGCCCTAATTCCCATCTTTACTACTGGATGGAGAGGGAGCATTGAGCCTCTTCTTGTCTTTAAATTTGAATAACAACGATAATTCTTGTGCCATATGGGTGGATAACTTCCTTCGTGCTCCTATCTTCCTATCTCTACACACATTTAGGGTCACCATCCATTATTAGCCATTCTTGATGCTTTATGTTGAATCTAGATATGACCAGATATTTGAGGGGCCCATCATTCTTGTCATTGATTCCCCATTTGTGGGTATTTTGCATAAGGATAATAGGTTTTTTTCATCCTCTCTCCTCTTTCAAGTCCGTGGCTAGGGTCACCATGTGAATTTGTACTCTTTGATTGAACATGATTAGCATAAACTTGACTTGAAATGAGCTATCGAGGGTCTTGGTTGCTGTCAAAGTCTAGATGTTGGGTTAGATTCATTGTGCTAAACATTAGGTATTATATCAAATAGTTTGCATGCTTTTTCTATGACAATCTCCATACTGCGGGCCACCATGACTCACCAAAGATCTTGATGGACTTGGAGATCAAGATTTTGTGCATTCTAAAATTAAAATCTTTTAAACTTCACATATAGAATTTGCTAGTGATCTCTATACATAGCCACATGCTTTCATTGCTTCCATGTGGCATACACTTGTGCATCTATTCTTTATGCATATGGTTTCTCAATCTCCATGTTGTGCGGACTCCATTTGTTTAATGTAAATGGTGAGTCTCCCTTCGAAGTTCCTTTTCCAAAAATTGTCATGAGGATAAGTGTCTCTAGGTATGAGGTCACCATTTAGCAACAAATTTCTCTCTTCATCAGACCATGATTCTTTAATATCATTGGTCATTCCTTATCTTCAAGAAATCATGAAAACAAACCAACATTTTGCATAAAGAAAGTTATGAGTCTAAATTCATTCCCAATACCTTGTCAACTTATAACTCAATAAATCCATGAATTTGATGATGATATAACTATGTGATCCACCTAAAGGCTAAGGTTGTTTATAGTTTGGAGCTATGGAGAAGTCATGGTGATCAGGCTGAGAAGCCAATAGTTTCAAAGTTTTAGTAGAGCCTAATTTTTCTTCATATTTCATAATTGTAAGGTAATATCATGACTATCAGTCATCCATGGGCAATCTTTCCAATCAATATGGAATAGAAAAGACCCTCATAGTAGGCATACATGTTCTAGAATTGTTATTTGAGCACTATAAAGTCATTTGAGATTTGGAATTTGATTGGCTCATTATGGATCTACCTCTTTAGGCTTGAGTCTATAATTTTAGGATTTGTCATGCTGGGACTAAATCACTAAACCATATCATCAAACTAACTTGTTGATTGCAACTACACCCATTGAGTTTGCATTTCTGACCATTACATCTAAAATTATACTTTGGAGAGATGATCTTCATATTTAACTCCAAACCTCATACCCAAACTTTGCTTATATATTTCAATCCTAGAAATTCAAACCACCAAATTTGAACTTGGATCTAAACCTGTAAATCTTCTTATGTGAATTGAACCACTTTGAACCATTTCAAACCATTGTTCAAAGGAGTGTAAGACCATAAATTGAAAATTTAGTTACTGGGTCTATATGGGTACCAACATATTTGTATGGATATTGTATGTTCCAAAGAGTAGAATCATCCGAAGTGCTAACTACACAAAAATCAAGAAGCAAGACAATAGTATAGTGCTAGTGTTGGCATTATATTGTATTTGTCATTAGTGACAACACTTACTTGATTCTGAATAATTACCGAGTTCATCACTCAATCTATAGTGTATACCAAGCATTTAGTGGTTACCTTGTAGGTTCATCACTTAAGTAGTTCATATCCAGCATTCTTGAAGCTACTGAGTGAGTGTGTAGTCAAGTAGTTCATACTTAGCATTCATGAAGCTATCGAGTGGGTGTGTAGCCCAAAAATATCTACTGAGCATACAGTGTTCATCAAGCTTCATAGTGTTTACCAACTGATGGAAGTCCAGTGTTTACCGAGTAATGAAAGTATAGTGTTTACTGAGTGAAAGCAAGGTAAACAAAGGATTCAGTTTTTACCGAGTGATACTATATCTACCGAGTCTCTAATGGTTACTAAGTTCCAAGCTATGTTGTGTGATTAGTATGGACTGAGCCTTCACTTCTACCAAGTGCATGATGATTCTGAGTAATGCAGTGGATGCCGTGTATCAGAAGGTTACCAAATCAGCTTGAAGAACCTGAGTTTTCTACTGTTTGGCCAACTCAGTAATATTTTGTTCACTTGTGTTTTGGCCGACCTTGCAATTATAATTATTGGAATGGTATATATGTAATGTATTATATCATTTACAATGAATGTAAGTGAGTATCAAGGAATGGACATGTAATACTTGAGGTGAATAAATGCGAATCAACAGAAGAGCAGAATATTCAGCAAGGTCTACAAGGAGAAGTAAAGATTCATCAATCACAAGAGGTGATCTATACTTCAAGGATCTAATCAGAAAATCAAGTTTGTAAGTAGATCCACTATTTCATCCTAATAGGTAAATCAGTTTTTTAAATCCTTTAATAGGGTAGACTTAATAGTCTTTGTATAAATCTCCTAATAGAGTGCATACTTCAGCGTGTGTTTGTAAATCCTCTTACAAGGTGGACCTAGCAGTCCTTATGTGCTCCTAACAGGGTAGATCACCAGAAGTGGTCAATGTAAGCCTTAACAGGCCAACTTCATATTGCAGTAATGAAGTTTTGTGGGTATCATCCCTACCCCAATTTTACTTTCTATTTGGAAGGTTTCTGGGTTACCAAATCACTGTGTACATGTGTTATAAATGTTTGATCTCTCATAAATGTAGTAGACTAGATGAATAAATGGTGAATAGTATATATGGTTAAAGTGTTGAATTGTTTTAAAGTTTTGAAGTTACTGATTCACCCCTCCCCTCGTAATAACCTATCATATCTTGAATATTTCCAAAAATTGGTATGAGAGCTCTTTTGGTTCTTAGGATAAAAGTTTGACAACTTGAGAAAAGATCAAGGACAATGGAGATATTCAGGCTTGACAAAGCTATTGAAAATGAAAAGCTAGATCTGGAAATGGTCATGGCTCAACTCAAAGAAGCAAAGGAGCATCTTTCCCAATTCCTAAAAAGAAGAAAGGAACTTGCAAGACAAATGAATGACCATTAGTATGTTGAAAAAAAGATTGAAGACCTTTTACCATCAAGTAGTTCAGATGAAGCTAATGAGGCAATCAAGGAACTCCTAGCAAAGAATGGCTCTTTGTAGGAAGAAGTGAGAAAGCTTAAAAGAGAACAAGAAATCAAATCAATTAGGCTATGTGAAGTTTTGGAATAGAGAAACAAGGCAATTGAAGACTTAGAGACAAGAAATAAGCAATCCAATCAGCATGAAGATCTTGTGGATCAACTATCTAATGCAAATGAAGAAATTATGAATCTGAGATATGAAAATGGAAGCCTGAGGAATGATTTAATCACTGAAAGACAAATCAATAAAAGCTTACAAAGTAACTTAAGATCTAAAAGATAAATCAATGAAAGTTTGGAAAATGACCTAAATGCTGAAAAAAAAATCAATGAGAGAATGATGAAATCTCAAGCAGACATGACTCTATTAAATCAACAAAGTGAGCAAAATCTTCATAGACAATAAGGTAAAGCTGGACTTGGTTATAAGGAAGAAGGTGAAACCTCCAAACAAGGTGCCCAAAGAAATCAAAGACCTACTTGCAATCACTGTGGTAAGTTAGGTCACACATCAAACAAGTGTTGGAGCAATGAAAAAGGTAAATTCAATGGCAAATGCTACAATTGCAGTAAGCATGGTCATAAAGCTAATGAATGTAAGGAGAAACCAAAATTTGAAGGAAATTGTCACATGTGCAAGAAGCATGGCCACAAGGCATTCCAAAGCAAATCCAAATCATTCAATCTGGTTGAACAACTTGTTAAAGCAATATTTGGATGGGACTAAAATATCTAGTGTAGATGTCATTATTGTGGAGAATATGGACATATTGGTATAAACTATGCAAGACATCACCTAAGGAAGAAGGACACTATTGTAAGGTGCTATACATGTACAGAAATCGATCATATAGCTAAAAACTTCATGAAAATAAGAAGAGTTGAAGATGAAAAGAAAGCTAAAGCTGAAAACATTCGGAAGCAGATGAGGCAACAGTGAATTCCTAAATCTACCAAGAAAGATAGTTCAAATGATGGCAATGTCACTCAAGAAGTGGGTGACTCCACCATCTCCAGTTAGATCCATAAAAAAGGATATGGAACTGCATCTTCTAGTGATATCTCAAGCAGTTCAAAAATAAAATATTGCAAATGATCAAATTAGTATTCCAGATAAACAAGGATCAAAGAAAGCATATCTTTCATCAAGTTTCATCTACCGAGGAAAGACAGTTGAAGACCTTACCAAGCTAGGTGAGGAGTAACAAAAGTTTTGTTCGATCACCAAGTTGTGAGCACCTGCCAAGCAAGTGAATGATAGTCTGTCAAGCACTATGTCATCTCAGCTACCTTCGTACCAAGCATTTATGGAAAAAAATTTGTCAAAAGGGAAGAATTTGGTTTCATTCTTCACCGCGATTACTAAGCTAAGAAATTTCCAACGATTCCAAAGAAAATTCCAAGCGATTTCAAGCAATTTTCCAGCAGAGAATTTGTTCAAAATTTTCTTACACCTACTAAGCAATGATGGCAGCTGGGAGTAGCAGTAGCACCAAGGCAAAAAGAGGTTCAAAAATGCTAGTCAGAAGTGTGGAGTGGAAGCCACTAAATTTCAAGCTAGTTCCAGCAATTGCAGAATCACTCGACCCCAATGGAGCTCAATCACAAACTCCACCAAAGGTACTTCTCATAAATGACATTCATACACATTTCAAATGTTCTGTTGAAGAGATTGGCAACCTAGAGATGGAAATTTCCCTAGAAGAAATGAGTGTTGATAGCTCTTCGAAACCTGAGCATAAGCATCTAGAAACCAAAGGGTTAACCCATATCTCGCATATGCCAAGAAGTTTCCAAATTAAGTGGATCAGGTACATACTCAGTCGTGCTCACAATGGGCAACTATGGTTAGATCAGCCATTGTTAATCACCAAGAAGATGATTCATAATATTACTGGTCTCCCCATGCTAAGTAAAGTGAAAACTACCAAAACCCTAGGTCAGGAGGAGTTACAGAAGCAAACCCTAGTTGAATGGGACAGTAGAGGTTTGAAAGTTAGCATTGTATCTAATGTTGAATTAAGGTTTGGCATTCACGTCATTGCCCACAAAATTTATAGTTCTAGTCATTTGAATAGTGTGCCTTGTGAGGTTGTTGATTTGGCATTCAAAATTGTGAAGAAAAATCTTGAATTTGAACTATCAAAATTGTTGTTGAAACAATTGAACAAGAAAATGGACAACATAAGGACTTCAAAGAATAATCCCTACAAATTTGGTTCTCTGTTAATTTGTTCATTCTTCTATATTCAAAAATTCTTTCCATCAAAGGGCTCAGTTGTATGGAGAAAAGATAATCCAATTTTATATCAGATTAATGAGTATATTGGTGACATGAGTGAAAACTTTGAAAAGGTTATGGATAATTATTTTGAAGATTTCAAGGAAAGAATGAACAATAGGTTCTAAATTCCACCTAAATTGGTTGAAGATTACAAAGATGATGTATGCTTCATGGTTGTCTATGATAAGGTATACATTCAGGCAGCTAGACCTCGAGTGGCATGGGTGAAACCTCTTTCTTATGAGGTTAATATTGATGAGGTCAGGGCCATTATTGAAGCACTAGTAAATGAACCTGTAGATCCTAAGATTCCTACCTTTGGCACTTATGATGAAGCCAATCCTAGAATTGAGCTTGAAATCAAGCTACCCCAGGCTATAAACAAAGGCAAAAGAAAGATAGCAATCAAGCAAGTTGAATTGTCAACATTTTTGGGTAATTTTGAAAATTCTTTTAATAATGTAGCATCACTTTTTGCCAAAATTTTTGATGTTTCTAGTTTTACTAAAGAAATAAAGGATAAGATAAATAAGATTGACATTGATATGCAATCAAGTGCATCCAAGTTAAAGGTGGACTCCTCCTCCACAACCTCCCATCACACCAAAATTAGATATTTGGCAGATGTATAAGTAGAACTATTGAGAGAGGAAGCAAGGATCCGGTCTACACTCATAGACATCCAGAACATGATCCTTCCTATCATGGACACAATGCAGAAACATATTGCTCATTGCAAAACATTTATCCAAGATCAGAACTTCTCAGTGGCTGATCACATGATCCAATTATTAGCAGAAGTTCAAATTGCTCTCTCCACCTATCAAATTTTGCAGCAGACTTGGGATAATACTTTTGCCACCATCCTTAAGGTACATCAAGAATTTCTATCTCACTTTGGTGTAGTCATATAAATTGTATATATGTAGTCCTTTGGCATTATTGTCAAAAAGGGGGAGAGATTCAGCATAATAAGTGAGGAGAGTTATCACTATAAGTGATAGGGGGAGTTAGCACTCAATAGAGTTAGCATGTGTACATAAGTCTCTTTGTATATGCAGAATTTCTACAAAGATCAATTTTGAAAAACTAAAATTCATTGAGTCAGGTTATGTACATATATTTTGGCTTATACGTGTTTTGTCACTAATGCCAAAGGGGGAGATTGTTGGCATTATATTGTATTTTTCATTAGTGGCAACACTTACTCGATTCTGAATGATTACTGAGTTCATCACTTAGTCTACAATGTATACCGAGCATTCAATGGTTACCTTGTAGGTTCATCACTTAAGTAGTTCATACCAAGCATTCCTGAAGCTACCGAGTGAGTGTGCAGTCAAGCAGTTCATATCAAACATTCATGAAGCTATCGAGTGGGTGTACAGCCCAGCAGTATCTACTGAGCATATAGTGTTCACCGAGCTTCATAATGTTTACCAAGTGATGGAAGTCCAGTGTTTATCGAGTAATGAAAGTGTAGTGTTTACCGAGTGAAAGCAAGGTAAACGAAGGATTCAATTTTTACCGAGTGATACTATATCTACCAAGTCTCCAATGGTTACCGAGTTCCAAGCTATGTTGTGTGATTAGTATGGATCAAGCCTTCACTTCTACCGAGTGCATGATGATGCCGAGTAATGTAGTGGACGTCAAGTATCAGAAGGTTACCAAGTCAACTTGAAGAACCTAAGTTTTCTACTGTTTGGATGACTCAGTAATATTTTGTTCACTTGTGTTTTGGCTGACCTTGCAATTATAATTATTGGAATGGTATATATGTAATGTATTATATCATTTACAATGAATGTAAGCGAGTATCAAGGAATGGACATGTAATACTTGAGGTGAATAAATGTGAATCAATAGAAGAGTAGAATATTTAGCAAGGTCTACAAGGAGAAGTAAAGATTCATCAGTCACAAGAGGTGATCTATACTTCAAGGATCTAATCAGCAAATCAAGTTTGTAAGTAGATGCACTATTTCATCCTAACAGGTGAATCAATTTTGTAAATCCTTTAACAGGGTAGACTTAATAGTCTTTGTATAAATCTCCTAATAGAGTGCATACTTCAACATATGTTTGTAAATCCTCTTCAAAGGTGGACCTAGCAGTCCTTCTATGCTCCTAATAGGGCAGATCACTAGAAGTGGTCAATGTAATCCTTAACAGGCCAATTTCATATTGCAGTAACAAAGTTTTGTGGGTATCATCCCTACCCCAATTTTACTTTCTATTTGGAAGGTTTCTGGGTTACCAAATCACTGTGTACATGTGTTATAAATGTTTGATCTCTCATAAATGCAGTAGACTAGATGAATGAATGGTGAATAATATATATGGTTAAAGTGCTTAATTGTTTTAAGTTTTGAAGTTATTGATTCACCCCTCCCCTCTTAGTAACCTATCATATCTTGAATATTTCCAATAGCTAGCCAACCTACTAATGGTTCCCATCTACAATAGCAAGGTGATTGTTCTTTTATGAATCATCAACCAAAAGAACACTGTCATGCAAATCATGATAACTATGATGTCATTGCTCATAACACTAGAATCAAGATGAGAGCTATTAAAAATACTACACCTTCCCCATCAAAGAAAGCTTCATCTTTAGGTGTTTTTCATGCCCAAATATTTACAAGAGAAAAACACAACTTAAATTTATTTATTAAAAAAAAAAAAAAAAGACCTGAAATATAACATGTTGACATGTGCATGATGCAATCAAGTTATCAAATAATTAGCTGACATCACCAAATGATTTCCTATATGAGACTTCATTATCACTATTTATATGCCTTCATGGAAGACCTCAATCATTCATTGAAGTTCAGGTGATAGCACATGGTCTAGATTATAATTGAATCTAGGGAATAAGCTTTCCAAGGTCTTGTTGTGCATGGTTTCAATAAGTGATACCACTTTTAATTTGAAAAGAATGTTGTATTCATAGATGTGGGATATCAATTCCTTATATAGGCTCACAACTTACTCAAAGCTATGCATTGAGGGTAGATGGTCCTATTCATTAGATTGTATATCTATGTGTTTTCAATATTAGAGTTAAATATAAAATTTTAGTATTCGACATAGGTGGGTGGATTACATCATGATGACAATATAAATACGAATCTTATGTTTTTCCATGGCTGTCACCTCTTCATAATGTACTTTACTTCATGCTTCCATCTTGACTTATAGATACTTAAATTTACTAAAATATTAAGTATCCTATGCTTATCAACATTATCTTAGCCAATACACTTACTAAGGCATTAAAAAAAAAGTGATAAACAAAATCAATCTCCTTACAAAATTCCATCCTAAGGGACAATGTGATCAATAGAGTAATTCCCCTAATTATCACTAATGTCCACAATGACCTTTTTACATTTAAGATTCATTATCGAATCGTTCCCATCTAACTTCACTTAAAAGCCTTCAACAGCTAAACCCTAACTACGATCATATTGATACATTACCATTGGGTACTATTAATTATTTATTCAATTTTATGTTAAGAGTAAACAATTACTTATTTTATTTTATTTTAGTTTGCAAGGTTACTTTAAAACTTGCATAGTTTAAATTTTATCTTTATTTATTCTCTACCCAAGTTTTGCACCTAGGAAGATGTAATCTGACTCGATGTCAGTACGTTGCTTCCTTTAAAATCTTTTTTCACATGCGTCCAAGATTATTAGGAAGGATGACCACTTGGGGTCTTCTCTTATATATATATATATTTATTTATTTGATTAATTTTCCTTATTGACATTTTATTGTTATTTAATAGGGTGTTTCTATAGGATAATGCCTAGGTCTTATACTCTTGATTTGACATAATCCATCTAATATATATATTTTATGTCGTTTCCTAGAATGATGACCCAAAGGGTCATGTGGTTTATAAGGCCTATGGCTAAACAACAGAGGATTTGCAATAGATGTGACAGTTTTTTGAATTAATTAATTAATTTATGTGATTTATAAATTAATTAATTAATTCAAAAAATTGTCACATCTGCTGCAAATCCTCTGCTAGATAGACATTGTCATTTATAAGGGTCCTCTCTTGCAAATTAGTTAGGGACTAGGTCATTATTATTGTTAGGGTCTTATCATTTTAGTATATGTATTATCTTATTACATCCCAAGCGCAAGATGCTTAGAATATTCTTCTATTATTTTATTGGACTCTAATCTTGGGGGAGGAATTATTTCTCTCCCCATACATTTTCCATAGAGCCAAATATACACCTACAAGACTGTTTCTTATGCATTCACACTAAGTATTCTTTTCAAGCCAATTTTCTTTTATACCTACCTTAGTGTTTTAGTGTCCATATTGATGATGTGATGGTATTATCTAGACTAGGACTTCATTAGAACTTGGAGAAACAATTGAATTGATTTTAATACATAAGGAATGAACTATCAAATATGATGTCTATCTTCCACTATGTTGATTTCCCACATATACATTTACAATACAACCATTTATATATTTAATTAAGTCAACTACATACAAGGAATGCAACCACAGTGAAATCTTTACACTAATGGAATTATAAGAAGAAGTGTTTCATTTACATGATTTGTCATATTACATCGAATCACCAAATATGAAAACTTACAGTGCATAATTCCTTGCAAGTAACTATATACAATTGGCATTGTCTTTTTTGAAAATTTGTTTGAACTTTGAAAACCAATGAATAAATGATCATGCATATACAAAAAACTATCAACCATGGTGATTTTCTTCCAAGTTATGAGATGCCTAGAGTATAAATTTGCAATGCAACATGTATATTCTGAATGGACTAACTCTACCCATAATATTCTTCCCCATATCATTTGTGAAATATATCTACCAAATAATTTGTGAATTTCTTGAGGAGAAAGTTCTAATACATGATTTTTCATAATACATCAAATCTCTCAATGACTATTTCCTATAAGTAAATTACATGTATAACTTCTCAATCTTTTCCTTCCACAATTCCAAATGATAAACAATAATCCAATCTCTTTTACATCACAATGGAATCACAAGGGAGCTTGATATCACAATGCATTTGGAAGGACATGGAACATTTGACTCTCTTACACACTTGATTTTTTGGCAACTTTTTCAAGGAAAAAAACCCTAATATCTTCAATGAGTCCATCTTCACCAAAACCTACATATACATGCAAACTAGGAACCATGGAGGCTCACCTCCCATCCTAGGCTTCTATGAAGCCACCCATCGAGCAGGGGAAACAAGACCCAAATAGGATACACTCATACAAAAAATGATCATGCCTAAGAAACTTACAAGATAACACATAATAATCCCTTCCAAGGTTTACACTATGATTCACCATTGGAATCATTGAACATAGGGTGAAGGTGTGCTTTCAAGAAGGAGACTTGCCATATCATCACATATCTGCAATAAATAGTTTTTCATGCCCTTTTGGGGCTTTCATAATTCAACAATTTCATGCCCTTTTGAGGCTTTCACAAAAATCCTCCACATACTACCATAGCATCCTTGAATACATATACTCCATAATCTGCCTTTCTACACCATCATTTCACTTATCACCCCCAAAACAAGATATGAATGAATATGGAATACAATGGAGCCCATACTCCAAGGTTCTCAACTATATTTCAAGTCCAACTAATCCCTCCACCCTAGACTTCTCTTCCCTTCCTAAAGAGTGGGTGAAGCCCTCACACGCATATCAACACTTGACATTCAAATCAAAACAACAAGATCAAGAAAGAAAGTCAAGAGACTACATGAACACAATACTCATTCACAAACAACACAACACAAAGCCCAAATCCACAATACAAGATTCACAAACATCACAACACAATATCCAAATCCACCATACAAGATTTAAAACACCACTTCACAATTCTCGAATCCACAATCCAAGATTCACTATACATTGCATGAACCCATAACAAATTTTTCCATACTTGCAGATTCATTATGCAATACAAAAGAAGGAAATGATCATGTTTTGAAAACACTAACCTTGGTCCAAGCTAAGGAAAAGAAAGTTGTAGTAGATCTCCCTTAATCTCCCTTCAAAACCTAACTATCTTTGAACTTAGAGAGTGGGTGAACACCCACTAATTTGACCAAGACTCTCTAATAAGGACTTCCCACTAGCTATTTTTAGCAAGGACATCAAGCCACTTTCTCTTGCAAAATTGTCTCCCTCTAAGTTTTCTATATTTTGCTTAGAGGAAACATGGAAGAAACACATGTGACAACACAAGTTTCGAATTGGTAGAAGAATGCATGGGTAAAGGGGCACCCTAGGCTATCTTGGTACTCACATGGTCAAAATTAGGTATCTAACATGATGTAATATCATATGGGTAACTTATTTTCACTTAAAGGAAACTTTGGGACCACCTAATGACCCCTCAAAACCCTAGCCAAGTCCAATTTCGAGTTTCCTTTGATTGTGACTCATCCTACTCCTTGTCAAGTGGGTTTACTTACTCATTAACAAGGTAATTAGTTTTAGTGTAAAATGCCACCTTGACCAAAACTCTACATGACATATCATTACACACAAAAGTACACAAGTGTCAAGTGACACATACAAGTATAGTCTACATCATCATGACATGCCCTTAATGTATCCTTATGATTAAACATTTCCACGTACAAGCAAGATTAAATTTATGAAGCAAAATACTTTCACAACGAGGCTTTTGAATCTTCCAAAGATTCACCTTGGTTAAAACTATATTCACATAGTTTTGGATCTTGTTTCCCCCCAAAATTTCCATGGTTCCACTTCCTACACATTAAACTTGAGCATCAGTAGTCCAAGGAGGTCATATAAAACATATATAATTAATTCATATAATTCCAAGTGTTACGTAACATGTATTAACATAATTCAGTAAATTTACTATCAAAATTTGCATATAATAAATCCTCATAATCACATCAACATTTGTCTGCATATCACATTAAATCATTTACCTTCATATCACATTAAACCACAACCATCATAATCAAATTAACATTTATTTGCATATCACGTTAAATCAT
Source organism: Cupressus sempervirens (assembly GCA_028749045.1). NCBI lineage: Eukaryota > Viridiplantae > Streptophyta > Pinopsida > Cupressales > Cupressaceae > Cupressus > Cupressus sempervirens. Next base: position 240,491,532 of record CM053793.1, read on the forward strand.
TTATCTACATATTGCATTAAATCATTTATCTGCGCATCATATACCATCATAAGTCATTATATCATAATCTAATTCTATCATGTTGCATCCATATGTGTTCGATTATGCCATTCACCATATCAGGTTCATAATACATATCATAGGTGCTAAATACTATTGTAAATGCCAAATCAATAGATAAAATAAGCCATTATCTTTCTAAGTCTAGAATAATGCCAAAATATCCAATCCTGAATATCAAAATGCAAGTAACATATCCCCACTTAAACAGTACAATTTCACACTACAAGCATTTCCAAAATTTAGCATCCACCAATGCACATTGAAAAGGTTAGATCATGAACAAAATCATTATATCATTTAGGTCTTAAAGTGTAGACATCAATGTGCATCATCAAAATGTAGATATTAAAATAACATAATGCTATAGTCTCGAAAGTATATCAAAAAATCAAATTAGAGATACCATAACACAAATATGTGATCTATACTATGTCAGGTTAGGTGAGGCCTCACAGTGTTGCCTCTCCTACTCTAGTTATAGGTGCACAACCAAAAATTGTTCCTTGACAGAAGCAAGATATGACCAACAAGAAGCCTACCAAGTCTCAAGATGCTCAATGTTAGTCATCAATCCCTATAGATCTCAAGTCTTTAGCCAAGACAATTGACACTTCTCTTAATGTTAATATCTCCTTGTGGAATGTTTCTACTATGCCATCATAGAAGAAACTACTACAACTAGAGTTAGAAGGCATAAAGGTGGGAGGTTAGTTTTCCACCTTGGATGATACAATAAGTCTAGTGTAGCCAATAGAAGAGGGAGATACAAATAATAAAAATAGGCCTCCTCCTTTTTATGTCTCTTTGATAATAGGTGACAAGCTAGTTCATTCTAGTAGTTTTGTAATGCCTAGATGTATTACTGACCTCCTTGATATTAGATATGAGCCAATTGTTAGGGATGTTTTCCATTTAGATGATAGCTCTATTAAAATAGTAGGAATATTTTAAAATGTGCAAATGGCATTGCATGCATGCCCTGGCTATACTGTCACACAAGACATATCAATAGCTAAGCTCAATCCACATTTTTCTATTTGTCTTTCTAAGGACTTCTCTACACAAATAGGTGGCTATATTGCATTTGACTGGTCCTATATGTTTTTTAGAACAAGATATGGAAGAAAAGCTTTTAATAAGGGTAGAACCTCTAGCCCTTAATCATATAGATACCTATACTCCTAGTCCTATAAACATGAATTGTACAATTCATGAGATAAATTATAAAGACATAACACATGAGCCTACCATGTCTTTGGTAGAGGTACCTTATTACCTTTTGGATGAGTGGGCCACTACTTATCAATTTGATCCAGTATCGAAAGCTCTAGAAATAGGTCTTGGAATTTATTGCATGTTTGAGGCAAATGCTCCTATTCCAAATCTCATGAAAGAAAAAGAAGATACAAGTGGATTGTGGAATATGTTCTTTGATGGCTCAAGGGAAAAAAATGGTTCAGGTGCTGGTGTAATGCTTGTTTCACCTAATTTGGAGAAATATTACTTTTCATACAAACTTCATTTTAGCTACACTAATAATGGGGTAGAGTATGAAGCCATGATACAAGGTCTCCAACTTCTACAAAGGAGAGGAATTAAGCTCTTAAAAGTATTTGGGGACAATGAGTTGGTTGTGAATCAAGTTAGAAATTAGAATGTCATAGAGACAAACCTTCTCAAGTCATACATGCATAGAGTATGGGATTTACTTGAAGGCTTCCAAGCATTCAACATTTAGATTGTCCCAAGAAATAAAAGCAAGCATGCTAATAGGCTTGCAGCAATTGGTGCTCATCATGATATGCCAAAGCATGATGCTGATGAAAAGGAACAACATATCAGAATTGTTGTAAGGCCTGATGTCCTAGATAACTACTCAAATTGGCAACTATTTGATTCTAATTTTAAAATTATTAATTTCCTACAAAATGAGGTAGAGCTCTTTGCTAGAAATTAGCCTAAGCTATAGATCCAATATGGGGATAAAATTTTGAATCTTAGTTCCAATAAATTTCCTAAAAGTCTCATCATTTTAGAAGGCATTTTCAATTCTAACAACCAAGCAAGAAACAGGGGCTCAAATTTGACTGCAAGGAGAGTTGACTACATGCATGTCAGCATTGTTGATGGAAGGACTCTTAACTTGGAAAAGATATGCACTAAGACTAAACAATTTTTTTTGATTAATTTATGTCAAGAATTCAATGATATTATTGTTTTGATATATAAAGACTTAAAGGGTATTGACCCAAGCTTATTCTAGCATACTATAAATTTAAATCATGATGCAAAGCCTATTAGACAAAAATAGAGGCTAGTTAACCCTAAGATTGAACCTTTAATGAGAAAAGAACTATCTAAGCTCATAGAGGCTAATATCATTTTCCCTATTAAGCACTCCTCATGGGTAGCTAATCTTGTGCTTGTTAGGAAGAAGAATGGAGAAATTAGATTGTGCAGATTTTAGAGACCTTAAAAAGGCTTCTCTTAAAGATCACCATCCCCTTCCTTCTATGGAGCAAATTTTGTCGAAGGTTAGTGGCTCAAAAAGGTTTGCTTTCTTAGATGGTTTTTTAGGCTATAATCAGGTATTAGTCCAAGAGTTTGATTGATATAAGACAACCTTGATTACCAAATGGGGCAATTATGCCTATTGTAAAATTCCATTGGACTAACCAATACAAGTGCCACATTTCAAAAGGAAATGGAGATGGCCTTCAAGGGTGTGTTGGAGAATTTTTTACTGATATATCTTGATGATATAACTATCTTTTCAAAACATGTAGCAGATCACTTTGATCATTTGAAGTAGGTTTTCATTAGATGTAGAGAGTATGGTGTGTCCCTGAACCCCAAAAAGTGTGTTTTCCATTCAGTTTTCTTGGTAGGATCAACTTCGTAAGAAGGTTTATTCCTAATCTTTCTTCTATGGTGAAACCTCTTATGGATATGTTAAAGAAGAACATGGTGTTCATTAGGACCAAAGAAGGGAAGGCCAGTTTTGAGGAGATCAAGAAATCAATTGCATCATCTCCTACTCTTGTCAATCCCAAATTCAGTAGAGATTTCATCCTCTACTCTCTTTAAGGAGAATCAAGTATATCAATTTTTTTGACACAACTAAATGAAGAGAATTTTGAGCATCTCATTGCTTTCTTTAGTGAAGGGCTTAAATATTATGAGGGAAAATATAGCTATGTAGAGAAGCAGGTCCTTGTTGTTGTGAGGACTCTCAAAAAGTTTAGACATCTTTGTCTCATAAAAAAGTTCATCTCTTAGTTCCACATGCAAGTGTGAAAGAGTTTCTTCTAAACAAGGATATCAATGAAAAGAGAGCTAGATGGATTACCAAAGTCATGGAGTATGATATTAATATTAATATCACCAAGCTTGTAAGAGGAAAAGTATTGTGTGAACAAATGGCTTCATCTTTTGAGACACCTGAAGAGGCTGCCCTCTTAATATAGGGTGAGCAACTAGTGGAGAATGAGAGTGGAGATGATTGGTTGCATGATATAAATGCTACTTGGCAAATATTATGTCTTTAGAGATATCCACATTCCATCTTATGTTTACACACATATATAATCATATACAATGAAACCATAAGTTCATATGCTTAAAACCATAAATGTTTGCCTATGTGAAATCAAATGTCTTAGAAAGAGGATAAAAAGTGGTGAGAAAATGGCTAAGTTAGGAGTCCATCATTACCCCCAACTGAACTATTATTGGTCCCTAGCAATCATAAAGTTTTGAACCTTGGCACAAACCCTTAGATCATTAACTATTTTCTACCCTTGCTCATCATTAATATAATCAAAGTATCCATGAGTCTCATTTGAGTCTTTACCAATGTTGGACTTTAGAGGCCATGTCATAATATTCTACACTATCATTCATTGCTAGAAATGGATGAAGTAAGAGTGGAGGCTGAAACCTTAATGGAACCCAATGATTAAGGAGTGTCCTACCCAACATAGTATACCATGGAACTCTCCTTGTGGAAAGGGTTATATTCTGAGGTGAGTGAGGTTCCATTCTCTTTAAATCCAATGACATCCTTATCGACCTCTACTTGGAGGCATTAATTGCTATAACAACATCTCAAGAGGAATGCTGGTCCCCATTTGCAAAGGCTTGTTCTCTCACTAGATAGATCTTTTTGGCTCCACTTGTATTTCCTATGACAAAGATCCAATCAAAATATGTTCTTCTAGAGAGTTGTACCTTAGGCCTCATCATTAAAGGAACTGACATTTCTTCCTCCCTGTATGGAACAACCTGGTGTTCATGACTCATCTCATTCTACATCCATGACATAACTACTCTTAGCTATACATCTCCTACATAGAGGAGTGAATTCCACTCTGTATCATCAAGAACTACCAGGTTATGCAAGTACAATTCACACAATAGATTCTTTAGAGTCATTGGGGCAGATTGAAAGGCATAGTAAAATTCATGGAGATTTGATATGCTTGGATTGAGGCACCAAATCCATTAATGAATAGAAATAATATATGTACAAGGATATGTGGCACTAACTTGAAGGCGTTGTAGGAAGAGTTGCCCAAGAACTGCACCTACATATGTGAAGTGATGGGATGGGGTGGATGGGTGGGAAAAGAGAGAAGGTGAGGTGAAAAATTATTATGGATAAAGTATTCCATGAAATGTGAAATATTTATTATGGTGGTCTTGAATGGAATCAAGAATTAGCAGAATCATTGGTGGAAGACTGAGATTCTTTGGCTATAGGAGCTATTGTTGCAATTGTTCTCTAACACTCATCATGAATTATAGGCTTGTGGTAGAGTTTCAGACAATGCCCATTGATGAGTAATTTGAATTTAATAGGATCTATTATTGAAAGTTGTATAGCTCCATTGTCAAATACTGATATAATCTCATAAGGACCAAGCAATCTGGTATGAAATTTCCCTGGTGTATGTTGGTATCATAAATCATATAACAATGCCCAATCTCTAACCAAAAATTTCCTATCATGGATGAAATTATCATGCCACTTCTTCTATTTTTATTGTATCAACTCTATATTGTGTAAATTAGACTTCCTATATTCATCCAATCCATTTAATTGCAATAACCGGTCTTACTATACTTTGGTGATATCTATATCTAGATCTAAAGTAGTGCAAAGTGTTTTATGCTGGAACTCAATCAACATAGAGGCATATTTTCCATATACCAACTTAAAAGGAGTAAACCCTATGGTGGTTTTCCATGTGCTATGGTAAGCCCATATGGCTTCAAGAAGGTGAGTAGCCCAATCATTTTTATGCACAACTACTATTTTAGTGAGAATAGATTCAATCTCCCAATTTGTGATTTTAGCCTAGCCATTGGCCTAAGGGTAATAGGGTGAAGACTTACCATGATGCACCATGTACTATTGCATCAAATCAGTGATGAGCTTAGATGTGAATTATGCCCCTTGATCTGTGACAATCTCCCTTGGTACTCCAAATCTGGTGAATATGCATTCATAAAGGAACTCAACAACCTTGTGATCTCTGGTATATCTCATAGCTTTGGCTTCAACCCATTTTGTTGCATAATCTATACATACTAAGATGTAAGACTTTCCATTAGAAGAGTGCTCAATAGGTTGAATGAATTGAATACCCCACTTGTCAAAGGGTGTGACAACTACTTGCAGCTGTAGAGGCATTTCATTATTCTTTGTGGGATGCCCCATATGTTGAAACCTATCACAGTATCTTGTATGCTTTGCTACATCCTTATGAAAAGTAGGCCAATAATACCAAGTTTTCATGATTTTATAGGTTGTTATCTTTGTGAAAAATTTTCCTCCACATGGCTCATCATGGCATGCTCGAAGGATGTCATAAGTTTCATCCTCTCAAATACATCTCCTTGTGACCTAGTTTGGTCCTGTATAAAACATAAAGCCTGAGATCCAAGAGAAGTTAAAACTATTCTCAACTAATAGATGACACTATTTAGGAGAAAAGTGAGGTAGTGTTTTCCCTATAGCAAGGTAGTTTTCCAAGTCTACATACCATGGGTTAAAAGAATCAATAGAAACAAAGTTCTCATCAAGAAAAGTATCATCAATTGCTGCATGATCATCTAGCACTTGCAGTCGTGACAAGAAATCAACCACTACATTAGCCTTGTATAATCTTTACATCAAACTCCTACATGAGGAGTAACTAGTGTACTATTCTACCACTGATGGCAGGTTTATTCATTAAGTATTTGATAGTTGAATGATTAGTATACACAAATACTTCATAGCTTGTAATGTAGTGCCTAAATTTGTTTAGTGCATAAACAACTGCTAACAACTCTTTTTTAGTAACAATATAATTCAATTCTGCTCCTTGCAAAATTTTACTAATATAGTAAATTGCATGATTAGTAATACCTTCCTTTTTTCCTAGAACTATTCCAATAGTATAATCAGATGCATCTGTGTGGATACGGAATAGAAAATTCCAATTAGGTCCTCTCAGAATAGGTATTTTTTTTAGAGAATCCTTCAACTTCTGGAATGATGCTTCACATTCTCTTGTCCATGCAAATTTAGTCTCTTTCTTCAACAAATTATACAATGGTGCTACAAGTTGGCTAAAATATTTTATGAACCTTTTGTAGTAACTAGCATGACCAAGGAAACTTCTGACATCTTTCTGCTTAGCTAGTGTGGGAAGTGTGTTTATAACTTCAATTTTGGTAGGATCAACTTGAACTCCAAAAGATGAAAGATAATGTCCTAGGAATACTCCTTCTTCCATCATCATGTAGCACTTTTCACTATTAAGAGATATTATAATCTTGACATCTCTAAGAAATATTTTCCAAGTTAGCTTGTGCTTCTTCAAGTGTTGATCCATGAGTTGTAAAGTCATCCATATAGATTTCAATACAATTAACAACAATGTCAGAGAAAATACCCAACACTGCTCTCTCAAAAGTAGTAGGGGAATTACATAATCCAAATGAAAAGACTAAATAAGAAAAGGTTCCCCAAGGATAGGTAAATGTTATTTTGTCCTGATCTTCTGGTGATATTTGTATCTAATTATACCCACTTAAGCCATCTAGAAATGAGAAGTACTTTTTACCCACCAAATTATCAAGCACTTGGTCAATGAAAGGTAGTAGAAAGTGATCCTTCTTAGTGGCTTTGGTAAGCTCTCTATAGTCAACACATACTCTTCCCTTTTCCTCCTTTCTTTGGAACAATGACAAGAGGAGAAATCCACTAACTATCAGAGATAGGATAAATAAAGCCTACACTAAGAAGCTTTTGCAACTCGATCTTGATTATATCTCTCAAAGAAGATTTTATTCTTCTTTGGTCTTGCCTTACTGGCTTGTATTCTGGGCTTATATATTCTATGAGTACAAAGTTTAGGATCTAGGCCTATCATGTTAGTGGAATCCCATGCAAAGGCTTGCTCTCTATCTTTTAAAAGCTTTAGAAGACTGGACATCTGAGACTCAGTGAGGTTTTTATTAAAATTTGGTTCCCTTCCTAAAGAAATTTCAACTCTCCTTACTTTTTCTAACATCAATACTTCTGCTATGGATGGAGACTTTATCTCATGAGGTAGCAAAGTGTGAAGGTAATCAAGTGCTATAGGTAATTGAGATGTGGTTTGTTTGGGCAGTATTGCTTGAAGAAAACAATTTGGATCATCACAAGATGACTCCTTAAAATCATATTGGTTGGTAAGGATTACTACAAGAATCTCATCTTCTTCTTGGGATACCATGAATAGATTTATTTCAATGACCATGAGTTTTTTCATAGAGATTACTTCAAAAGTAATATCTCCCAAGTTAGGTGAGACAACTGCATCAAGTTCACTTTGGGGTTTTACTATAGAATACAAAGTTAACCTTTTGCTATTTATTCCATCTGATATGGTCATCTTTCCTAAATAACATGCAATGCAAGCATCAATCGTGGCTAACCAAGGCCTTCCTAGGATTAATGGGTAACCTCCAAGAGTGGCTTTGGGTGACAAAACTATAAAACCTGAAGGGTACTCTTAAGAATCCATAGTAAAAATGATATCTTCTACCATACCATCAGGTTTGACTGTGGAATTATTAGCTAACTGTAATATTGTTGGTGTGTCCTACAAACCAATGACACTAAGCTTCAAAATAACTTCTCTAGTCATAACATTAATTGATGCTCCTAAGATAATTAAAACATTATGAATTTGGATACCATTAATGAAGATGGTTACAATTGGATTTCCTAGGTCTGAATACTTAGGCATGACAACTTTACTTAACACAAGATCAAAGAGCTGGCCTAAGACATGGATAGTATTAGGGTCTTTCTTTTTCCTTCCAAGCTACTTGATATAGGCTTCTTTAATTTCTTTGGTATAGATTGGAATTTCTTTAAGTGTATCCAATAAGGGAATCAACACTATCATTTGTTTGAGCTGATCAATCAAATTAGTGGCGACATGATTTACTTTTGGAGGCACATCATGAGACAATATCTATAGATAAGGAGGTGTCTTAGACACTGGTGCAATTTGAGCAATAGGTAGAACATTAATAGGCTAGCTGATAGGTATATCCTCAGTATCACCAACTTCGGTTATTATTGGCTCTTTGGGTGCAAGCAATGTAGTTCCTAATCTAAGATGGATATCATTTATATGCAAGGAATAGGCCTACTACTTATTATTAAGATTTGGATTTGGCTGAGATAGAAGCTAAGTTGGCTTTTGAGGAGTACTATTTGCTATAGGAGGTGGTGGCATAATAGCTTGCTACTAAGGTGGAGGAATTAGTGCTTGCTACTAATTAGTTCTATTAGGTCCCCACTAAGGTTGTGGTTGCCAGTTACCCTGAGGTGCCATTGGTTATTCTATTATGGCTACTAGTAAGAGTTATATTGTTGTTGATATGGGTTAAATGGTGGTTGCTACTGATAGGCTTAGTTATAGTATGGCTATTGATTGGACCGATTGTGATTCCAATTTTGACCTTGAGGAGTAGAAATTTGGGGGTTTTGGTTTGGCCAATAGGTATTATTATTATTATTACCAAAATTATTTAGTGGGTCCAAAGATATACCTTGTCTTTGAGCCCATGGACGCCTTTGAGCAATGTAGAAAATGTCCCCATTCTCCTCATCTATATCTTTGAACTCGATGGGCATTGAGTTAACATCTATAGATGTAACCATATTACATTTAAAATTTCTTTTCCTCTTTCTGCAATGATAAAAATACTCACCAAGCACAACATCTGACACTTCCTTCTTCCTCCTTGCTTGCATACTATCTAGTTGAATGATGCCATTATTAATGATGTCCTGCTTGAAATTAGATAGTAGATTAGATAGCTCCATTTTAGATACTCTAGAACCATCGTTGGACTTATGTGGTAGGTTTCTAAGTCCCCTACCCTTCTTCAAAGTAGCACTTGAGTAATTTTTACATATATTCCTTATGTGAACCCATGCTTTTTGTGTGATATCACCTCCTGCCATCAAGTCTAGAGCCTCACTACTTCCATCATTCACACCTTTTAAGAAAAGGTGCTTCTGAGATGCCTCATTTAGTTGGTGTTGAGGATCATGTTGTAGGTTAAACATAGATCTAGATACATAATCCTCTAGTGTTTTTTCCTCCTTCTGAGACATTTTAAAAATGTCATCACCTTTCAAATCTTGACCTCTATAGTACTCTTTGTACATTGTAAGAAACCTTGTATGAATGGCATCCCAATATGTTACAACATTAGCACCCAACTCCATGAACCATCTCAAAGTAGCTTCTTTTAGAGTTGATGGGAAAAACTTCAGCTTGTGGGCATCGGTGTTATAGTCATAACTTCAGCAAAGAATATCAAATTCAAAGAGAAAGGTCTTAGGGTCTTCTATTAGGAGGCCATAAAATTTGGGAAGTACAACATAAGGTATATTTTTCAGATTTTGGTTGCCTTGCTTTTAAGGTATAGGAAAAGGAAAGAGAGCTCGAGCAACCATTCTGGGAGGAGGACCTTGCAGTGGTGGCTGATATACAACAAGAGCAAGCATATTATCTTGATATTCAAGCTTAGCAAATAGGTCATTCAAATGTAGTGATTCTTTAGATGATGAAGAAGATATGTCTTCCTAAGCATCAATAAATGGATTTTCAAGGGGTTCTTCTTCTTCATTCTCACTTTGTGGTTCTTCAATTTGAGTATTAAATAAATCAAATGGTTCTCCTTGATAGTTATAGGGAAGAAATCTCTGAAGGTGATCTCTTCTTCTATGCATAAAAGTGTTTACTAAAGTACTAACTTAAAATTAAGAATGCAACTACTAGGATTAGTTTTAATTAACACCATTCCTGAAAATGGTGCCAAAAATGCTTGGTCAAACAATGGTATTAGAAACCCAAAGTAATGGACTTCTTAATTAAGGATTGGACACCCCAAATGATTCCTAATGCACTATTTAGTCTCATTTAATTATCAACTAGGGACGTAAACTTGGAATGACATCTGCAAATTATATGCTTCAAACTTCCTCTTTGAGCCTATTTAAGGAATTTAAATGATTATGCTTTAGGAAAACTAAACTAAAATTGATAAGCAAATGCATTCTAATCAAAGTAAGAAATTACAGCTAGGAACTACTCCAACTGACTGTGTTGTAGGAACATACTACTAATTCTAGTATCAATGGCTATAGGAAAAACATAGTTCTAAAACATATAAATGAACAAGAAATGAACTCTATACTAACAAAGTAATTCACTCATCAAGTGGGCCCCTCTTGAATGAGTGAATGGAAAGTAAAATCAAGATAAAAGTTGCAAACTTGAGCTGAACATTCTATTCATCCATAAAAATGATTACAGTTGATTGAAATAGTATGCAAGAGTTTTGTATTAAAAACCAACTTGTTCAACTAACTTTGAAAAGAGTCACAACAGTCAATTATTTAAAAAGGAACTACGACTAACTCCTAAACCTATGATCACTTCATAATGAGGATCGGTCACAACTCATAAAGTTTCATAATAGAAACATTATTGACCATGAATAATCCCAAAATATAGCACACACTAAATCTGCACATTGCATGCAATGGAAAGCATTGACTTGCTTTGCAAAGATTTTGTGATCATGGTTGGCTTCGATAACTCTTGCTCTAGTATGCTAGTCCTTGAATATCCATGTTCATCTCCTACAAGATAATTAATACACACACATCCAACGATACAAAAATATATATCCACATAATCAATATTAGAAAAAGGTGTTACTCTTAATTATCACTCTTGTAAACCTACGACTATAGGAGGTAACTACCCAAAACATAGCTTAGGAGAGAAAACATCCATTAACCTATATAACTATTATATTCACCATTCTTGTCCATGAAATTAGGTAGATATTATGTCTTTAGAGATATCCACATTCCATCTTATTTTTACACACATATATAATCATATACATAAAAATAGTAAGTTAATATGCTTAAAACCATAAATGTATGATAAATTTTTTAGAAAGAGGATAAAAAGTGGTGAGAAAAATGGCTAATTTAGGAGCCCATCAACTGACTTCTTTATGGAAGGAAGATAGCCTCAAGGCCAAGACAGAGCCAAGAGAAGACAATTTAAGCTATAGTCTATTCATTATGTCTTGGTGGATGGAGTATTGTTTAGAAAGGATTCTACTAGAGTCCTATTAAGATGTATCCAGTAGGATTAGACTAGTAGATTATTAAAATAATTTCAAAATGGTCATGCTAGTGGTCATTTCTCAGCTAGGATCACAACAATGAAGATAATGAGGGCTAGTTATTATTGGCCAACCCTATTTAATGACTATCATAAGTGGGTGAGGAAATGTGAGAAGTGTGCATTCTTCCCAAGGAAGCAAAGATTGGTTACCCTTCCTCTTCATCCCATTCAAATAGACCAACCTTTTTCTCAATGGGGCTTGGATTTCATTAGTCCAATAAACCCACCCTCTAGTTTTGGTCATAAATGGATTTTGGCAACCATAGATTACTTCACAATATGGATAGAAGTAGTAGCTCTAAGAGATGCAATAGAGGCTTCAGTGGTTGAATTCCTTGATGGAATTGTGACCAAATTTGGCATTCCATCAACCATCATATCAGATAATGCCAAATCTTTTGTGGCAGCTCGTATATGTTCTTGGGCTCTAGAACATTGAATATATTTTATCACTTCCTCAAATTATTATTGCCAAGGGAATGGCTTGGCTAAATATTCTAATAAGAACCTCATCAGGATAATGAGGAGGAAAATCAAAGACAATCACAGGTGCTAGCATGCCAAGTTGAAGACTACCCTTTGGGTTGATAGAATTACACCCAAGAGAGAAATTGGGAACTCACCTTTTATGGAATTTCCTTCTCATGATGGAAACCAATGTTTTTGAAATAAATCACACGAATGAAATGCAAATTCTCTAATTTATTTATTTATTTTTCACTGTAACTTACTAGGGCCAAGATACCCTTACTTGGAAAAAATCCCCAATTTTTTTTAGTAAATTTGCTACCTTGAGAGAGATTTTTTCATAATTTTGCAATATCTTGCTTATTTTTGTTTTTCAATTTCTCCAAGCTTTTAGTTTAGGCTCCTCTACTATTCAAAAACCCAATACAAGTTTTACTCCAATTCAACAGGATGTGAGATATATGAAGATCTTAATAAATTGTTTAGAAATAGTAATTCTGCAAAAATTCTCTCAATTTTTCTTTAATTCCTCTAAGTTTTGGACTATATTTTATTTAATATGGTCTTCAAAAACCCTTTAAACATATTTGAAAAATTCAGTAAAATATGAAAGTTATGCTCTTCCCAAAATCACCCCAAAGTTGAGAAAAAATCATGCCTCTATGGTGCCAAGATCATGCTCTAATACTGCTTATAATGAAATAAATTGCATAACTTAGGAAATAATATGAAATATTATATAAATACTTGATAATAACTAAGAGTAATAGGCCACTTCGAGGGGGCAACCTCCAAATATCTCCAATGAGAACATACTTCACAATATGATATTGAAATAAGACTCACAACCTCCTATATATACCTAATTATGCTTTGGTTGAATAGACACAACCCTACATAACACCTAGGCCAACTTACCTACCTAAATAATAATATAATAATGAAAACATGACTTAATTAAGGATTAAGATAGCCACAAGTTGAATAACCCTATATACACCAATATTAAGGGTGTAGTATGCCCCCTCTCTTGAAAGAAGAATTTTCCTCAATGCTAACCAAGTGTGGATTCTTTTGAATGAACTCCTCATCCTCCCATGTGGTCTCTTTAACTAGTAAGTTCTTCCATTGGATGAGATACTAAGTCAAGGTTTTGTTCCTCAACTTCTTCATGCATGTTTGAAGAGTGCACTTTGGTTCCAAAATTATTCTTCCTTCTTCATCAAGTTCTGGTAGTACTATATGAGTAGGAATATTTTGCCCAATTACCTTTTTCAAAGAAGAAACATGTAAAACTAGATGTATTTTTGTTGGTGGAAACTCAAGCTTGTAGGCAATGCTACCAATCTTTTGCATGATTTGGTATGGTCCATAATATCTTGGAGACAACTTATTATTATTTTTTTGTTGCTTCATTGAGATTTTTTTATAAGGCCAAAATCTCAAGGAGACGTAGTCCCCAACTTCAAAATTTCCTTCACTATGATGTTGGTCTACTTGTTGTTTCATTCAATTTTGTGCATTAACTAAATTCTCCTTGAGTCCTGAAAGTACCTATTGTTGATGAAGCAAGTGGTCCTCCACTACCTAAACTCTTGGTGACACCTTTAATAATGATGTGATGGAAGGAGGATGATATCCATAAAGTGCCAAAAATGGAGACATTTTGGATGAGCTATGAAAAGAGGTAGTGTACCACCATTCTTCAAGAGGTAGCCAATCTATCCATTGAGATTGTGTTTCTAAAGTGAAACAACATAGATATCCTTCCAAAAATTTATTAACAACCTTAGTTTGCCCATCTGATTGAGGATGGTATGAAGAACTATGAGCTAATTAAGTACCCAAACATGAGAAGAAATCTTTCCAAAAGTGACTAGTAAAGATAGGATCACGATCACTAATAATAACCTCAGGTGTACCATGTAGCTTTTGGATATTCTCCAAGAAAAAATTTGCCACTATACTTGCTATAAAAGGATGTGATAATGTAGTGAAATCTGCATAACTAGTGAGGTAATCAACTACTACCATGATGACATTATGACCTTTAGATTTGGGAAGCCATGTGATGAAGTCCATGGATACCTCTTCCCAACGTTAGCTAGGAATAGATAAAGGCTGCAAGAGACCTAGTGTCTTAGCTGTTTCCTCCTTATTTCTTTGACAAACCAAACATTTAACCACAAATTTTTGAACATGACCTTTTAGCCCTTCCCAAAAAAAATCTTTCTTGACCCAATGATATGTCTTTAAAAATCCTGAATGACCACCAATTGGGGACTCGTGTAGTTCTTTGATAATCTTGTATTTAAGAGTGGAATTCTTGTAGAGATAAAGGCATTCTTTATACCAAAGAATATCCCCCTTTAAAGAAAACTTATCTGAACTACTAGGGTAACTTTTTATTTGATGGATGAGATTACTTATTGCAACATCATTTTGTCATTGTTCTTTGGCATCTACCACCCAATTTTCTTGTAATATTGAAAGGGCACACAATAAGGCTTCATCTTTTTCATCCTTCTTGGAAAGTGCATCGGCCATAATATTTTCCTGCCCTTTCTTGCATACAATTTCAAAGTCATATCCCAACATCTTAGTGACCCATATTTTCTTCTCTTCTAATGATAGTCTTTGCTCCAAAAAATATTTTTGTCGTAAACTTGAAGTGTCAAACCATTAAATAAGGCTTCCATTATTTAACTACATGAAGGATTTCTAGCATTTCATTCTCATAAATAGGGTTGAGTTGATTTTTACCTTTTAATTGATGACTCTCAAAAGCAAGTGGTTTACCTTCTTGCATGAAAACTACTCCTATCTAATTTCCAGAAGCATCACATTCCATACTGAATTCCTTGGTGAAGTTTGGAGTGGCAAGCACTAGAGTTGTACACATAGCCTTCTTCAATTGCTCAATGATACATTAGTAGATTCATTCCAATAAAAAGAATCCTTCTTCAATAGAGTGGTAAGGGGTGCTGCTATATTACCATAATTCTTCACAAATCTTCTATAGTATCCTGGAAATCCCAAGAAACCCCTCAACTTCTTAATAGTTTTTGGAATAGGCCATTCCATGATAGCCTTAATTTTGTTAGGGTCCACCTCTTCTCCTTCATTTGAAACTATGTGTCCCAAATACTCCACCTCCTTAAGACCAACATCACACTTGGATGGCTTAGCATAGAGTTGATGATCTTCGAGTAATTGTAATGCTTGATCTACATGCTACAAATGTTCTTCTCAAGTCTTGCTATAAATTAATATATCATCAAAAAATACTAACACAAACTTTCTCAAGAACTTCTTAAAAATGGAATTCATCAAACTTTGGAATGTAGATGGTGCATTGGTAAGATTGAATGGCATCACTAAAATTCATAACGACCCTCATAAGTTCGAAATGTTGCCTTACAAATATCTTCCTCAATCGGAATTTGGTGATAATATGATCTAAGATCTAACTTGGTGAAATACATAGCTCCATTTAATTCATCTAGAAGATCATCAATGACAGGAATAGGAAACTTATCTTTAAAGGTGTACTTGTTGAGAACTCTATAATTTGGACACATGTGCCAAGTTTCATCCTTCTTATGAACCATCACAATAGGTGAGGAGTAAGCACTTTGGCTATGCCTGATACTTCCTACCTGTAGTATTTCCTCAAAAAAAAATTCTATCTCATTTTTTTTGTATGTGTGGGTCCCTATAGGCTTGATGTTTAGCGGCTGGCTCCCTAGAACTAGTTGTATGGCATGGTCATGATCCCTCTTAGGAGGAAGTCCTTTAGGCATATCTCCAAGAATCACTGAGTGATGATTAATTATTGCTTGTAAATCTAGATGAGTAAGAGCATAAGATTGAGAGACTTCTAATAAACATAGTTAGGCCACAAATCCATCTGTACCTTTCTTAAGAAGCTTTTGTATTTGATGAGAGCTTATCATCTGTGAGGATTTTTCCTTCAATATCGTTAGCTCCACTACCTTTCCATCACATGAATAGTTCTTGGAAGTTCATCTCAGTTGTTCCCAATGTAGTAATCCATTGTACTCCCAAAACAATATCTATTGTACCCATGGATATCGCATACATTGGGGTTTCAAGTTGATAATCTTTCGTGGATAATTTAATGCTATGACACTTCCTTGAAAAACTAATTGTGCCCCCATCTACAATAAAAACCTAAAACTTTGGGGCTACATATATAAATCAATTTAGAAGAGTTGCCAAATTTTTGTTGATAAAATTATGAGTACTACCTGAGTCGATCAACACTGTTACTTTTTGCTTCTTTAAGAAACCCACTACCTTAAGAGTTTGTGGTGTACTAAAACCTAAAAGTGCATGACAAGAAATGATTGGTTGAGAATTATTTGATTCCTCACTTGACTCCCTATCCTCCTTTGATATGGGTTCATCCTCTTCTTCCTCACTTGGACCTTCAATATAACCATAAGAAAACTAGAAGAAAACCATAAGAACATAGATAACACATAGATTTAATGTGGTTCACCCAAAACCTAGGCTATGTCCACCTACATAGTCATCCAACCTTTCTTATTATCCAGTGATTATAGTACAGACCCTTACAGCTCAATACCACTGCAAGAACCATCTATCTCATTATACATTGCATGCTCTTGATACCTAACCCTATGCTATCTTATATGATATATCCCTCTTTAGAGTTATAATAAGCCTAAAAAAATAAGGCATGATAAAAATGGAGTGATTTTTTTTTCTCCAAATAATTATGAAGTATGTACAGTAGCTCTTTGATCAGTCACCAAAAACTAACAATCTCCCACTTGGGGACTGATCAGACTCCACCCTAGACAACAATCTCCTACTTAGAGACTGGTCCTATAGCAATACCACTACCACATGGGGCTCCCACTAGATAAAACCCTTTGCTATGTATTAACTTCATGATCATTAGTCAAGAAGCCCAATAGAAGTTAAGCAAGAAACCAACTTCTCCTTGGGGACTACCTTTGTGAACATATTTGCAGGATTATCACTTGTGTGAATCTTTTCAAGCTGTAGTTGGCCATCCTCCAAAATAGACCATTTAAAATGGTACCTGAGTTGTATGTGCTTTGTCCTTGAATGAAAAGTATAATTCTTCACAAGATGAATTACACTCTGGCTATCACTATACAATTGGTGATCTTCTTGCTTTTTACTGAATTCCTCTAGAAAAAAAATGTAACCAAATAATCTCCTTGCTAGCTTTTGTAGCAGCTACATACTCAGCTTGGATGGTTGAAAGTGCATTAACCTTCTACAATCTAGGAATCCAACTGACTGCAATACCACCTATAGTAAAAACATACCCTATAGTACTCCTCCTTGTATCAACATCTCTAACCAGATCAGAGTCAACAAAACCACTTAGAGTAGAACTAGATCGTGTGAAACATAATGCCTTTGTAGTAGTATCTCTCAAATATCAAAGTATCCATTTGATAGTACACCAATGTTCCATACCTAGATTACTCATATACCTGTGGATAACTCCCACTACATGAGAAATATCCAGTTGTGTGCATACCATTGCATGCATTAGATTGCCAATTTCTGATGAATACAGGATGTTAGACATTTTATCTACCTCTTCCTATGCCTTTGGGCACATCTCCTTAGTCAATCTGAAATGACTAGCCAAAGGTGTACTGACTATTTTTTCATCTTACATATTAAATCTTTTCAACACCTTTATATACTCACTTTGGGACAAATTCAAGGTTCTATTTTTCTTGTCCTGTGTGATCCTCATACCAAGGATTTTCATAGCAACACCCAAATCCTTCATAGAAAATGACCTTGCCAATTTCTATTTAAGATCATTTATCTGTTGCATATTAAACCCAACAACAAGCATGTCATCAACATAGAGTAATAGAGTAATGTAACTCCCATTATCTAATCTCTTAAAATATACACAATGATTAGAATGACATCTATGGTAACCTTTTTCAGCCATGAAACTATCAAATTTTAAATAACATTATTGGGGTGCCTGCTTTAGGCCATACAGACTCTTCCTTAACCTACACACCAAATTATCCATACCCTTGACATCATATCCCTCTAGTTACTGCATGTAAATTTCCTTCTCCCAAATCTCCATGAAGAAAGGCTATTTTCTCATCTAGCTATTCAAGATGCAAGTCATCTATAGCAACAAGACTTAGTATAGTTCTAATTGAAGTCATTTTTACAACAAGGGAGAATATTTTATCAAACTCTATACCCTTTTTTTGTGAAAAACCTTTTACCACAAGTTTTGCCTTATATCTTTTCTTTCCTCCATCTTCTTCATTTCGCCTATAAACCCATTTGTTAGGCAAGGCTCTTTTTCCTTTAAGTAAAGGGACTAAGTCCCAAGTCTTATTTTTCAACAAGGAGTCCATCTCCTCTTTCATGCCTTGTTTCCACTATTGTCTGGCATCTACCTGTATTGCCTCTTTATACTCCACTAGTTCACCAGAATCAGCCAATAAAATAGAGTATAAAGAAGGAGAAAACCATTCAGGAGATCTACTCAACCGAGTAGAATGTCTAACACTTACAGGAGTTTGTGGGATAACCTATTGTTGTTGAGCATTAGGTACCAGCAGCATTTCTTTTTCAAGACTCTCATCCAAAACCACATAGTCTTCTTTGACCTCTTCATGCTTCCTTTCTTGCAACTATTCTTTGTACATAATTAATTTAATATTTATTAATAAATAATTAATATTGTTAGAGTAACTAATTAATGACCTTCTCATTGAATATTGTTAGAGTAAATAATTAGTTTATTAATTATTTATTCTATTTACTTAAGCTTACTTAGGTAAATGCATTCATTAATTAGTTGTAGTCTAGGAGTTTGTTATAAGTTGTTAACAATACGAGAGTTTGTTCTCTCCTAAGTCATACTTATCCTCTCACATTGTTCAAGAACTTTCCACCTGATGTGGATGTATGCTTAATTGTCACACTTATCTCCTAGCATCTTCTAGCTTGTTCTAGGAGATTCCTGGAGCTCTTTATATTCGGGCTCCCTCATTGTATTTTCATATTACATTCTATTGTAAATACATTATTTCTTGTGTTTGCATATTTTCTCTCTCATGTCTGTTTAGGGTTTTTCCCTTGCTCCACGCTCTTCTCTCCTTGGCTTCTCTTTGACAAGTTTTCGGATGCAGGTGATCTTGGGCATCTTTGGAGTTGGATTTCATCAACTCCCTCATGGTATCAGAGCCTCCCTGCTACTGCTTCATTGAAGAATTTTTGAAGCCATAATTTGTAGTCACAAACCCTAGTTTGTTTGTGCATTTTTCTTTAAATTAGGGGGACAACAAATTTTCGGAGCACTTTTAGCCCAACGGATGCTGCCATTGGATTTGGAAGGCACTTTTCAGCTAGGATCCATATAAAATTTGTCTTTTTTGGCTATAGGGCATTTGGGATTTTTATTTTTTGGGACTTGAGGCCCTATCATATGGACTGTATGGACGCACAGAGCTAAAATTTTTTTTTTTGTTTCGGGCACGTCGCCGTAGTGCCACCAGGCAGCCACCACCGTGCCACCATAGAGCCAACACTATGCCTCCTGTAGTGGCTACAGCTAGCTGTGCCACCGTAGTTACACCATGTCCCAGCCTTTGCTGATGTGTCACCCTGGTGCGACCCTTTGTGATGCTCCTCCCGAATCTGCAGCCTCTGCTCCACCGAATTTTCTTTGCTCAGCTGGTGGTTCTGCTTTCAATTGCCACTCACTTGCCGCTCTACTCTACAAGGACACCTCAGCAGTAGTCAACTACCAGTTTTCCACTTGACACCATGTAGGGGTGAAACATGGCATGTGCGCCATGTGGCACATTATCGCATGGCCACTGCCACATCCTCTATCCTACCATGTGGCATCCATGTGGCACTGCCACGTGTTCTCCATGTGGCATCCTTTTTTGCACCGACAGTCTCCAAGTGATCAAATTTAAGGTCATGAAATGTTGACATTAGCATGACATCAGCACTGCATCATCCTTCCTCTCGCATTCTCCTTCTAGGTCCTTTTTGACCTACTCTCAATTTTTTGGCCATAACTTGAGCATACAAAGGTATTTTTATGATCCAAAAGAAGTGCCAAAAAGCTGGTTCCAAGATGGAGACATTGGTATAGGTATTTTTAGGTTTTGATGCATTTTTGTTGCCCATTTTTTTAGTTGAAGTCTAAAGTTATGTTTTTGACTCCAGCAAGCATATCTTTTGTGTCCCATGCCAATTTTTTGAAAACTTTATATTTTTAGAAAGCTGGTTTTGTCACCTTTTCAGAAATGTGGTCCTTTATCTTAGTTTTTGGCCCATGCTCTTTCTATCATATTTTTGGTATTTTTGCTATATGGTGGATATCTTGAATGTTTTAGGCCTGAGGATCATTTTCCTGGCATGGTTTCCTTTGTTTTAGGCTATACTATGTTTTGTATCATTTTTTTTTTAGTTTTGATCATTGTAGCTATCATTTTGAAGCACTTTTATGTATCACATTGAGATAAAGTGCCACTTTTTCATTTCAGGGTCATGAACATTGTTTTGAGTCAGTTGTACATGCACTATTTTCATAAAGCACCATGGGGGGGATAGTTGTTTGTTGTTTTAGGTATTCTCCCTTTTTCAAGTGAGTGTCCCTTCCATGACATTAGCCTCATGTAGCATTAGTTTGACAATGTCTTTATGGGTGTTTGCACCTCTTTCCCTCTCTCATCGTTCTTGGTTCGTTTGCAAGAGACTTTGGCCCACCTTCTTAGTTTCCTGTCATGTCACCCCATCTACATTAAGGTGGGGTTATGCTATTGTTCTAATGCATCCATTGTTCCTATTTTTCTAATGCATCCGTGGTTCGATGGTTTGTTAGTGTGAGCTATGTATTTAGTGGTTGATCCTATATACAAGGTGATTGCAGTGGCTGGCTACCTATGCATTTTGGTGAGATGGATCATCTACCATATAGACATGCTTAGTTAGTGCCTTCTTCTTCCATGAAGGTTCTTCAGATTAGTAGTTTCTTCTGATGATAGATTTTTGCGGCTTCTTCATGCTTCAGTGATGTTTCTTTATGACCACTCATTGTTCCTAGTTTTAGGGGACATTTCCATAGTTGGAGGCTTCTTTAGTTCTTCACTAGGTTCTTACCTCTTTTTGTGCAAGGGTTTTTCCCACATGGTTTTCTCTCTTTCCCCATTTATAGAGGTTTCATTTCTTTGCATTGTACATGGGTACCTAACATGGCCTAGTTGTCGGGACCCATTATGCATTCTGCTTTTTGCATTTCTTAGTTTTGTGAGCTTAAGGCATTTCCCTAAGTTGTACTTAAGGGGGGGTGTTAGAGTAAATAATTCGCTTATTAATTATTTATTCTATTTACTTAATCTTACTTAGGCAAACGCATTCATTAATTAGTTGTAGTCTAGGAGTTTGTTATAAGCTGTTGACAATACGGGAGTTTGTTCTCTCCTAAGTCATACTTATCCTCTCACATTATTTTAGGACTTTCCACCTAATGTGGATGTATGCTTAGTTGTCACACTTATCTCCTAGTGTCTTCTATCATGTTCTAGGAGATTCTTGGAGCTCTTTATATTCGGGCTCCCTCATTGTATTTTCATATCACATTCCATTGTAAATACATTTTTTCTTGTGTTTGCATATTTTCACTCTCATGTCCATTTAGGGTTTTTCCCTTGCTCCATGCTCTTCTTTCCTTGGCTTCTCTTTGATAGGTTTTCACATGCAGGTGATCTTGGGCATCTTCAGAGTTTGATTTCATAAACTCCAACAAATATAACATCTCTACTTCTAATTATTTTCAGATTTTCAAAATGCCATAACCAATAATCATAGTCATCTATTCCATATCCAATGAAGGTATATTTATGTGATTTAGCATCAAGCTTGGTTATATTTTCTTTATCAACATGGACAAAGGCTTCGCAACCAAAAGTTTTCATAAATGAATAATTTAATTTTTTACCAGTCCATTTTTCCTTTGGAATACGACCATCCAAATGAGTTGAAGGTCTTATATTCATCAACTAGACAACAATGTTTACAACATCTGCTAGAAATGAAGTGGCAGCCCAACATGCAATATCACTCTCCTTGCACATTCCATGATTGTCCTATTCATCCTCTCAAACACACGATTTTATTTTGGAGTTCCTAGAATAGTCTTTTTCCTTTTGATTCCATTAATAGAACAATAATCTTCAAAGGAGGTTTTGCAATACTCACCTCTATTATCCAATCTAAGATAGTTTAGCTTCTTTCCTGTCTCATTTTCAACCAAAGCTTTCCATTTCTTAAAAGTTTCAAAGACATCAGATTTTTGATTTAGAAAATACACCCATGTCTTTCAAGTTGAGTCATCAATGAAAATAGCATAGTAATGAGAGCCACCAAGAGATGATACGTAAGCTACTCTCCACACATCCAAGTGCACTAGCTCCAACTTCTCACTTTTCTTCTCTTTTCCAACTTTGAGAAATCTGACTCTTCTATATTTATCATAAACACAATTTTCATAGAACTCTAAATTAATATTTTTCAATCCTAGAAATAGATTCTTAGAGTGAAGGATTTTCATCCCTTTCTCACTCATGTGCGCAAGCCTATGGTGCCAAACAACTGAATCCGTTCTTGCAACATTTACAATAGCTTTCACTACATTATCAATATTAGTAGCAATTAAAGTGGAATAAGTGTTTCCAGTAAAAAAGTACAATGTTCCAACCTTTTCAGCTTTAGTTACTACTAGTGAACCTCTAGTTACCTTCCAAACATTGTCAGTAAACATGACTACATAGCCTTCACTACCCAGTTGTCCTACAGAAATTAAATTTCTTCTTAAATTAGGAACATGTCTTACCTCTTGTAGTATCTAGTCATTTCCATTTGGGCACTTGATCTTTATTTTTCCTTTTCCAACAATAGGACAGGGCTCATCATCCCCCAAATATACTTGTCCAAAATCACCTTGAACATAATCTTGAAAATATTTCCTATGGGGTGTAGCATGGAATGAGGCCCTAGAATCTGTTATCCATGAATCATTAGCATTATCTAAACACAAGATTAAAGCATCTTGTAAATCATTACTTGCAACATTAGCTTCCTTACTATCATCATCACTTCTATCTCCTTGTTTGTTTTTTTGAGACCAACAATCTTTATTCAGGTGACCAAGTTTTCCATAGTACCAACAATCTTTCTTTCCTTTAGACTAAGAATGTCCTTTCTTTGACGTTCCTCATGACTTGTCATGTGAAGGGCCTTTTCCTCTTTGAGTTTTTCTTCCTCTATTCTCCATATTCACTATAGAACTTGATGAGGTTGAAGTCTCACTTGTACTTTTTTGTCGCATTTCCTCACTTAGGATAACACGAACAACTTCAACAAATTTCAAAGTATTTGAACTAGAGACAAAGTTACTTACAACCATAACCAAGCTATTTCAGCTTTCTAGCAAAGAACATAAAATTAAGAGAGCCCTAACCTCTTCATCGAATGAAATTTTTATGGATTGCAATTGACTGGTGACTATATTAAACTCATTTAAATTATTTGCTATAGATCCTCCCTCACCCATTTTCATATTAAATAAATACTTCATAAGAAATACCTTATTTGAAGCTGAGGCTTTCTCATATAACTTAGCCAGTGTCTCCATCAACTCTACAGTCATTTTTGCCTTTGATATATTGAATGTTATAAATGGAGTAAGGTACAATCAAATAGATCCCAGTGCCTTCCTATTGAAGATCTCTCATTCTTCCTCTTTCATCATTCCTTGTCTCTTAGCTTTCCCTTCTAATGGCTTCCATAGATCCTTCTGATACAAATAATCTTCCATCTACATTTTCCATAAATAAAAATTATGGCCTTTGAATTTTTCAATCTTGAATTTGGAATCTTGCATTGCTCCCACTCAAATCTAAAAGTCCTATCAATATATAGCAATAAACCTCGCTCTGATGCCAATTGTTAGGAATTGATAGAGCCATAACAATATAAGAATAAATAGTTAAATGTAGAAACAAAAGAAGAAAATCATAAGAACATAGATAACACATGGATTTAATTTGGTTCACCCAAAACTTGGGCTATGTCCACCTACACAGTTATCCAACCTTTCTTATTATCTAGTGATTACAGTACAAACCTTTATAGCTCAATATTGTTGCAAGAACCATCTATCTCATTATACATCGCATGCTCTTGATACCTAACCCTAAGCTATCTTATATGATATATCCCACTTTATGGTTACAATAAGCCTAAAAAAATAAGGTGCAATAAAATAGGAGTGAAATTTTATTTTTTTCCAAAGAATTATGAAATATGTAGAGTACTTCTCTAATCAGTAACCACAAACTAACACTTAAGACCCCTAGGGACATAGGGTAATCAATGATATGGGTCAAATGGTGTCATAGGATAGCTCATGATCTCATTCAATTGATTGTATCATGACATGTTTCCCTAGGGGTCCTAGGATGCATAGGGACATAGGGTAATCAATGTTATGGGTTGAATGGTACCCATAACATCAATTACCCTATGTCCCTACATGTCTTAGGACCCCTAGGGATATATGTCATAATGTAATTGGTTGAATGGGGTAATGGACTATCCCATGACTCCATTTGACCCATAGCATCGATTTAGCACCCCTAGGGATAAATGTCATGGTGTAATGGGTCCAATGGGGTTGTGTGCTAGCCAATGACCAAATTAGACCCATTACATTCTTTACCCTATGTCTCTAGCAGTCCTAGGACTCGTAGGGATAGATATCACGATGCAATGGGCTGAATTGGGTCTTGGGCTAGCTCATGACCCCATTCAACCCATTGCATTGATTACCCTATGTCCCTAAGGGTCCTAAGAACCCTAGGGAAACATGTTGTGATGAAATGGGTTGAATGGGGTTTTTGGCAAGCCCATGACCCCATTCAACCCATAACATTGATTACCCTATGTTCCTAGGGTTCTTAGGACCCCTAGGGAAATATGGTTAATCGATGCTATGGGTCGAATGGGGTCGTGGGCATTCTAGGACCCTTAGGGACACATGTCACTATGAAATTGTTTGAATGGGGTCATGGGGGTCATGGGCTAGCCCACAACCCCTTTGGACCCATTTCATCAATTATCATATGTCCCTTGGGGTCCTAGGACCTCAAAGGACACAAATCGTGATGTAATGGGTCCAATGGGGTCATGGGCTAGCTGAAAACTCTATTGGACCCATAGCATTGATTACCCTATGTCCCTAGGGGTCCAAGGACCCTTAGGGATACATGTCATGATGCAATAGGTCTAATGGGGTCGTGGGCTAGCCTACAATGATATGGGTTGAATGGGTTTGTTTGCATCCTAGGACCCCTAGGGACACATGTCACTATTCAAAGGGTCAAATGGGGTCATGGGCTAGCCCACAACCCCGTTGGACCCATTTCATTGATTATCCTATGTCTCCTAGGGTCCTAGGACTCCTAGGGAAACATATTGCAATGCAATAGGTCCAATGGGGTCATGGGCTAGCTGACAACCCCATTGGACCCATAGCATTGATTACCCTATGTCCCTAGGGGTCGAAGGACCCCTTGGGACACATGTAATGATGTAATGGGTCCAATGGGTTCGTGGAATAGCCTACAACCCAATTGGACCCATTGTATTGATTACCCTATGTCCCTAGGTGTCCTAGGAACCCTATGTACACATGTCCTGATGCAATGAGTCTAATGGGGTTGCGAGCTAGCCTACAACCCCATTCAACCCATAACATCAATTACCCTATGTCCCTAGGGGTCCTAGAACCCCTCAAGACACATGTCATAATGCAACATGTCTAATGGGGTAGTGGTCTAGTTGACAACCCCACAGGACCCTTTAAATTGATTACCCAATGTCCCTAGAGGTCCTAAGACCCCTAGGGACACATGTAGCAATGCAATGGGTTCAATTGGGTCATGGGCTAGCCTAAAACCCCATTGGACTCATTGTATTGATTACCCTATGTCCCTATTCAACCCATAGCATCAATTACCCTACATCCCTTGTGGTCCTAGGACCCCTAGGGACACATGTCATGATACAATGGGTCCAAGGGGGTTGTGGGCTAGCCCACAAACCCATTGGACCCTTGCATTGATTATCATATGTTCTTAGGGGTCTTAGGACCCCTAGGGACACATGTCATAATGGAATGGGTCCAATGGTCATGGGCAAGCCCACAACCCCATTCAACCAATAACATCAATTACTGTATGTCCCTAGGGTTCCTAGGAACCCTAGGGACACATGTCATGATCCAATGGGTCTAGTGGGGTCTTGGGCAAGCCCACAACCCCATTCAATCCATAAAATCAATTACCCTATGTCCCTAAGGGTCCGAGGATCCCTAGGGATAAATTTTGTGATGCAATGGGTCCAATGGGGTCATGGGCTAGCCCATGACTCCATTCGATCCATAGCATCGAGTAACCTATATCCCTAGGGTTCCTAGGAACCCTAGGGAAGTATGTCCTGATGTAATGGGTCCAATGGGGTTGTAGGCTAGCCCATGATCCCATTCAACCCATTTCATTGATTAGATCCTATGTCCCTCAAGGTCTTGGGACCCCTAAGTACACATGTCATGATGCAATAGGTCCAATGGGGTCGTAGGCTAGCCTACAACCTAGTTGGACCCATTACATTGATTACCCTATGTCTCTAGGGGTCCTAGGACCCCTTGGGACACATGTCACAATGCAATGGGTTGAATGGGGTCTTGGGCTAGCCCATGACCCCTTTAACCCATAACATGTCCCTAGGGATCCTAGGACCCCTAGGGACACTTTTCTTTATGCAATGTGTTGAATGGGGTCGTGGGCTAACCTATGACCGCATTAGACCCATTGCATCAATTGCCCTATGTCCCTAGGGGTCTTAGGATCCCTAGGGACACATGTTATGATGCAATTGGTTGAATGGGGTTGTGGTCTAGCCCATGACCCCATTCGACCCATTGCATCAATTACCATATGTCCCTAGCGGTCCTAGGATCGCTAGGGGCACATGTCACAATGCAATGGGTCAAATGGGGTTATGGGCTATCTCATGACCCTATTCAACCCATTGCATCATTTATCCTATGTACCTAGGGGTCCTAGGAGCCCTAGGGACAAATTTTGCAATGCAATGGGTCGAATTGGGTCGTGGGCTAGCATACAACACCATTTGACCCATAACATCGATTACCCTATGTTCCTAGGGATTCTTGGACCCCTAGGGACATATGTCATGATGCAATGGTTCCAATGGGGTCATGGGCTATTTGGACCATTACATCAATTACCCTATGTCCCTAGGGGTCCTAGGAGCCCATGACCCCATTCGACCCATTGCATTGATTACCCTATGCCCCTAGGGGTCCTAAGACCCCTAGGGACATAAGGTAATTGATCATATTGTAATTTAAACTATATAATACTATGTGATAATTTATAATACTATGTAATAATATATATTATAGTAATGTTTATAAATAATAATAATAATATATAGATAATATTTATAATATTATAGATAATATATAAATAATAATGCTATATATTAATATATAGTAGTACGATACTAATATACTATCTAATCATCTTTAATATCATATATAATATTATAACAATAAAATTTGTTATAAAATATAAAATTAAAAAATTAAAAATAATAATATTCAAATATATATCATTATATTTTAAATCTGAAAACATATTTAAATATGTTTGTTAAGTTTTTGTTTAAAAGGTACAATTATTTCCCACCTTCTCAATTTTTGGAATATATTTTTTTGCCACCACATTTTGGGTACCGAATTAGGCTTCGTATTTACCAAACCTCTTTGGTCAACTCAAAAAATGTGTTTTAGACACGTTTCAATAACACTCAGACTTCAAGTAGTCATCTAATGATATTTCTTTCATCAAAATTCAATGAAGTGAAAAGGGTTTTTTGATAAAACTCTCAAGATTCAATTGATATAATTGCTGTCAAATTCTAAGTTGAATATGTATTTATTAGTTAATTTTTAATGAAGATGTTTGTAAACTACTGACTGACATACTGATTGAAAAATAGCTATAACTTTCAAATAGTATAATCCAAAAGTTGCATCACATTCTATGCTTCACCTAGTATAAGTAAAAATAAAATATTTTTGTACATTTTTTCAATTAGTTAAGGTGGTCAAACATGTGAGTTTTTTTATTGTGAAAAAGTTATAGTAGAAAATTTATATTTAACTATTTATTTGGAATAAAAATACCCAAAAATATGTGTCACATCCGAGCATGAGTCTACTTTTTATATCTATAATTATATCAAAAATTGTTATCATTTGATTTTGATTAAGGTGGTCAGACACACACCTGTTTTTTATTTTCACCGTAAAATTTTTGTAGTACTGCATTAAAATCCAAAATTTTGACAAATCAAATAATTTTTTCTCTAGATAAGGCCAAGTAATTTAGAAACTACATTCAATTGTTTATAGATTCTTTTCTTACATTTTTTACATAAATCCCATAATTACTTTAAAATTATGTGTCAACATAACCATAGTTTGTTAGTTTTTCACTTCCACTTAAGGCCATAGTTTGGTTGACCATGATCCTGCACATACCCAAATTTGTGGGTGTCATCCCAGCCCTAGTTTTTCCTTCACCTTGGAGGGTTTATGGGTAACCAAATCTCTATATTATGTGCTTACATTTCATTCATGTGATTAATAGTTAGATCTACATTCTATAAAATTTTATTTTACAAGTTATGTTATGCATGATTTAGATATGAGATGGAAAATGTGGCGAATGCACAAAAGTTATCTTGTTTCCCATGACCCCCCATGACCCCCCATGACCCCCCTGATTATCTTGTTTCCCAATTAAGACTTCCAAAAGCAAGGACTAAGATAGATGAGGTGTCTTTTAGGTGGCAAGTTACAATTGGTTTAACTAACATTTCAACATGTAGAAAGATAGGTTGGCGATAAGATTCACATAAAGTTGTAAAATGTGCTATGACTCAATGGTCTATTTTCAAATTTTCTTGTAGTGCATGCATACCCATTCTCTGTAGGATATTAATGGCAAGATTAGTTTTCCTCATGTGGATGTAATTCAAAAATATAATGTATGCATTTCTTTCTATTCTATAAATGAATGATTAGTTATCATAACAGAGCAAAAAGAGAAAAGATTTTAGCACCAGGAGACTATGAATTTTTGTGACAAACATGAAGTGTTACAACCAAGAATTTTTGAATATATTTCAGTAAGACCTTATCCCTTAAGATAGAGAAATTTTATGTGTTGAGATTTTCATAATTGTCAAGATACCTCCTAGAAGGAATTTTTGTGGGAAAGTAGATTACCAACACAAAAATGTTCACGATGATTTTTTTTGGAACAATTGAGTGCTTCAACCAATGAAGCTGCTAAACATAAAGAGCTGATTGTTAGAAATATATAATACTGAGAGGGTGGGGGGTGAATAAATATTTTCAATCCTTTTAGCCACAACTAAATATTATTAATCACTTTATGATGTGCATAAGAAAATAAACCTATAGTGCTGAGAAATGTAAACAACCATCAACATAGAGAGATCATAACACCATATTTTGTTAACTAGGGAAACTCTGGCCAAGGGAAAACCCTGGTGGGGGTGGAACCCACTAGATGATTCACTTTATATAAGGATCTGGTTAAGGATATTGACCCTATTAGGACTCTATGAAGCATGTATAGAGTCTCAAGTCCCTGTTAGGAGACTAGACCTTGTTAGAAGCCTCAACCCTATTGGGAGTTGCTTCAACCTTGTTAGGAGTTGGTGGATCATATACAAATGTGTCCAAGAAGAGCCCACTACTCTAACATGCAACTATATAATAAGTTCTTCAAGAAGTAAGTATACATACAATATTGACTTGTTTTCTATACTTTGCAAACATTTTGATTGATGATTCTTCACACAATAGAGACTGCACACATATTAGTCTACATCACATATTAAGGTGTCACATTTACTTGTTACTCTTATTTCACAAGATCATATCAACTTTGCATCACTAAATCATCATTCATTTTCACTTTCACAACTCACACTTTACACTTTAACTTTGCAAATAAAATGCTTTACTTATATGGAACATCTTAGTGAATTCTTCTTTAGTTGGCTCATATAACATCATTAGAGTCAGCTCAACAAGGAAATATAATTGAAAACAATAAATCAAATTGTTAAACATATTCTGTTGATATGCTCTATTTTGTATTGTGTCAGCACTGCATCACTATTTTCATCATAACTCGAGTTTAGTTGACTATATGGACATGTGCATTGGTATACATCATCCTTATGATGTCATGCATCTCTAGTTAACTACATAAGAGAATATTCCAAGGAAATATTCTATTATCATAGAAACTGTCCTGCTATTGTAACACTGTCTGATACTTAGACAATTTTCTTTTGTAACTGAATGGGGTTAATTTGCAAAAAAAATAAGTTTGCATAAATGACAACTATATCTTAATATATCTGATTGATTGGACATATTTCCAACAATCTCCCCCTTTGGTATTGATGGCAACATTTTGGGAAAATTGGCAAAGTCCCGAACATGCTGTCATGCCAATCAAAACAAATTATTCATGTTTATGAAAGATTACATTTCTTATCACTTGCTATTACAATTTATTGCTCCCCCTTACATACACATTACAATTTTTTACAATGCAATTTTCCATATATTCTCCCCCTTTGACATCAATGACAAAGGTTTCAAAAACTGTCAAAATCTAGTTGTTGCATGTCAAAATTTGGAAAGAAAATCATTGAAATTTGTCTTTAACTACTCAAATTATTTCTTCTAGCTATCCTTCAATGCATTAGATACATTGATAAGTGCACATAGAGCATATGTTGCCAATTTTTCTATGTTCAAGTCTGTAGCCACAAACTTTTCATATGAAGATTTTGTAGATAAGCACTCTTTCAATTGGTTTTCTAGTAATTTTATCTAAGGGAATAAATGTGCTCTCAAAAGAGTGAACCTTTTTAGGATTTTCTCCTTCTCCTCTTGTATTTCCCTTATATTATCATGAAGTATCTGTACTATAGGTTGAATGGTGTCCATTTGCTAATTCAGCTTCAAAAAGTTGTCAATGACTGTCTGAAGCTCAGTCACTTTGTCCTTGATCTAATCATCATATACTTTTAGATGAGTGTATGCTAAGTTATACTTACCATATACTTGTGTTCCTTCCTCAATGCACTACATTAGTGCTTTATTACATATGTTCAGAGTTTCTATGTCATTCCTTACATTAGTGTACATGGTGTTTAGAAGTTTACCATTGTGCTTAGTTTGTGCTTGTATGGTAGCCATATTTATAAGTGTAGAGAACTCATCATCAAAGGCCTTGCAAAAAATTGATACATGCTATTGGATGTTTTTTGGGGTGTCAATAGAGCTCACTACCTACTCCATTTTGTCCAAAATTATGGTCAAAGTCTTCTCAAGCAACTTGATTGACTTCTTCTTTTCGAGAAGTTTGTTCAAAGATGATATAAGATTCTTCACCTCATCTTCTTCATCTGATTGAGCTGGAAATGTTGTTATTGCTACTGCTATCTGTGTAGGAGTGGAAGTTCCTACTACTACTACTGAAGGCACACTTGTGGCACCTACTTTAGTACTTGTTTCTATCTTTAGTGTAGCTTATTTGGTAGTCTTTTGACCCTCTTCATTGTTAGAGCTACTATAATCTACAATATTTCCAACAATGTTGGCACCATAATTCTTAAATGGGTCCTATGATTTGTCAACAATCACTTTCGTGTTATCTACTTGCATAGAGTCACTACCAAAAGTGATGTGAGGAGGAGAGCTTGGTGTAGCTATAGGTTCAGCATTGTGAGGAGGGTTGTAAGATATTGGACTATCCTCCTTTGTCTGTGCACTCTCCTTGGCTTCTACTAACTACACACTCACTTTAGGCATTTGTAAACTTCCTCCAAGCATCTGGCTTGCCTCTACTGACTGCACACTATCTCTAGTAATTTGTGCACATAATCCAAGCATTTGGCTTGCCTCCACTCACTACGCACTATCCTTAGGCACAATAGACATGAAAGAAACTATGGCTTCTTGATTTTCCTTGTTGATTTTCTCAAAATTACCTCCCATAATTAGGATGGATCTTCTCTTATGCCTACGTACTGGTGCTATACTTTTCAAATTTTCTTTTATGTCTTCTTCACTATTTATAGTACATAACTTTCTTATAATGTTTACTCTTATCTATTTGTCCTCTTCTATAACTCTACTTTTCCTATTCAATAATCTATTTTACAAGTCTTTAGGTATTTTCCCCTTTAAAGTATCAAACCTTTTATCTTTCAAAATCATATTTTTAACTACACCATTTTCTAGCTATCTCCTATCCATGTTATTATACAAGTCATAATATTTATTCAACTGTACAAAATTTTTATCATTAATAATTTTCATGTTAAGGTTTTCTACCTTTGGCTTCCATGCTTTGTGTCCTTTTGATTTTTTGACTTCTTGATTAGCTGCTTCAACTAGTCTATTACTAGTTTCTTCCTCAAACTTAGATGAGCTAATCTATAGGGTTCTTTTCCTTTTGCTTGGGGGACTTATAGTATACTTTACTCTCCTCTTAGGAGGGGTTGAAGTCCATGTGGATTTTCTTGTTGCAGATGTTTCCTTTGTCTTCACTAGTTTTCTTGGTGGTTGCTACTATGCAACTGCTACATAGGGAAAAGAAGGAGTTTTCACACTTGTTTGGGCAACTGTGACCTCTTCTGTAGGTCCTACCATTGCAATGGGTGTCAATGTTTGGAGCTCAGTTTGGCCACTGGCTTTCATCTCCATGTTTATTCCCTTTACCTCATCAAACTCTTTTCTTGACATTCTAGATTCCTTCAAGATGGAATCAATAACTTTTTCTACCTTCTTCTTGGAGTCCTTCATGACTTGACTAGTTTTCACTTCCCTCATTTTCTTTGTAGATGTTCCTCATATGGGATAGTTAGAATTCACTTCAAAGTGAAGGATTATTTGCACATACCCTTCAATTAGGTCCTCACTCATTTCAAAATCCATAGGTTCAATGAATTTCACTCAAGGAACTACTGCCTCCATGCATGTAACGTCTGTTTCAACCATAAAACATATTTCATCCTTGTACTTTTCTACAAGTGCTAGAGGTATTCTATACCTCTTCTTCATTTCCATCTGAAAAGACTTCATGATTCTATCCAAGTTACTATCTCTGAATGCTTCAAGTCTAGATCTATAGGCTTGAGTGATCTACTGCATTGCACACTCATTCTTACTCTAAATTGTAATACCAAGAAATTTCTTGGTAGCATAGAAGAATATATGTGTCAGAAGGGATTCAAATTTGAATACTGCACTTCTTGACTTCTTGATTCTTGAGATATTGTCCAACAATTGAGTATTGACAATATCACACATGTTTACTTCTTCACCTCTTATAGCTAGCTAAGTTGCATGTAGAAATCTTATAGGAATTGAATCAATTCTTGATCCATGATTATATTTGTATCCCAAAATTTTGTAAATAAGTCTTACTCCATCATATTGGATTGAGTTGACCTTCATGTTCCTTCCATCAAAGTACATGTTGAGATTTGCTTCAACCAATTTGCACACATTCTTGATATTTACTAGATTGCTTCCCTAATTGCTCAATCCTGTGACCTTATGAATTAGGTCATTGTTTATGCTAATGATAGAATCTCCCAACCATAAAAGATCATTATGAACTCTGCTAAGAATGATTCTTGTCCAATCATTATTATTGAAATCCATGCAGAACATATGCTTAACTAGGTTAAGACATTCTAGATATCTATGTTCAGATTTCAGTGACAAATCATTATTGCACATCTTTTCCAATTCCTTGTGAATCTCAAAGTCACCTATACTTTCAATTTTGTAGTGGATATATCCTCTGATATCTTCCACATGAAGAACATTTTCTAGAACTTGTGAAAATTCTCTGATGGGGTCGTCAAGCAAAGAAACAAATGGGTGTTTCTTAAAATTATACCTAGGCATGCTACTTATATCATAAACTTCCTGCCTTGGAATTCTTGAAGGATTATGCTGAACAATTCAAAAAAAATACCTCAATTATGCACACTAGGGTTTCTAGCAACTTTGCATGCTTGTAGGGTTCTTTAATTCTTCAAATCTCACTTTAATCTTGCTCATAAACTTCACACAAATAAATTATGTGTGAAAGTCAATTCACATCCTTTAAATCTTCCATAATTTGTACTATGCAATAAATGTGTATTTGCCACTAGTTCACCATACTGTCTCTGTGTAACAGAGAGTTTGATGCAAACATATCTCCTCATCCTGATCATATCAGGAAATGTGCACTTTATTGTAGACTTCTCTCAATATCTACTACCCTCTATCAACTGTATAACTCTTAATACCTTCTCTAGCATTAGTTATCAATAACTAATAGTCTGTTCCACTAGGAATGCTTAATTCTGGTGAGAAGAGTCACTAACAATAAGTGACTTCATTGTCCTATCAGGTACATCTTCTATATAAGAACTTTATTGTTCCTTTGCTTTCACAAATGATTCCTTTAATTCATTTATATGTTCTTTTACTTCATTTCTTCTATTGTTCCTTCTGTAATTCTGATTCCTATTTAGATCTCTTCTATCCATTCTAATAAACCTTGATGTGTGTCCAAAGTTATTACATAACTGACATACAAGTACATCCTTTTTGTGTTCATTCAACTTTTCATCAGGTGTTCTACAATTTCTTGCAATGTGTCCAAGATTTTTGTATCTATAGCAAACAATCTGTCTTCTTTCTCCACTTTCATTACTATGAGATCTTCTCATGTTTCTTGCATGGTTAGTGTTCCTATGCATCCTACTATTTGCATTATCACTATCAAATTTAAGTTTCTTATAATCTACTGCATAATGACCATATCCATGACAATTATGACAATAAATTTTTGAAATAGGTTTGAATGACTTACCTTTGCAATTGGCTTTAGTGTCTTTAGGTTCATCGTACCAAGCAAAAGATTCCTTTCTAAACATATCTTGATTATATTCTTTGTCCTTCTCTGAGTGAGAAACATTTACTTTTTCCTTAGATATATAATATTTCTCGCTTAGGTCCTTATTGATTTCAAGAGTAACACATTCTTTTGTTTCAATAGATTTCTTGGTAGATTGACCAAGAAAGAATCCAAGTCTAGTCTTCTCATAACTGGGTCTTTGTACACATATTTGTTCTTCAATTTTATCACTGCTAGTATATAATTTCTCAAGTTGTTGCTTGGTTTGTACCAACCCACCTTTCACAATAGTGTTGTATTTTCTAATTCTGCATGTTCTAACTTAATAGATTCTATTTTTGATGTTACCTTACTTAATTTGGATCTTAGATCTACATTTTCATCTTTTAATTTAGAGTCAATCTTACCTCCATTTTTCTTAAGACTTAGCTTAAGTTCAACTATCTTCAACTCATGTTTTAGGATCTCATTTTCTTTCTTCAGATCTTCAATGTCATCATCACTAGTCTGATTAGCAGGTCCTTTCTATTTTATGTCATCTATATTTTCCTTCAATTCACCAATATAGGCTTTTGCATCCTTGTATCAGTCTTTGGGACCATCTCTTTCATTAGTAAGAAGATCAATCTATTCAAGTGTTTCTTCAAGGTTTTTCTTTAGTTGTTCCATATCCATAGGGATCTCATTCAAGCTATTAAGTCTTTTCTAAATAACTAGGCTCTAATACCAATTGTTAGAAATAGATAATACTAAGAGAGTGGGTGGGGGGGAGGGCGGGTTGAATTAGTATTTTCAATCCTTTTAGCCACAACTGAATATTATTAATCACTTTATGATATGCATAAGAAAATAAACCTATAGTGCTGAGCAATGTAAAAAACCATACACAAAGAGAGATCATAACACCATTTGTTAACTAGGGAAACCCTAGCCAAGGGAAACCCCTAGTGGGGATTGGACCCACTAGATGATTCACTATATATAAGGATTTGGTTAAGGATATTGACCCTGTTAGGAGTCTATGACGCATGTATAGTGTCTCAAGTACCTGTTAGGAGACTAGGCCTTGATAAAAGCCTCAACCCTATTAGAAGTTGCTTCAACCCTATTAGGAGTTGGTGGATCATATACAAATGTGTGCAAGAAGAGCCCATTTCCCTAACATGCAACTATATAATAAGTTCTTCAAGAAGAAAGTATACATACAATATTGACTTGTTTGTTGTACTTTAGAAACCTTTTGATTGGTGATTCTTCACACAATAGAGACTGCACACATATTAGTCTACATCAGATATTCACATCACATATTAGGGTGTGACATTCACTTATTACTCTTATTTCACAAGATCATATCAACTTTGCATCACTGAATCATCATTTGCTTTCACTTTCACAACTCACACTTTACACTTTAACTTCACAAATAAAATACTTTACTTATATGGAACATCTTAGTGAATTCTTCTTTAGTCAGCTCATATAACATCATTAGAGTTAGCTCAACAAGAAAATATAACTTAAAACAATAAATCAAATCATTAAATATATTCTATTGATATGCTCTATTTTGCACTATGTTAACACTACATCACTATTTTCATCATAACTCAAGTTTGATTAACTATATGGACATGCAAATTGGTATATGTTATCCATATGATGTCATGCATCTCTAGTCAACTGTGCAAGATAATATTCCTAGGGAATATTTTGTTATCATCAAAACTTTCCTACTGCAATAACATTGTTTGATACTTAGACAATTTTCTTCTGTAACTGAATGGGGTTAATTTGAAAAACAAATATGTTTCCATAAATGACAACCATGACTTACTTTATCTGATTGATTGGACATATTGCTAACTCTAATTCCTAAAAATCTAGAGTAAAATTTGATGATGGTTTCTATGGCAAGGTAAATCTACTAAGAGATGTGTAGACATCCATGGGTAGCCTAGAATTGTTTAAGAAATGGTTCTCTCAAAAGAAAAAGGATACACTCCATAACAATGCATGGGAGTTTGAATGGGGGAAACTGTTGGATACAATTGAAAATTGCATGATTGTCTTTGATGTTACACAAAATGTCATATCAGTCATCAGACAGAGTCTACCGAGCTCTGAAGGTAAGTACAGCTGTTGACAGAGTTTACCGAGCTTGCAAGGTAAACAAAGGAAGTTTAGTGTTTACCGAACTCAGTCGGTAAACAAAGGATATGAGATAGGTTTTCAATATTTACCGAGTTGACTCGGTCATCGAAGAAAAGTAGCAGACAGTGTTAACCGAGATCACTCGGTCATCAAAGAAAAGTAGCAGACAACGAAAAGTAGCAGACAGTGTTAACCGAGATCACTCGGTCATCGAAGAAAAGTAACAGACAGTGTTAACCGAGCTCACTCGGTCATCAAAGGAAAGTCAGATAAATCGGTGTTTACCGAGTTCACTCGGCGACTGAAGGATTTCACGAAATTCTCTGTATTAACCGAGCTCAGTCGGTTAACACAAGAATTATTTTTTGTGCAGTATTTACCGAGTTAAGTCGGCCAGCGAAGGATTTCTCGAAGGTTAAGTAATTAAAATTAATTACTTTATGTAATGTATAAATCCGACTTATAGCACAATTATTTATAATTGTAACTTGTATTTGAGCCGACTTGATAATCTGAAAGGTATATATGAAGGATCAAGTTGCGAATTCAAGTATGAAAGAATGAATGTAAAAAAAGGCTAGCAGATATGATTGAATATCTAATATGCAAATTATAAGGAAGATCAGAGCAAATTTTTGAAGGATCAGAGATGCAGAGTTGCATTTGATCAGAGAAGATCCAGAGGAACAGAACAGAGATCTGTATCAGCAAAGATAAGTTGCATTCATTTCAGATCACTCATTGTTACTTTCTAACAATTGTAACAGTGTTTTCAAATCTCTTAACAGAGTGGGTTTAACAGCCTTTTGTAAAATCCTCTAACAAGGTGGCAATTCAGTTGAATTGATCTAAAAGACCTCTAGCAAGGCCACTCCTAGCAGGGTGATCAAATCCTCTAACAAGGTCGCACCTAACAGTGTGTTTTGTAACCTTTAACAAGGTTGGCTCCTAACAGGGCTCACTTTAGAAGAGTGAAAAATAGTAACTAGTTACATTGGTGGTTTTTCCCATATTGGGTTTCCACGTTAAAACTGGTGTCTCTTGTTTCTTGTTTCTTGTGTTTTCAGTTTGATCATATGAATATCAGCAATAAGTATTTCCTTTGACATCTTAAGGGACTTGTGAGAAAAGTTATTGGAGTAACTGATTCACCCCTCCCCTCTCAGTCAGTCCATTCTCATTTTCCAACAGAAACTTATTGTACCTAGGGTATTCATGGATGTAGATTTATTAACTATTCTTGTGAGGGGATATGTCTCCATGTTATGACTAGTATAGAATCATTCTAGAGATGGCCTTTTAAGGGGACAATAGAGGTAATTGTTGTGGTTTCACAATGCACACCCTATTTCTCCTAGAAATGGGGACCCCCTAATTTATTTTTTGGTTTTTCAGATGCCTAATCTAGGGTTTGAGTCTTTTCTAGGGTTTTTCCTAGTGTCTTTGGTCATATCTAGGTCCTAATTTGAAAACCTAGATTTTGAAAGTTAGAATTCTGAGAGAATAAGTCATTTTGCAAAAGAAAATTGGCACACCAATGCACCTCCACAAGTGTGCTAGTGTGCCAAAGATTCAAGAAAGCATTTTCCACATGGTAATGTGTAATAGAGTAGCTACTCATATGTGCATCACCAAGTGGTGCTTTGGGTCCTGGGTCTATAAAAATTGGGACCCCTACCCCTCCCCCTACTTCATTTGCTTTGACACCCGCATTAGTGTAGCTCCAGTAGGTGCATTGCTACACCTAAAAACCTTTACCTACACAAGACAAACAATGTTAAAATACATAAAAGGTGCACAGTTGCACATCTATCTAGGTGTGCTACTATGCACCTTTTTTCTATGCAATGACTCTTTAAAACTTTAAAAGCATTAAAGAAATTAAATTTTAGTCTAGGTGCATAGTAGTGCACCTATCTAGGTGTGCTACTACACACCCGCTATCCTTGTATAACTCAACCTTAATCAAGGTGTGCAGTAGGTGCGCCTCAGAGGTGCACCAAGTGTGTACTCTAATTTTTTCAAAGGATAAAGGCACACCTAGCACACCTTTAAGGTGTGCCAGTTGCAATCATTTTAGCCTATCAGGGTTAGACATATGGTTTTTTGGTGTTTTTTAGTAGTTTTAAGGTTTTATGTTTTGGATCATTTTTCTGATCGTAACTAGGGTTTGTTTAGGGTTTTATTTTTTAGCCTTCTAGACTAATGTTTTCTTCTTTATGTAGGTAAAAAGGTATCCTCAACTTGTCAGGGTTTACACCATTGGAAAGAACTAAAAATCTAATTTCAATCCCTAAAATAGTGAACCTTTGGCTACCCAATTTTAGGGACCAACGAAGGTTTCAACTTGAAATTTTGAGTATAAGACCTTTGAAAAAGCTAGATAAAATGACCTAGGAAAAAATTGTAAAAAAAAGTATAAAAGTGTTTCAAACATTTGATCATTTTGGATAAATCTGGAGCACTTGGTCTCTGACTAGGAAGGATCAGGTAGTTGCAAAGAAGAATGAATCAAGCAATTTACACTAAAGATCAAAGATACAGAGGTTGGATACATGAACTAAAACAAGTTTTTCATCTTATGCAGCTATTTATGACAAGATTTAACACAGGTGCCTTGGGATTTTAGAAGCAAAAGTAGTTCATGACTATAAAATTTTTTAGCTATAAAGAGGGTATAAATCATCAAAATGATCAAATTAAGTACACAAAAGTGATCTAAAACCCCATTTGAGCAAAACCCAGAAACCATTTTCAAAATTGAGAACTTTGATTTTTTGGCGAATTGAGCTT
Source organism: Cupressus sempervirens (assembly GCA_028749045.1). Lineage (NCBI taxonomy): Eukaryota > Viridiplantae > Streptophyta > Pinopsida > Cupressales > Cupressaceae > Cupressus > Cupressus sempervirens. The sequence continues at coordinate 240,532,000 of CM053793.1, forward strand.
CTAAGCTTTTGAGCTTCTGAGATGTGCAGATGTGTAGGTGCGCAAGGTGCATAGGTGTGCTAGGTGCATATGTGTACTTCTTTCAAGGTGTGTCAAAAGTTTTTGAAGAAGTTAGAAGTACACTGATAGTTAACTACTAGTTCTAAATTTATAACTTTCAATGAATCAAAAATGCATTTTGATGGTAGTTTAACTTCTACAGATGCCTAGTGAAGATGAAGCTTCTATTTTTGACAATTCCAAACACGTCTCCATTATTTTATGTCTCTCTCTTACTTATTTTCTCATGTGTTCTTTGTTTTAAGACATGTAAAGGCTCATGCATCCAATTAATAATATAAATATGGATGGAGTCCTACTAAACACTAGTTACATAGTTAGTTTGTACATAAATAGATTTGTTTTATTAGTTTAGAAGCATATGATTGCATAAAGATATCTCTCACTCTCAACACAAATTGAGGACAAGATTTCTTATAAATTCAGGAATGTAATATGTATTCCAAGCCACCATTATTTTGATGCAATAATATATGCTATTGGTGCTCGCATTTAGAGTGTAGTGATTCTTTCCTAAATGTGTTATATTTTATGGATGTATGTTCATGAAGTGTAATTGAGCTAATATTTTTATTGCATTGTTATGGTTGTGTGATCTTTTAATTCTAGTGTTTGCTACAAGTCTACAAATTTTGCCAACATACTTAGTTTGGGAAGAGATCACCATATTGTTCTTGTATAGCTTTTCATCTTGCATGAGTGCACTTTCTATGGCCTTATGATTTGATGAAAAGTGAAACATCTTATAGTTACTGAATTCCCATTGACAATTGCATCAATGTAATTAAGGAAGCGTTGCTCCTATTTTCATTGGTTACCCACTGATCTTTTCAAAGGCTTAACTCACAAACGTGTTATTTTCATAGTTTATGTCAGTTAGGATTTTACTTTCATGTTATTTTCTTAAAATTCTTGTTACCTTATCTTTGTTATTTTCTTTACTAACCCCTTGGTTAAATAAGGAATTCATATAGTTGCATTGTTAGATTGCATTCATCATAAAAATAGAAAAATAGAAAAATATATTTCTTTTTGTGTTTTTTATTCTTTTGAGATAGCAAGCAGATCCAAAATCTTATCCAAATTGTTTAACAAACTAGAAAAGGCCTCCTTGTGAACACTCACATTATCTTCAACTCAATAGGTTCTAGTAGGTCAGAAGATCCCCCAGAACCTTGGAGTTGATCCCAGATTAGCTTTTCAAGAGAGGAGTTCAAAAGGATTTTTGCTATTAAGCATCTCTCAAAATGATAGCTCAATAGAAGTGGTGCTAGAGGGAGGGCCTAGAACCATTCATCTCAGAAAAACCAAGTTTCTATTTGAAAAATTTTCAATTTAAAAAAAAAAAAAAATCTAAGTTTGTGAATTTTCAGTAGGTGTACAAGTGCACTATTTTGAGAAATTGTGCTTCTTGAGAGGTGCGCTTTTGCAAAATAAACACAAGTTCCTAGAACTCAATCACTTTCATAAGCATCATAATGATAAAGAGATACTAAGAACTCTACCCATTTGCATTACATATTCCATAATCATCATGATGATGAGGCCATGATGATGATTTAATAACAACATCAGAATTAGAGGAAGGAATGGCACAAGAGTCCCCAATGCTAGTTCTAGACCTCATAGTTGAGGATTTTAGGAGTAGGGGGATGGATCATGTCATTGAATAAGCCTCTAAAAGATTTATTTGTGATGATGATTTTGTTAAATCTATGGCTTTTATTCAATTCTTGTGGAGAGTTAAGACTCAAATTTTTAAGAAAAATACAAGAAATTGAAAGTAGAACAACCTAAAAGGATTCTGCAATAGAAGAGGAAGTGAAGGATGAATTAATGCAAAATTTTGACCAAATAACTCCAGAGGCTAGGATGTAATTGTTGAAGGATGTTGGTTTCTTGGTACTCCTTGAGTCAAACATTGACAACGCCATGGTTTTTGATGCCATAAGAAAGGAAAAGGAAACAAGATTTAGGATAGAAGAAGAAGCTAAGAAGGCTCATAAGGGAGTGAAATATAGTGGAGATCACCAAGAATTGGTGATGTGGTCAATACAAAAAATGTGTGAGTCCAGACTCCAAGAAATATTAGATTCAAAACATACAAAGAACCTAATGGTGTACAAAGTGTTGGAAATTGAAAGTGAACAATCAACTTTGATGATTAAAGAAGTGGCTGATTTCAATTTAGATATAGCTAGAAAAGAGAAACAAAAGTTCATTGATTTAAATACTAAATGTGAAAAAAATTTGGAAGCCTATAATGAAAAAGGAAGGAAAATCAATGAAATGGAAAGAATTATTGCCAACTTGGAAAATCAACAAAGGAAAATAAAGATGGTTGAAGGACCAAGTCAAGCAATGATTGTAAAATCCCCTACTCCACCTCTTCCTACTGGACCTATTATTGATATTCCAGACACCCCTCAACATTAGGAATATTATACCAAGGAGGAGTTGGAAGAAGAAAAGTTGAACTCAAGGCTTCCCAAGTGGAAGCATTATAGATTTATGAAGATAAAATTAGGGATGCTATTTTGTGTTTGGTTGATTGTGTTAACTAGCCCATGTTTCATTTTGAAATGTCTAGACTCGTAGATATGTGGGTTGAGTATAAAAAGAATTAGCATGTTTTGAGACCAATTCAGGAAAAATAGATCAGTGGGGAATAGGAACTAATTCATTGGTGGGTCAATATCATTGATAAATGTGACACAAATACATTGATTGAAAAAACATATGATCAAACCATTGACCTACTAGATTTTGATGCAAGAAAGAATATATTCCAAAGAAAGATGAAAGTATGGTTTTCCAAATATGTAAGTAAAAGTTTTGATCTATTCCTCCATGTTTTAAGTAACCCAGTTAATTTCAAATAAAAAGAAATGTGGGGAAATAAATTGAAATAAATTATGAGTTCATGAATGAATGGCATTATAAACAAGGAGTATAATATTTGGTTTTCCAGAATAGTTGAGGAAATAGTAAATGTCCAAATATTATATAATTTTTTTTGGCCTAAGTTTGAAGAACTAAAGAATATGGGAAAGAGCATCATGGATAAGGAGAAAGAAATACTCATTACTAATCACCCTAATGACTCAAAGTATAATGAATGGGCAACACAATATTCCTCAATAGCATACTATTCACAAGTGGAAGTAGAAGAAAAATCATAGGGCACAGACACAACTGAAGAAGAGCACAAATTCATTGAAATGATCTTATAAAAAATGAGGAAGCAAAAAAATTTGCGCCACCATCTTCAAGGGAAAATGTACAAGAGGAAAATAAAAAGGCTAGAAGGAGAAAATTGAAGAAGCCCATGCCCCACCACAAAGAAGGGACAATTAGAATGCATGGAAACAAATCACTGTCAAGAAAGGAAAAGTAGTTATCATAACAAGATACTTGACTTTTGTGACTCATCCACTATGTATATACCTACATAATGAATCATCAAACTAGTTTCAAATCAAATGAAATATGCCACCTATTCTGTTAGTTGGTGTTTTGAACCCCCAATTTTAAACTTGAAATTTTAGTCTTCCTAATGATTATCCTCTAATCAATATTGAAAATTACTTTATGTAGTCTTTTTTATGAAGGCAATGCTTAGATTAATTATCATAATAGCAAACCAAAGGACACATATGCCAAAGTTAAGGTTAGCTCACTAGTTTTATAATAGTCTTGAACTAGTATAAAGTGGCTCTAAACCACTTTGTACCATTTGAACTAGTTCAAAATTTCAAAGATTCAAGGTTTGAGCTCAAAATTGGGTTTATTGATTCAAGGTTTCAAGTTTGAGTTTCCAAAATCAAAGCATAAGTTGCAAGTTCAAATTTGCATCTTGCTAGGTCTGAATGTAGTTTCACTAGTTCAAAACAATGTGGATTCAGAGGTTCGATGAAAAAACAAGTTCAGATTCAAGCACCGAGTTCAAAGGGATCAATCATTAACAAAATCACAAGGTTTGTGTTTTAAAATTTCACATCCACTGGTTCAAAAGTGTAGTTCAAGAATTTGGTGGTGTAGATCCAAAAGTACAAATTATCAGATGCTCATTCAGATTCCAAAAATTACCAGTTCAAGGGTGCCTATATAAAAGTAGGAGTCACACGGTTCCAAGTAAAAAAGCTTAGAGAGTTAGATGGTTGGCAGTTCAAAATTAAGAACCTCATAGCCTATGATATCTCAATATTGTGAGGTGGGGTGTCCAAGAATTGGATCACCCTTGTATTTCAAGAATAAGTAAAATATAACATCATAATGATATGAAAGATGTGTTCATAGAAGATGTAGATAAATCAGTGGATAAGAGGACACACTATTTATCATTTTCTTGAAGATCTCAATAAAGAAAAAGCATAAATATTGCAAGAAATGTTGATACCATTGAAATCAACTAAAATAAGTGAGTGAGAGAAAACATTGAAAGGCCTCAAGTCTAGTCCCAATGAAAAAGCTCATATGTGGAAAATATCGGCAAGTTGTTTGATAATTGATTGCATCAAGCCATAGCCCAATCTCGTAGGCAAAGGTAATGCCTCATAGTCCCCATAGTGAAATGGATAAAGTTTGATATCTATGTCCTAGCCTCATCATTTGTGTAGGGTGTCATGGTTTCCACAAGTGGTATTGCATTGTGTTGATAGTATTTGGTCTCTCCACTAGAATATTTGACATCGACTAGTCCCAACTTGATGAACATCTTCATTTCCCAATTGTAGGGCCCATTTTTCATTGCACCAAAAGCCATGACTATTAGTGAACATGGAACACCACATAATTAACCACCTATGGGTAGGGGAGTGCGTCGCATCACCCAACAATCTCCCCCTCGATGCGCATACCAGGTGCTTACACGGGTCGGGAAGGCACCGGGGAGATTTGAACCCATGACTAGGCCAAAACCAGGCTCTGATACCAATTGTAGGGCCCATTTTTTGTTGCACCAAAAGCCATGACTATTAGTGAACATGGAACACCACATAATTAACCACCTATGGGCAGGGGAGCGCGTCGCATCACCCAACACCAATCCCATGACTACCAAAGGCCCAATAGTTTAAACATGTGAGTCTTTGTTTTGGTGTGATGAATGCACACTATTAAACTTATTAACAAACCTACATCAACCAAGTATGGGAGTATTGAAGTCATGAGTTTAATTGATCCACATGTAATGGGGAGTTCTTTGAAAACTCCACATAATCTTGGGGGAACATGGAGGATGATTCCCATGTATGATGGAAATATTTGGATATTTTCTACATATTATTCAACAAAATGTTGATATAAGAGCAGTCACCTCATTGATGACCCCCTATTTTTTTGTAGTACTTAAAGGGATATTGAATGTCACATATTAATAAAGAATTGCATAGTGAGTTTGATGACATGCTTGAAAAAATTGAATGATACCAAATATGAAGAGTGATGGCCAACTATTATGTGTGATGTATGCTTCCACATATCCCAAATTGCAAGCAATGGTAATCAATGTTTGTTTAAGGAGGTCAGTTATAACATTGTGAAGGATCACAAAATGTCTTAGACAGAGAAATGCCTCAACATCTTTGTCCAAGATGAATTGTACAAAGGAATCAAACTCAGTATTTATGAATATATGGTTATCAGGATCATGTTTGGAAGATCACATCTATGTTGAAGATGGATTTGTTTCATGATGGCTTTATTGATGCTCAAGTTCAAAGGCAAAGAATAGTATCAATTTGTTTGATAGAGGATGCTTTGAAATTCTATAGGAAACAACCTTTGGCAATATACTCATAGTGCATAGTTTTGCATAGCTCTCAGTGATGTCAAAACCATTAATCATCCCTTATGTTTAGAAGCCTTCAATGAAATTAATAGGGATAGTTCAAGTTGTAGTCTTGTGCTAAATGTCATGGTAGAAGTCACAAAGCTTCATCATTCATTGAAAATAGTTTTCTCAAAGGCATGGTTCACTGCCCATCCAATATATGTAGATTCATCTCTGAAATGATGAAATAAGTCTTTGCAAAATTAAGAGTAAAGAAGCTGATGATGTTGAGAAGAAAGGAGTGTAACAGAGCATGCTCCAAAATAGGGGATCATGACAAAGACTTTCTCAAGAAGGAGGATTCTCATACTTCCTTCTAAATGACACTTGGAGTACACTTGTTAACACATTACATCATTTTATATGTTATCTCTCCACATATAATCACAATCCATATTCAAGATACAAAAATGATATTATCTTAAACCTCAAATGTCAAAAAAGATATAAGCACAAGAAAAAGAGAGGATAGATAATCATTATAAAAAATAAAAGTTATCGAGAATTCTAGATAGATAAGAAATGAAAGAATATAAGTTAGAATGATTATTTTTCCAAAAATTAAGTTATGGAAACTATAAAAGGTCTTTTGGAGGAAGTCTATTTAGGGAGAGAAAGAAGAAAAAATTGAGGTTCCACTATTTTGGACAGATTGTATGCTGCAGAAGAAGGGGACAATACTTTGTAATCAAGACATGCAATTTTTTATTGTAATAACAGCTGCTAGTTTTAATTTAGTTTTCATTTTCAATTTTCTACAAGTATTATGAACTATCAGTAATATTTAGAAATTATATAGTTTCCAATTGAATGAAAGTTCCATTATTTCGAAGATGGTGTGCTTCGAATTGATCTTTTCTTGATCTATGTGTAGATTAAGGCTAGGTAGTGGAATCATATTATATTATTGATTTCATTTATTGCAGAATTTTTCTTGTGCTTAGTTGTTTCTTGATCTTTCTAAATGCATATGTGGGTGGAGGGACTGTGGGTTTATGTTGTTGTATGTGCTAATTGTTTCATTTCATTTATGTTATAGTTATTTTCCCCCTATCTAAGAATAGTGAGTGTAGCCTTCACTTTCAAGTTAAAAGCATTTCTAAGTCTCATTCTTTGCATATCTAATTAAGGAGCTATATCCTATAAAATTCAGAGGCCACTTGCATAATCCAATGACAAAGCAACCCAACTGTTGGTGGCTTTTTGTGTCATCACATTTGGGAAAATAAGGGTAATTTTGGGATTTTTATTTGAAGACAAATTTGTTTACTAACATATTTTTGGCGACTCTATTGGGGACTTAGAAATGATAGATCAATGTTTTTCTTTCCTTGGAAAAATTATTTATCTTGGTAAATAGAGATTGGCAACTATGCGTTTCAAACCTGTTGACTCATTAATATTGGAGCTCTAATATGTATTATGGTTGTGGTTACCACTCAACCATGGGGGGCTCGGATCAAACCATTTTCCTTGGTCTAGTATTCAGATCTACCTAAAGGATCAAGTGAATAGTTTCAAATGGTACAAAGTGTTTTTGCAACATTTTGTACCTGTTGAACTAATTACAAGTGGTTCAAAAGTTTAGTGGGTCTGCTTCGAACCAAGTTGCAAAAGACTTCAAAAATATGTGGGACCCATTCTGGAGGCTCATTTTTAATGATTCATAAGTTTGAAGGTTCAAGTTCAAAGCTATAGGTTTAGGTTCAAGGTTCAATCTTGAGAATTAGAGGTTCAAGTTTTATGGCTCAAAGCTCAGTTCAAAGTTTAGTTTCACCAATTCAAAATTGTAAATGAATGTTCAATAATTGAACTTCAATGTACATATCCAAAGACTTAACGTTCATAATTCATTCCCAATTTTGAAGATTCAATCTATACCATCCGAAGGATGTAAATTCATCAGTTTCAAACTAAATTTAGTTCCAAAGTCCAAAGTTCTAGGTTTGAAGTTTTGAATCAAGTTCAAATTATTAGAATACAGATTCAAAGATATTCAAGTTAAGGTCAAAGATATGGTCATTTGTTGGAATTACAATAGGAAAGGTAAACTTCTAAGAGGGGAGGGCAGGGCGGGGAGAGGGGGGGTGAATTAGTAGTTTGCACTAGGACCCATAAAACTTTGACCACACATCCATCTCATACATTTAACAAGTAAACTTGATATACCATGTAAAGCATGTAAATCGAAAGCATGTAAGCAAGTAAACATTCACACATTTAACACCAAATATGATTACCTAGAAACCCTCTAATGAGAAGGTAAAAATGGGGTGGGGATGACACCCAAAAATTTTCACTACTATAGTAATAAATTTTATCCAATGTGATGCAATGGACAAGTGTGATGTGGCTTGACCAAGTTCACAAAGTGAAAATGTGTAAGGGAAAGGCTATATTCCTTAAACCCACAAACAACAACTATCCACTCTACAACTTTGACACCATCCCAATGGCTATGGTGGATTTATTTCACTTATCTAAGATGGATATAAGAGGTTCTAATTGGTTTTAGACCCCAAATCCAATCCTAGCACTCAAATCCCTCAAGATTGCCTAGTAGCCCTAATTGCCCCAACTAGGTCTGTAACGAGAAAGATCTAAAGTTTTATCCAAAAATTTCCAAAGAAATCCTCCAAAAAAAAGGGTTTTTAGATACCCATTTCAGCCTTCTTCAACATATGTCAAACTCAATATAGGTTGTTTTGAACCAACAACTAGATCCCCAAACTTGGCACCCTTTTTAGGCATAAAATAGGGTGATTTTACAAAGCAAGTATATGCTTCCCATACATCCAAAGCTTAAAAATTTCAAGAGTCCTAAAAAATTATCCCAATCAAAGGAAAATCAATCAATTTAACTCCCCAACCTTTGCATATAAGAAACCCCCAATTTGGCCTCTTACAAGCCCTCAAATCTAGGGCTTTCTCAATGTGTGACCTCCCAAGCCAATACCAACTGAATTAATGTTGATTCACCATGTAAAAGGTATATGTAGATGATATATAATATAAAATACCCCTCTCCAATGGATAGATCTCCGGCTGCTACACTCCAGGCATGCATTTCACGCACCTACAAGCACCAAAAACCCATTAGAAACCTCCAATTGTGCAAACTCTTTCCCAATAATTGTTAGAATTATTATTTAAATTATAATAAAGCTTCATTAAATGGTAATCATATTCCTACATCCATGGAATGACCAAATGCTTCCAAAGTGACCAAAACTTGCACAGATTGTTGCAAAAGTTGCTTGAAATCAGCACTTTTGGTAAAATGAAAACCTATTTGTCTTACTACACTAGAAATGGTTTATATATCATCACAATAGGTTAAAAAAATTAAAACAAAAATTAGAAACCAATCCAAACAGAAGATCTAATGCAAATTCTCAAAAATGGAGTTTTTATTGCATTCCAATTGCCAAATCCATACACTACTGATGGAATCCATACAATGCCTTAAATCTAATGATCTTATGCCTTTACTAGGCTATATAGGATGAAATAAAACTTCCCCAACCATATTCCATTGGTTGGAATCCATAACAAAGGTTAAAATACTCAAATACTATTTTTCCCTCCTAAATCAAAATATAGTCGTAAAGACTTTAAATTTGAGTTTAAAACCTTATTAAAATGTTTTAACTTATAATTTATTTGTTTATACCACTTATGAATTACTATAATAACCCCCTAGGAATTATTTGATCCCTCTAACCAATCTAGATCCCTTGTTGGCAATATTGACCACCCTTACATCATTTTTATGCCTAAATCCTTTATCTGGATCTTTAAGAATTTTCAAGTTAACTTTAAATTGTTCATTAAATTTAGCCATTATAGGCTTCAAAACATTCCAATCCACTTTCAAGGATACCATAGATCCTTTTCTTTTGTTTGCATCCAAGGTGTGCCTAGATGTTTCTCTTGGTGCTTTCACACCACAATGAAGGTTACAATGATTTGACCATGAAACATGATCTATCGTATGAAATGTCTACCTTGTTAAATGCTTACAAAGACTATTAGGTCTTACCCTATTAAAGGATTTCAACACCTTGTTAGAAGTGTGCCTGGTCAAAGGACTTTAACTTACAATTAAGTAAGCACCCTGTTAAAGGATTTCATACAGCCTATTAGAACTACTCTGTTAAGAGATTTTGACTGAAATCACCCATGAGAATATCTCACCATTGATCCTACGATTAGCACTTGATTTCCTAGTAATAGATCACCTCTAAACTAATGTATTCTCGATCATCCCTGATCAAAATGTCTCTTTGTTGTATCATTTTCCTTTCCTTTGTTATACTCTAAATGATTATGTAATGCAATCTCACTTCATAACTCCTTATCCATCATGAATGCTTAGTTTGTGCATGCAAACTAATCTTCTTCTCTTTCATAAACCTTACATACTCATTAGAGATTTTAGGGTTAATCCTCCTTAAAAAGACTTTGATGACTTAGGGTTAGGTATGAATCTATGGTTGAGATTCATCAATTTTTTTGCTTAAACCTTCCTATTTTCTAATTGGTTCAATGTAATTGCATAGGGAATCCAACTTGAGATTCATCCTTATCTCCAAAATATCAAAATTCAATCTTAAGTTGGCTCAAAAATGGTTTACATAGTTGTTTGTTCCATTACAAACAAATATGTCAAAACTATGTCACTCGGCATCTGAAGTCTCTAATGCTCAGCAAATACTATTCTCTATGCTGTGACTCGGCATCTGTATTACTCAACATGCACTATTTCATTAGCTCATGTGTTACTCAACATACACTATCTACTTGGCACTTGAGTGACTTGGCACATGAGTGGCTCAACACTCACTATTGACTCGGCATGCTCTATAATATATGTTGTGCTCGGTATGTACTACTTGTTCAACATAAACTAAGTAAATAACTTAAGTGTGTTGACACTCACTTGTCAAAACTAATTTGAGATCAACAATCTCCCCCTTTGACATGAGTGTCAAAAACACTTGAGTATACATTAATATCCTTCTCCTTACAAGCATAACATATCTTACATTGGCTTATATACAAAACTTCAAAATTTCAAAATTGGCAGGTCTATTCTATATCCAAAATTTTGTACTCCTACTAAGTAAATGAGTCTTAACTAGTCTTAATTGATACTCTTTCATCTAATACTCCTTGTATTGTGATGCTTGTGATCTTGGCTCTATTTTAGCTTAATATTTTTTGTCTTTGTCCCTCCTCCTCCAAAGTTCTCTCAATTTTCTCTCCCCCTTTGGCTTATTCTCCTCCTTTTTTTATATCATTTCTCCTTTATCTTTCTTGGTACACTCCCCCTTTATTCTATCTCTCCCCCAAAATATTTCATCTCCCCCTTTTTGACATTCATGTCAATGGGCTATACACTTATAGTGTATTTGTCCAAAAAAGATTTATGGACATCTAAGATTATCTTGAGAGCTGCATCCCAATTTTCAAATGCAACATCTAGGGAATTGATTTGGATAGAAAGCTTGGTAGAAAGGTGGACTAGGCCATCTAATGTTGAAAGATGGGGGTCTTTCTTCAATAGCGTTTCAACATAACCTAGTTCCTTGTGCAAAATTTCCATATGGGGGTCAAACTTTTCTGAATGCTAATCAATTTAGCCCTTATGTTGGCCTCTTTTGCTATTAATGTAGATAATTGACTTTGGGTTTTTAGCAATTTCCTAAAGTGCATTTCACCCTGAGCTGGTGTCACTGGTTTCTCAGGTGAAGATTGTTGGACTACACAATTTAGTGTACAATGAGAAAATATTCTCAAGTACCTTCTTCACATCCTCAACCTTAGTTGTCAATGTAACTTGTGTTAGTGCTATGTCACCTGATATCTTTTCATTGACTTTGCTTTGAAATTTCTTTTCTGACCATTTTAGCAATTTTGCATTTGTATCTAGGTAAGCATCACTCACCTTTTCCAATATGTTTGTCTGCTATTCAATTAGTGGCTTGGTCTCATCTAGAGTTGGGAAAATAAATGCATCTAAAAAGATGTCTTTAATATCTTGTAGTTCTTGCTTCTACCTATGCTCCCTTCTAAGCATTTCTTGATACTTCTTCCTTGCTAGGGCTTATTGGAGTATGCCCATTTTCTCTATAGTTATTGTATCATATTCATACTTAGGTAGAATAATTTCTTCATCAAGGCTTATGTCTCCATATTGGATTAATTCCTCTACCTTTGATGTACTTAGGCTTGACACTGAGATCTACAATGGAGTTGCATCTGTGCTCAACTTCGAAAGAGTGTGACTTAAAGGAGTGCCAGATACTACTAATGTTACTATGGCTTGAATGGTTGTTTGTTCCTTTAGTTGTAGTATCATCTTTCAATCTTTAGGCTGGCCATGTTCTTCCATAATGACTTGTGATGCACCTTGATCTTGTGTTGTAGGTTCAGATAAGATTACCTATCTTGTTCCACTCTATGTTTCTCTTATGGATTGGGCTTCCACTATTTCCTTTGCAATTGTATCAACATTGTCTGATGTAGCTTTAGGTTTTGTGTCCAAAGGTTGTACACAAGTGATTTGACGGGGCATTGAAGGTGGTTCGTGTGTATTCACCTTCTCCCTTCTAGTATTAGACATTGTCTTTTACAATTCTTCCATAGTTACTAATATAGGATTATCACATAGTTTTGCCTATAGTGTGGACCGATCTAGTATCTTCTTGAGATCTTCCTCCAATAGGGGATTGATGTTCTGAGCTGATTGATCAAAAACATCCTTAACTATGATGTTTTAGTGCTTTCACTTGTCACATGTTGAACATTGACACTCAAAAATTGTGTGTCTTGTACACTCTATTCTTATAGCTGCTCTAGCTTAGCTTTTTCCTTATCATCTATTTGCATTTATGCTCCTCCCTCAAAAGTGTCATCATGATCATCTTCTTCATCATCCTTGACTTCAATGGGTTCTTGTTAACCTTACATGACTGTAGTCAACCCATAAGTGAGTTTCCACATTTGTGTGGACTTCTTAACTACATCCTCAATATTGTTTTGTAAAATGTTGAAGGCTCTGTATTAAGGTTAAACATAACTACATATTTCTTCATAACCTTAGCAATCTATGCCTTAGTTATTTTAGGCATCACTTGTGCTAGAGATGTTTCTCTCATTTATCTCTCCAAGTTTAGACAATAGTGCCATTTTTGCTCAACTCTATCATACAAATTCTTGGGCATTGTGTTGGCAAGCTCTAGTGGGGTAGTTTTCAAATTTTTCATCATGGCATATATGGCCTCCTCCACTTGATTTTTCTCCACTTTACCAAGGTTATCAAAATCTTCATGAGAAAATCTTGATAGATCTGCACTATTATGAATATTTTCACAAGGGTTCTCAAGATCTAATAAAGGATTATGACTCACCACTTTGAATTGGTTGATGTCATATGACTCTATTTTCTCTTCATTGAAATCTACTTGTGCTACATATTTCCTTCTTGGCCTTTTCTACCCTTGGCCTTCTTTTTTTGCTCATTTGGTCTTTTCTTTAGCATTTTGTGCTATTGCACATGTACTAGCTCTTGTAGTAGGTGTAGTAGGCTTGGCTTGGCTTGGTTTGATAGTTTTCCTAGCCCTTGCCATAGGTTGTGCCTTGGCCTTTCTCTTCTTTTTTTTAGTGGGAGTAGGTTCTTCCTTGGCTTCTTCAACCTCAACACCTTCAGCTACTTTTGTCTCTTCTTCATATTGTTCTTCTCCCATACCTTGTGTTAAAGCTAATTTAGCTTGGGCTTAAAAATCTTCTTCCTCTTCATCCTCTTCTTCATCATCTTCTCCTTTATACTTGGCACCCTCTCCAAATTTATCTTTTTGTTTCTTCACTATCTTCTCCTTCTTCTTCATTGCAAAAGTTGTCTTTAATTCCATGGTAATTTTGGACTTTGCCAACTCATAGTTTCCAAATGCCTTGGCATTTTTATCTACCTCTTTTTCAAGTAAGGCTATAATAGCTACAGAGGCTTCATACACATTTATTTCATAACCTAAGGGTCTTAACCATCTAAAACCATCTAACCCTTGGTGTAGTAGCTTGTGCAAAAGTATAGTCAACATCTACTAGAAAATAGATATCATCATAATGCTTTTCTACTAGAGATACTAGTATTCTCATTGTCTTCTTCATTGATTGTTTGAAATCCTCAAAATAACTTGTCATTACAGATTCAAAATTCTCTCCTAAATGCTCAATGTATTCATTGATTTGCACTGCTACTAACCTATTGGTTTTCCAAGAAACTATTCCAAAAGTAGGAAAAGCATTTTGTACATAAAAAAAATATACATATCAATATAGAACCAAATTTACATTATGCAATCTTGTCTTTCTGATGGATCCAAGGTTCTCAACTAGCTATTGTAGTTGTAAATCTGCTAGATCATATGTATGATCTTTCTTAACAATTTTATATCTCACATCCACAGCTATGCAGGGAACACTATTTAATCTACTAGAATGGTAAAACTTGTGTGAAATCACCTTGACAATAAACTCAATCAATGGATTAGTGATTTTATCAATAGTCATACCTCTCTTGTTCCATATAGCTCTAGTATTATTTTTAATTACCTCTTTAGCATCACTTCTTAGTATCTTAGGTGGATCTAGGTTTGGGTAACTAGTAACCCTATGAATTATTCTTGTAGTTATCTTGATAGGTCCATTATCCAGCCATAGTGAACTATCATGAATTCAGCTAAATACTATCCTTATCCATTTAGTCTTAAACACATTTGGAAAATCTAGGGCTCGTGTTAACCCTTTCTTCTCGACAATTTTGAATTCTTCTTTCAAAACACTATTATTACAGAGTATGTTGTATGCTTCCCTAATCTCCATATCACCGATGCTACCAATTTCATAGTTATAGCATTTTCTAACATCTTGCACCTTTAAATCATTCGGTGGTATCATAGATAATGAAAGAAAAGGGTCTTTCTTGTAAGAAATATTAGGAATAGCTTTGAAAATGGGTTTCTTAACTTCATTAATCACTAATTGGATATTGAAATCTTCCTTTCCCTCTACATCTTTGAACTAGATGCCATTGTGCGAAACTAAGGTTTATGAAAATGAAAAATTGCATAGCTCAGTTCTTGATAAATACCTTGTAAGATCAGATGAAATGATATTGAATCATTGCTTAAATCTTCTACAATTACTTTGGATATGTTTTTTGATTGCCTTCTACTCTACTCAATCTTTATCAATTTTGAAGTGATGAAAAATGAGTAAAAAATTTGATCAAATAGCCTTTGAAACCTTGCAATTAATGCTAAGTGCTTACATAGTTGTAAGCATGGCATAAACCAATTTCAAGCTCACTCAACATCCATTATTATTTCAATCACTCAAAACCCACTAAGAGCTCAGCATCAACTAGCTAGTCTATTAGCTCAAAATCTTCTAGCATTTCAATCAGTACACATAGGAAATATTAGATGCTCACCAATAATAGGAAAATCTTAAAGACTTATCTTGGATCTCTATCAACATTTTGCATCTTTGTTCATGCTAATGTAATCTTTTCTGTATTAAAACCTCTTGGAACTTATGTATGATATAACTTTTAAATATCAGTCCCACATACCTCTTGATTTCCTAGTTTAATGGGGTGTGATCACTTGACCCATTGGGTGAAGTGATCCCTTCTCCATTTGATGTATTGCAATAATCCTCTTTCTTCCATGTCTTATTCATCTCATCTTTGATGTGTTCAATGTTTGTCTTGCCTTTGCCTTTATCAAACTCACAACTTGGTGCCTTTGACCTTGTTGGACAACATTGACTGACGTGACTAGTCTTCAAACAACTAAAATAAGTGTTTTGACTTAACCATCTTTCAGAGTCACCTCTGAAGGGTTTCCTAATACAATTCTTAGGAATATGTCTATATTCTTGATAATAACGACAACTATATCTTGTATTAGAATCCATGTTATAAGAGTTTCCATTGTTCCTTACCTTCACTTGCTTGTTTGATGAACACATGGGTTTGGATCTGCACTCAAAAGCTCTATGTCCATACTTTTGATAGTTATAGAAATATCCTATAAATTTTTGTGTCTACATGGTCCTGGTTCTACATTTATATGCCTGATGAGCTTGCTTATTTCACTTATGGCAAAAAACCATGTCTTATATTTGACATTTTGATTTAAATTCTTGCTCCTGCAGGTATTAGTAGTATGTCCTTTCTTACCACAATTATGACAAGTAGGTTGAGAGTTCTTACCTTTGTTGTTCCTTTCTTCAACACTTTTGGATGACTCTCCTTCTTCAATGCTTGTGTATCCTAGTCTAGATGTATTATTATTGGATCTAAGAGATCTCAATAATTGCTCAAAGTATTTGATGGCTTCACTTGGTTTGTTGAAGGTCTTAGCAGATTCCTTTTCCCTTTTTAGATCATTCTACTATTGCTCATTTTTCAATTTTAATGTAGTTATCTCAATGTCCTTGACATTCAATTCATAGTTAGTGTTCATCATTTGACTTAAAGTATCGAATTGTATGTTGGAAATCTTGGTTAGCTCTATTGAATTCTCTTCCATTTTGTTGGCCAAAATTCTTTTTCCTTCTTCAATCATGGCTTTGTCTTCCATAGCAGTACAAGTTGTGATTCTGGCTCTAACTTGAGATTTTTGATTTCCTCAGCTTGGGCTCTATTCTTTTCCATTAGATCTATAATTGCTACATCAAATTCACTAGGGTATCCACTTATAAATAGCTTAGTAGTGTCCATCTCTTTGTATTGTGTGTCATTCTCTACAATAAAAAAATCTTTCCTTCTCTTCAAAGATTTTTTTAGCTCTTCTCATGCTTCATCCAGTTGATGTAGAATGGTTGTATTTCAATTCCCTGGTTCTCAATAATCTTTCCCAAGTTGTAGACTTCCATTTCAAGATCTTTCCTCAAAGGTACAATGCTTCTCTTTTAGAGAACTAGGCTTTGATACCAATTTTTTGAATCAAAATAGGAAAGGTAAACTTCTGAGGAGAGGGGGGGGGGGGGGGGGGGGTGTGGTTGTGAATCAGTAGTTTACACTAGGACCCATAAAAATTTCACCACACATCCATCTCATGTATTTAAGAAGTAAACTTGAAATACCATGTAAAACATGTATATCTAAAGCATGTAAGCAAGTAAACATTCACACATTTAACACTAGATATGATTACCCAGAAACCTTCCAATGAGAAGGTAAAATTGGGGTGGGAATGTCACCCAAAAATCTTCACTACTGCAGCAATAAAGTGTATCTAATGAAGGTTACAATATTTTGACCATGAAACATGATCTACCCTATGAAAGGTTTTCCCCGTTAAAGGCTTACAAAGACTATTAGGTCTTACCCTGTTAAAGGATTTCAACACCATGTTAGAAGTGTGTCTGGTTAAAGGACTTTAACATACAATTAAGTAAGCACCTTGTTAAAGGATTTCATACAACTTGTTAGGACTACTCTATTAAGAGATTTTGACTGAAATCACCTATGAAAATGTCTTAGCATTGATCCTATGGTTAACACTTGATTTCTTGATAACATATCACCTCTAAACTAGTGTATTCTTGATCCTCCTTGATCAGATGTCTTCTTTTTGTATCCTTTTCCTTTCCTCTTAGTGATTCTGTAATGCAATCTCACTTTACAACTCCTTAGCAACCATGAATGCTTAGTCTATGCATGAAAATTACTCTTCTCTTGCATACACCTTACATACTCACTAGAGAGTTTAGGGTTAGTCCTCCTTTAAATGACTTTGGTGAATTAGCATTAGGTATAAATCTACGACTGAGATTAATCTATTTTTTTGCTTAAACCTTCCAATTTTCTGATTGGTTGCATGTAATTGCATAGGGAATCCAACTTGAGATTCATCCTTATCTCCAAAATATCAAAATTCAATCTTAAGTTAGCTCAAAAATGGTTTACATAGTTGTTTGTGCCATTACAAACAAATATATCAAAACTGTGTCACTCGACATATGAATTCTCTGATGCTTGACATATACTATTCTTTATGCTATGACTCAACATTTGTATTTCTTGGCATGTACTTCTTGCTCAGCTCCTATGTTACTCAACGTATGCTATCTTCTCGACACTTGAGTGACTCGGCACATGCATGGCTCAACACTCACTATTGACTCGACATTCTCTATAATATAAATTTTGTGCTTGGTATGTACTACTTGTTAAACATAAAATAAGTAAACAACTTAAGTGTGTTGACACTCACTTATCAAAACCAATCTAATATCAACACATTTTCCCAAAAGTAGAGATAGATATAAGCCCATAGCTCAAAAGAACATAATCAATTCAAAAGACCATATCCATCAATTTGAAAATGATAGTTTAAATTTAAGTTTCACGTGCAAGAATTTTGCATACAGTATTGAACATGACTGGAGATCTCTGATTGCAACCCAATTCATAATTGGTGGAGGCTCAAATCCAAAACTTTATCAAATTGTTGTTAGTGAGTCCTATGTAAGAGTGGCATGACCAATGTTAGTATCTAGTAGTGAATTACAACTAGACAGTAATGCACAAGAACCAAGACTAATATAAAGGGCTATGAGGTTCTCTTTATATAGTTTTCTTTAACACATCCCATGTTCATAAATAGGTGACATCAAGAATCACTTGGTAAAAAATACCAATTTGGGAAAGCATAGGATTCTTTGTCACAACAGTATAAGAGTCCACTGCAAATCATGAATACATAAGGGGAACATGTCCTCAATACAACATAATGCTATTAATAGGATGATGCCTTTAATTATCATGAGCCACTCGATGGTGTGTATTTTGAAAAGATCTTTGAAATGGAATTTTCTTGAAGTATCATAGTATTCAATACTTGAACTTGAAATCATTAGCCTCTGTGGTGATTCACCATAACCAATGGTATGGAGATTGTGTGTGAAGTGTTTGATGAAATGCAAAACACTGAGAATGCAAGCATTGCACATGAATTGTGTGCAAACTATGAATCAAAATGCATCCTAATATACCTTTGAATCTAACACCAATAGCTAATACATCATTGGGAGAAGTCATCTTACATCTTCAAATGTGACCACAATCTTATTTTCCACCTATTAACATTGATAGTGGAAATGATTATGTACCTAACCACCAAAGTCTCAATTGGTAAAACATATGAGTCTATGCTTTGAAGCAATGCAGTTACATCATTAAAAGCATATTTCCATATTTGGGAATCATAACCATAGTAATAGAATTGAGTCCATAGAGGGAGATTCAAAAGCTTAAAAAGTTATTTACATTTGAATAAAAGAACATGAGCCAATATCCAAACTTGAATAGTGATTGATACTCTCAATAATTTAGTTGATGTCAAGATTGTTAATTTGACAAAATTTTAACTTCATGAATTTCCTTTGCTACCATACTTGTGAATCTAGATTGCAAAATATGAAATTGAAGATAAAAAGCTGACACCAGTGGTAATAATAGATAAAAGCATTAGATTCATTTTGAGCTTGAATAAACATCCTCATCCATACAAATAAATGGCATTAAATAGTAATATACTATAAATTACAATATGCTTTAGGGTCATCAATCTCGTAAGCATGAGTTATCTCCAAATGTCATTTTGACCTTGCAAGCCAAAGCTCGATGAGTATGGTGTTTGTTGCTTCTATGTGTTTAGTTTATGGGTTTTGAGTAGTTTTTATTGTTTTCCATTTTTTTTGGTTATTTCCTTTTCTCTCCCCACTAGCAATCCCTCTTTCTTGTCATGTTCTTTGACTCTACTCCCTAATGGAAAAGGCACTCATCTTTTGACTAGAAATGTTGGATTCTTTATGTGCCTTTCATGGACATACTCCCAAGTCAAAACTAATGTTAGTTGATGTTTTGAACCCCCAATTTTGAACTTGGAATTTCAGTCTTCCTAATCATTCTCCTTTGATCAATATTGAAAAGTACTTTGTGTAGTCTTGTTTTATGAAGGCAATGTTTAGATTAATTTTCATAACAACAAACCAAAGGACACATGTGCTAAAGTTTATGTCAGCTCACCATTTTCTATAATAGTCTTGAACTAGTAAGAAGTAGTTATGAACCACTTTGTACCATTTGAACTAGTTCATAATTTCAAAGGTTCAAGGTTAAAACTCAAAATTAGGTTCATTGATTCAAGGTTTCAAGTTTGAGTTTCCACAATCAAAGTTTAAGATGCAAGCTTATAGGTCCATCTTGTTGGGTTTGAATGCAGATTCAAAGGTTCGATGAAAAAACAAGTTTATATTCAAAAACTAAGTTCAAAGGGCTTAATTATCAATACAATCATAGGTTTTGTATTCTACAAGTTTACATCTAGTGGATCAGAAGTGTAGCTCCATAATTCTATGGTGTAGATCCAAAAGTACAAATTTTCATGGGCTCATTCAGACTCTAAAAGTTACTAGTTCAAGGCTGCCTATATAAAAGTAGGAGTCACATGGTTCCAAGTTCAAAATCTTTTAGAGTTGGATGGTTAGTGGTTCAAAATTAAGACCCTCATAGCCTATCATATCTCAATATTACAAGGTGGGGTGTCCAAGCATTGGATCTCCCTTGAATTTCAAGAATAAGTAAAATATAACAGCATAATGATACGAAGGGTGTGTTTACAACAAATGTAGATAAATCACTAGAAAAGGGGGTACACTACTTATCATTTTCTTGAAGAGCTCAATAAATAAAAATAAGAGATATTGCAAGAAATGTTGATGCCATTGAAATCAACTACACTAAGTGATTGGGAGAAAACATTGAAAGACCTCGAGTCCGATCCTGATGAAAAAACTCATATTTGGAAAATATTGGAAAGTTTTTTGATAATCTATTGCATGAAGCCATAGCCTAAGCCCATAGGAGAAGGTAATGCCTCACAGTCCCCATAGTCAAATGGATGAAGTTTGATATCTATGTCCAAGCCTCATCATTTGTGTAGGGTGTCATTATTTTTGTAAGTGGTATAGCATCGTGTTGATAGTGTTTGGTCTTTCCACTAGAATATATGACATCGACAAGTCCTAACATGACAAACATGTTCTTTTCCTAATCCCATGACTATGAAAGGCCTGATAATTCAAGGATATGAGTCTTTGTTTTTGTGTGATGAATGCACAATATTCAACTTGTTGACAGACCTACATGAGTCAAGTATGTGAGAATTGAAGTCACAAGTTTAATTAATCCACATGTAATGGGGAGTTCTCTAGAAACTCCACATGATCTTGGGGGAGCATGGAGGATGATGACCATGTATGATGGAAATATTTGGAGACTATCTACATATTATTCAAAAAAAATTTGATATAAGAGCAGTCATCTCATTGACGACCCCCTATTTTTTTTCACAGCACTTAAAGGGATATTGAATTTTGCCTATTAATAAAGAAGTACATAGTGAGTTTGATGATATGGTTGAGAAAATTGAATGATACCAAATATGAAGAGTGCTACCTAACTATTGTGTGTGACGTATGACTCCACATATCCCAAATTGCAAGCAACGGTAATCAAAGTTTATCTAAGGAGGTCAGTTATAACATTGTCAAGGCTCACAAAATGTCTCAGATAGTGAAATGGCTCTACATATTTTTCTAAGATGGCTTATATAGATGAAGAAGACTCAAATTATTTTTGAATCTATGGTTATCAAGCTCATGTTTGGAATTTCACATCTACATTGAAGATGGAGTTGTGTTGCAATGGCTTTACAGATGCCTAGGTTCAAAGGTGGAGAATAATTACAATATGTTTGACAAAGGATGCTCTGAAATACTAAAATAAACAAACTTTTCTATATACTCACATTGCATGGTTTTTCACAACTCTCATTTATTGGTAATGTCAAAACCATTAATCATCACTTATGTTTAGAAGCCTTCATTGATCTTAACAAGGATGGTTCAAGTTCGAGCCTTGTGCTAAATGTCATTGTAGAAGTCAAAAAGATTCATCATTTAATGAAAATAGCTTGCTCAAAGGCATGGTTCATCATCCATCTAATAAATGTAGATTCATCTCTAAAATAATGAAACAAGTCTTCGCAAAATACAGAGTGTAGAAGCTAACGATGCTGAGAAGAAAGAAGTGTAAAAAAATGTACACTCAAATAGGGGATCATGATAAAGACTTTCTCAAGAAGGAGGATTCTCATACTTCATTCTAAATGACACTTGGAGTACACTTTTCAACAATTGGAATAATTTTAGATGTTATCTCTCCACGTATAATCACAAGTTATATTCAAGATACAAAGAAATATTATCTTAAACCTCAAATGTCTAAAAATATATAAGCACAAGAAAAAGAGAGGATATGTAATCACTATCAAAAAAAAATTCATCAAGAGTTCTAAATAGATAAGAAATGAAACAAGATAAGTAGAATGATTCTTTTTCCAAAATTTAGTAATGGAAACTATAAAAGGCATTTTGGAGGAAGTCTATTTAGGGAGAGAAAGAAGACAAAATTGGGGTTCCACTTTTTTGGACAGATTGTATGCTACAGAATAGAGGGAGCATAGTTTGTAATCAAGCTGAACAATTTTTTATTGTAATCAAAGTTGTTAGTTTTAATTTGGTTTTCTTTTAAAGTTTTCTGCAAGTATTTTGAACTATCAGTAATGGTTAGAAATTGTATAGTTTCTAGTTGAATGAAAGTTCCATTATTTTGAAGATGGTATCCTTCGAATTGATCTTTTTCTTGATCTATGTGTGGATTAAGGCTAAGTACTGGAATAATATTCTATTACTAATTTCATTTATTGCAGAAATTTTCTTATGCTCAGTCATTTATTGATCTTTCTAAATGCATATTTAGGTGGAGAGACTGTGGATTTCTATTGCCATATGTGCAAATTGTTTCATTTCATTTATGTTATAGTTATTTGCTACCTATCTAATAATAGTGAGGGTAGCCTTCACTTTCACGTTAAAAATATTTCTTAGTTTCATTCTTTTCATATCTAATTGGGGAGTTGTATCCTGTAAAATTTAAAGGACGCTTGTACAATCTAATGGCAAAGCGACCAAATGTTGGTGAGTTTTTGTGTATTCACATTTTGGAAAATAAGGATATTTTTGGATTTATTTTTGAAGACAAATCTATTTACCAACATGTTCTTAAGTCATCCATCTTGTGGGTTGATGATAGTTACACTTTTGCCTTATTTATAATTATATTTTGTTGAAGGACAACTATCTTTTTTCCTCCATGCTTGAAGCTTGTTAAAACTCATCCTAGATAAATGAATTCCCAAGGTTAGAGGAGAGATAAAGTTTTGATTTTGAATAAACATATACTTTCATATTTTAGAGTTGGTCTAAAGCTATATAATTGTATTGGTCTAGAAATTCCATTAATGGAAATACAAAGTTAGATGGTTGAGTCTATTTTGTGTTTTTTCTTATTGAAGTTGACATTGAGTTGTATATTTTCAAAGAAGATAATACAAAATTTTTTACAATCTAGTTACCCAATCTAGATATTGTTTCTTCTTTTTTTTCTTTTGATTTTCTTGAATTTGATGATACTATCTATTGAATTTCAGTTATAATTCACTTCAAATTATATCTTAGTTCATGTGTTGCTAATAATCTAATGGGTTGTGTAAATTCTCGATATGAAATTGAGAGAATTGAAATTTGTCTAAAAGAAGATCATGATAAGAATGAAGTTTTAGATTGAGTATTTTTCTCCTCTTCACAAATTGATATGATAGATCTGATTCTATGCGTCAAAGTTTTGTGAGTAATAGCCCAATGGAAAAAACACTAATCATATTTTGAATTGGTAAAATATGAATGGATTATATAGAGAAAATATTAATCAATCAAAATCTTTAAATTTTTTTGTTGTAAACTTGAAAATATAGCCCACACTTGTTTTAAGGAGCATTAGAATTTGAGGAGTTTTCCATCTTGCACCCTTTTTTAAGTGATAAGTATGTTGAAGACTTGTGAATTCTTAGGTATACCCATTATTTTACCTATTATTTTACTTTAAGAATACCCATTATGGTTTTTGGTTGTCTCCTAGGTATCCTTTTCATTTAGAAAAGGTAGTTAAAATGTTATCCAAATCAAGAACCAACACCATGCTCCCTATGCTTGTTTCAGTCCACACAATGGCTCCTTCAACTTACAAACCATGTTCCTTTGATCAAGCTTAATCAATCCTTTTGGTTATTTAATGTAGACTTCTTCAAGTATTCCATTCAAAAATACATTTTTGAGATCCATTTGATATGCTTTGAACTTATTTTAGGTAGAATAGGCCAAAAATGTTCTTACACCCTCTAATCTTTCTAGAGGTGCAAAATTCTCACCATAATCAATTCCTTCTTCTTGTGCATACCATTTATTGCATTACCAACTCCCAAATCATTCAAGTACCCATTGACTACTATACTTATAAACTCTAACATCAAAATACTTTCTTCAAATCGTCTTCATCAATCAAATGATATGACACTCTATTGAATTAGTATAATGTCTAATCAACTAAAATTTGACATCACCAGAAACATAATAACTGATATGAATCTATTACATAGATTTGTAGAATTCTTAGTTGCATTAGTAGTTGGGGCTAATACTACAATCTACAATCTATTCTAACTTCTTCTCAACATATATAAATAAAATTATCTCTACATTAACAAGACTTTCATCTTTAATAGCAAAAAATCTTATTTCATTTTCATTGTCATTGACCTCAAATTTAATATCAAGATCATCTTCACTAGCATAGAAACATTCTTTAGTAATCTTATATTTGCAACTCTTTGGCTTGAACTTAGGAACTCAAGTAGGACATCTAGATGCAAAATGACTAGCTTTTTGCATGAAAAATATTTCAAATGTAACTTAATCCATATTTACCCTTACCTCTGAATTCCCTTTTTGACACTAAATCTTCAATATCTTCCATCTTCCTTTCTTCTTCCTCTATCTTTTCCCAACCCCTAGCACACTCTTCAATATTACCACTAGTTCTACTAGTGGTCATACTCCTTGCTAGAATTATTTTATCCTTGTGTACAATATTTTTGAAATAAGATTCAAATTTAGGTAAACAATATCTTAATTTAGAAGTTTCAAAGGCTTGTAACTCATCAATTAGTGTATCTTTGTTTAATCCCTTTGACAAAGGTACACTCTAATACCACTTGATGAGGGTACTATCCAAGACCAAAATGAGCATGACAAGAAAATGGGAATATTATTATCAGAAGTGATATGCTATTACATTCAGTAAAATGAGGATAGACTCAAAGACGTGCCCTATGGGCTTATAATGTAGTCTGATCTTGGAGAAAAACCCTCCTCTAGTACCTTCTCCCAAAGTCCACTAGAAATTGCATTCACAATGCCAGAAATGTCCTTAAGTAACCCCAATTAGGTTTAGGATTAGGAATATATTTTAGAATATGCCATTTGGCATTCACTACCAAAATAGAAGGTTCTAAAAAACATGTCAGAAGTCAGTGTAAAATTAGAAGAATCCAGAAATGGTTGTCCAACTTCAAGGAGGCATAACTTTTGATCTGGGACTCCAATTGACAAACCATTTACATGTCTGTTGGGCATTTGTTTTGCACAAGGTCAACGATAGGAATCCATAGTGTAATTCCTCTCTTGAAAATCAAATCTTTTTAAGAATCCACTCCAAGGTTTAGTGTTTGTCTTGCGACGTACCAAAATTTGCTCAGTAGAACATAAACATGAATGTTCACAAGGAGGCCTTTGCTGGTTCCAAAAACTCTTTTACCTTGGAATCAAGTAAAATCTGTTTGTTGTCTCAAAAATATCACACCAAAAGAACAATGTTTTTTTGTATTTTCTATTTTTTAATGAATGCAATTCTAACAATGCAGCTACTATGAGGTCCTATTCTAACAAGGGGGTTATTAAAGAAAATAGTGAAATTGAAAAGAAAATAACATGAAATCAAATAACTCGAAAGTGAAATTCGTAAACAGACATAAGCTACATAACACAACATGCTGTGAGTTAAACCTTTGAAGAAATTGGTAGGAAACCAATGAAAATAGGAGCAGTGCTTCCTAGAATCCACTGATGCAATCGTCGATGAGAATTTGTAATGAATTGAATGATGCATCACTCTTCATCAAATCGCAAGGCCACAGAAAGTGTGCTCATGTGAGACAAAAAGCTATGTAGACACAATCAGGTGATCTCTTCTTAAGCACGTTACGTCAACAAAATTTATATATCTATAGCAAACACTAGAACTAAAAGATCGCACAACCATAAACAACGCAATAAACCTTTGGCTCAATCACAATCTCATGAATAAAATTCACAAAATAATGACACATTCAGGCAAGAATAACTACACTCCAAATGCTAGCACCAAAAGCATAACTTTATTGCATAATAATGGTGGGCCTTATTACATTTTACAATGGGGTATTTATAAGAAATCATCTCCTCAATTTGTGTTGAGAGTGAGAGATATCTTGATGCAATAAAAATTCTTTTAAAACATTAAAACAAACTAAA
Organism: Cupressus sempervirens; assembly: GCA_028749045.1. Lineage (NCBI taxonomy): Eukaryota > Viridiplantae > Streptophyta > Pinopsida > Cupressales > Cupressaceae > Cupressus > Cupressus sempervirens. The sequence continues at coordinate 240,558,503 of CM053793.1, forward strand.
TATATACAAACTGGTAATCTAACTAGTGCTTAGAGGGACTCCATCCATATTTTATTCATTAATTGGATGCATGAGCCCTTTACATGTCAAAAAAAATGAAAGCGTGAGAGAGAAAGTAGGAGGAAGCCATCAATCAAAGTAGAAGTGCATGGAGACACCAAAAATAGAAGCTGGCCCTTTACTTGATGTGTGTTAGAGTTAACTTGCCATCAAAATGCGTTTCCAATGCATGGAAAGTGTTATTTCTAAAACTGCCAGTCAACTGTCAGCGCACCTTTGAATTACAGAGCTGTAGATCTACAAACCTGTGGACCTACCTAGCTGCAAACCTACAAAGCTGTGGACCTTGACTGAGTCAAAAATCTCAAAAAATTTGTAAGTGTCAAAATTGAAATTCTGGCATCTGGGTTTTGTTCATCTTCATCCTAAAGATATGTTTGCATATTTTCCCTTGAATTTCTCTATAATCACAAAAATCTTAACAGCATCGGGAAGATCCAAAGCCTCATACTTATCTTTGACCTTCTGTCTGTAGTTGTCCACCTCAATTCGAGTTTCTGCAAAATCTCCAAGTTTGGTATCCAACTCTAACAATGCTTCTTCTTTCCTGAAGGCTTGTTTGATGCCTTCATCACTAGATGCTTCCTCTAAAGTCTTTCTAAAGTTTTCTACAACTAACTCCACTGATAAAAGCTTTTCTCATTCTTCATCTTCAAAAATATCCAAGCATGGATCACTATATAACTTTTCTGCTTCCAAAATTCGCTCTTGAGCTTAGTCCTTGAGCCTATGTATCTCATCATGCAATGTTTCCATCACTTTATTTCCCTCTGCAATCTTTTCTATCCAATCATCTATCATGTCTAGCTCTTTGCCGGTATATACATCAATCAGAATGCAATACCTTTGTCCTTTTATGGCCTATAGAATTTGCAAATCCTTGCTCCAAACCCTTACCTCATCCATAATGTTGAAGTCCTACCTCAAAATTGCCACGATCTTATCAACATTGTCTTGTGTAGCATGCAATAATTTCAGACTTCCTGTAATTATAGTGATACCCTTATCCTCAAGGTTGTCTCACCAATCCTGACAAGCTCTTAGAAATGGATTGAGCCGTACACCTTCCCCTTCTTTAAGAATGGTAGTCAAAGTCTCCTCAAGGCATTCAGAATCAAGAGGACCAATAATTTTAGCTAGATATCCTTTCAAGATCTCAACTTGCATTCGAAGTGCTCTGATTTCAATCTCATCACATTCCATATGGTTAAGAACCTCTTTGACTCCCATAGTCATCATTTGTCAAGAAGTATCCTATGTAGGTTTCCCTAACATGATATCCTTTACTTCATAGTCCTGAAGGCTGACTGCTTCTTCATTTGTACCTTTTGGGGGATGAGCCACTTGTGCAAATAAGTCTTGATTCTGAGTAGTGGTAATGAATGCAAATGGTGTTGCATCCTGTAATGGAGAGTCAGGCTTGTTCAAAATCTCTGCAATGTCACAAATATCATCCGCTGAAGCAAGGAATTGATTCTTAGCACTCCTCATATTTCCTTCTAGAACCATCTCAAGATATGTCTTTCTTTAACCTTGGCTCTAGATGATGAAGGGATGTGTTCATCTACCTCCTTCCCTCTGTCACTTTTTCTTGGAGTTTCCTATTGTGAGGGTTCTTCTTCTATAGTCTTAGTTTCTATAGATCCTATAGTTTGATCCTCAACTTCTTGGGAAGGTTGTTGTACACATTCCATTACCTGTGCCTCTTTTGGTGGCTCATTAGTAGTCCTTGGTTCTAGTTCTCCTCGTAATGATGATCCTTTCTGAACATGTTCCTATGAACTCAGAGGTGGAGGTGTCACTAAAACCTTATCTACCATCATAGCTTGAGGTGAAGATGGGGGCGTTGGATGAGGACCTTGTGTCTTAGGTGGCATCTGTGTCCAATCTTGCTATTGAGATTCACCTATAGGAGTATCTCTAATCTTATCTCCAACCAATTTTGTACCCACTGGCATGAAATCAAAATTTGGAATGGAGAGAATATCATCACTTAGCTCTTTTTGCTCATTCACCCATCATTTTACTTCATCTTTTGAAGAAGAGAGCTCTACCATTTCAGCTTGGGTGGTTGGTGGGGTATTTGTGACATTCTTCTTTCTTTCCAATTATGTGGCTTTGGAAAACCGAGTTCTCCCTTGTAAAGGCACTTGTTCTTCCTCCCCATCTGACTCTGTTTCATCCTCATCTGATTCTTGCTTGGCAATGGTTTGAAGAACAGATGGATTAGGCACTTATCTTTTACAAACTCTCCTCCTCTTGTTCATTCTAACCTTAACCCTCCTTTGCTTCTGTGGAACCATAGGAGAAGCGGGTTCTTCATGCATCGGATGAATGGATATCTTTGGAATCTCTCCTTCTTCTTGTTGGCTTGACAAAATAGGAGGTAATGGAAAATCAACCTAGATATGAGAAATTGTAGGGTCTCATGGATCTTGGGAAGTAGATTCATGTTGCTGTACAGGGGCCTGTTCTTCAATATGCTCTATCTGGATGCTCTGAGGAGAGGCTCTCTTCCTCTTTTCTTTCTTCTTCTCTGAAGGATGGTAATATCCCACTGGATGATCAAGATGGTAGACTATTTTTGGCCTGATAGGAGACTAGAGCGCAAAGATAGGAACTGTGACCTTCCTCCCTTTTACCCTTTTTAGGTGAGCATGTACATGGAATATCACTATGTCCGAAATCAGATCAAGTGGAAAGGGTTTCTTGATCCAACTCTTTATCATTCTAATGACATGTCTTGCTTGATGATTAATATCATCTCCTTCCTTCCTATCAACTTTTGCATTCAGAATGGGCCTCTCACCAACCTTATCTATATTGAATAAGGGATCCAGGAGCTCTTGCGAATCTTGTAGCCTTATCTCATCCGGGATGGTCAAATGGAGAGCCTTCTCTACTAGATATAAAGTCATTCTACAATAATCCCTAATATGAACATCATAGTCATTTGTGGCATTCATCCAATGATCTTCAATGGCGTCCTTGTGGTAGAACTCTTTTCCTGCCAGATTTTCCACTTTACCAACATTGTCGAAGAGTAGCTGGGGAGAGTTATATTCTTCGAGGGGATAGTTCTCCCATTCCCACTCAAAGTCAGGATATCCTGCTTTCTCTTTACCTGGTATGCTCCTATTACAAATGGCCAATCCCAACAAGGTCTTAGTTGTTTCTTGATCCTCTCATATGCTGACTCAATTTTCCGAGAAATTTCCATTAGAACCAACTTGTCACTTGGGTACCTTGGGAGCTTCTTTGGATGGATAGATGCACCACCAACTTGAATGTATGTGAATGTTTGGAACTCGATAAAATATGCATTGAGAGTTGTGATCTATGCCTTGGCCTCATCAAACAATCTCTTTCCATAATCGCCTTCAATGAACTGAATGATGGCAAAGATAAAGGCATCATTCACAATCCTATACTCTTTGCTTTTTGGCGAGAGCTTCTTCTTAACTAGCTGAGGATAAACTATATATGGCCATGCGTTAGGGTCCTACATACTACCCTTTTTGTACAATCTGGGATAGTCAGTGGCTCTTGCTGCAAGTAGATATACCACATAAGAAGTCATATAAAACTTCTTCTTGTCGTTTACTATCCGCAACTGATCACACACATTCTCACTAAGTGTGGTGGCCCAATCCAGTGGCATTTTTGCGTGTCTGATAGTTTCAATGAAGTTAACCATGAATGGAGTGAGATGACTTGCAGCAGGCAATCCCATAACTCTACTTAGAAGAATGATTAAATATCCAATGTCATCCTTCATGTATCGTCGCACCATATCTACTTTGCTGATTGTCTTTCCCCAAGATGGCTTCTTAATGAAGTATGAGGAATATATGATGTCCATGGCCTCCTAGTGATGATCTTTATGCCACCTCTCAACTGCTTCATATGAAAGTCTGATAAACTGATCAGGTCTAGGTAAGTGAAAAACTCTCTCGATATTATCAAGTCGTAGATCTAAGACCACTTCCCCAATGATGCTCTTTACCACCCTTTCCTCAGGAACAAAATGTGGAGATAAGGTCAAAATCAATTCAGCTGACTGAATGGTCCCAAGATGTGATGCTGCATTTACCAATCTAGATCAATTTAAGGCAGATCTCCAAGAAGATCTTTCAGTTTGGTTGTTACAAACCCTCAAAATTTCTCCCAAGTCTGTGTGTCCAAGTTCTGTGTCTTTGATCTCAGAGTGTTCATTGTGCAATCGTGACTTCAGGGTTACGCCTTCGAACTTGTACACAACTAGCTTTGCTATTGATCTGGATGTGGACGCCATTTGATTATATTACCTGTACATCACAAAGGAAAAAAAATGATTAATCACTGGATACATATAAAACATTTTTTAAAAATAAAAAAAATGATATTCTAGAATTTATTTTACTTGTGATTTTATTTTTTTTAATTAATTTATTTATTTTTTAAATTTTTTTTGGTTTTTTTTAGATCATATAAAAATAAAATAATAAAAAAAATAAAAAATTTTAAAAAGTGAGGAGGGTGGCTCACGCATGCACCAAGAAGGGCGCGGTGAAGACTGCGCGCGCCCAAATGGGTGCCGCGGCAGAGCAGCACGTGCGCAGCCCAAAAGGGTGCATGCAATGGCCATGCCACCACGCATCCATAAGGGCGTGTGGTGCAGTGGCACGCACACAGCCCAAAAGGGCACGCGCAGCAACCACGCTACCACGCATCCATAAGGTTGTGTAGTGCAGCGAGGCGTGTGTGGCCCAAAAGGGCGTGCATAGTGGCCGCGCCACCGCACGTCCATAGGGCACCATGGTAGAGTGGTGCGTGCACGGCCCAAAATGGCATGCGTAGCGACCACATCGTAGCGTGTCCATAAGGGCACATGGTGTAATGGCTCACGTGTGGCCCAAAAGGTGCGCATAGTGACCGCACTGCCGCATGTCCAAAAGGGCGCGTGGAGTAGCGGCCACGTGTGGCCCGAAGGGATGCGACGGTAGCATGTCGTGTGCTTCTTCTCTTGGGCGTGCGCTCAAGTGCGAGACCATGTGAATGGAGGGGGGGGGGGGGGGGAGGTTTCTCACCTTCCTCTCTCAGCTCTAAAAAAATGAAGTGAAGAAATGAAAATAGCAAGGGAGAAGGAGGGGGTTTTATAACCCCCCTTCCTTCCTTGTTTTTGCAAAGTGCACGAGCGCGAAATTTTTTATTTTTAATTTTTTAATTTTTTTGTGATTTTCAATTTTTTGATTTTTTGTGATTTTCAATTTTTTGATTTTTTGTGATTTTTTATTTTTTGATTTTTTTTGTGATTTTCAATTTTTTTGATTTTTTTGTGATTTTTGATTTTTTGACTTTTTTCTACTCTAAATAATTTAATCGAGACTTTCTCCTTCTTCAGATTTTTGAACTATGAGTCTGGGAGTCGAAAGAAAGTAGGGGGTCCCCATTCCTAGTGAGGAATGGGGCGTGTGTTGTGGATACCACAAAAAATAGCCCCAAAAAAAGGAAGAAATGACCAAGGCATTTTTTCATCAGCAAACATTCTTCCACTATCCGTCAAACACCAACCAGACTTCAAACACCTCGAGCGTATTTCAGATGACCTTGCAATCCAAATTTTCGAAGTCTAAACCTTCAAACTCAATTTTTGCATTGTGTATTCATTCTCTTTGATGTATTAGGATGGCATCAATCAAGGTTCTCTATTAACTTAAAACAATCTTCCACCCCTCCCAGTTCATTCATTCAAAATTTTCATGAAGGCTCCTTATTAATCAATTGCTTGACCAGAGAAGAGAATCAGTTCAAGGGCTCTTGGAAGGATGTCACGTTCTTTTATTTTAGGCCTTTTGCATAATTTCTCCATTTCATTTAAAATGTTACTTTAGATGAAACAATAGTTTTGACTCTAAGGCACTTTGTTTTGTAATGCACCTCTAGCCATTTCAGATCGGTAGAATCCTTTTGACTTAACACTGTCTCTCTCCTTTTTTTTTTTAGTTTATGTATCCTAACTACGCTTAGATTGTGTAGCAAGAACATCGATGTCATTTCTTGGATTCGATCTCTTATGAACATCCCTTGCATTCCTCTTTTAGAACTTCTTCTTCTTCTTCTTTTTTTAAGAAACTCTTACACCAAACAATGATCTTAGCAACCCTCTGAGGAGACCCCTCCTATTTGAACCAGTCAGAATTTGGATAATTTCTTGTCATCTTTGACTTGAAATTGAACAACACCTAACACCATGCAACCTTTAAATTTTCAAAGTGTTGAGAGCTTGTTAGTCTAGGCTTCTGATTTCTAGACTAAAAGTCCCTTTAATTCCATGGGAGATGTATGTTGCTTGGTTGGTATAAAACACACAATCGTCCAAATGTTTTGTCAAAGAAATACCTCCTCCTGAAATCAGGACCAAAGAGTGGTTAGTGAAATCTCAAGAAAATTCCCAACTACACCTTACCCCCTAAGACTGATCTAACTTTAAAAGAAAACACACGACTGAAAGTAAACACACAACTTAGAAAAAAGGAAACACACCATTGTGGAAATGAAAATTTAATCCACGTATGGAAATGAAACCTAACTAATTTTTTTTTTTAAAATTTTTTATTAGGCTTCAAAATAATGTTTCAGAAATTGCCCATTTATGGGAAAAGGTAGAAACTCCCCTTGTAAGGAACTTAGCCTAAATATATTTTCTTTGAGAATTTCCACAATCTGATATGGACCTGTCCACAAGCGTTGAAACTTGGTATGGCTTCCCGGCTTTTCTTTTGCCTTATCCCAAAGTAGGACTAGGTCATAAATCCTGAAGGATTTTATTGTGGCCCTCTTTTCGAACCATCTCTTGACAACGGCTTGATGTTTAGCCATGTGTTCTAATGGAGTTGTTCATTTCTCATCCATTTCCAGAAGATTCATCAATCAAATTTTTACTCTGTCAGTGTCATCAGCATACCTCCTCATGAATTTTAAAACAGGAATCTTGAGGTTGAGCTGGAATACCAGTTCTTGCCCGTAAACAAGTAAATAGGGAGAAGTACCCAAGGCCTTTTTCACTCTGACCCAATCTATCCACAACGCATATTTAAATTGTGTATGCCAATCCCTAGGGTTCTCCTTTAGCACTCATTTTATTACAGTGATAAAAATTTTGTTTGTGGACTCTGCTACCCCATTTCCTTGTGGGTAGTAATTTGAAGAGAATATAATGATGACTTTGTTTTCAAATTCCCATTGTGTCAAAAATGCAGATGGAAATGCAAATCCATTGTCGCATACAAGAGCAAATGGCATTCCAAATCTAGTAACAATATGTTCTTCCAAAAAGTCTATCACCACCTTAGCAGTGCAATTCTTGAAAGTCTCAGCCTCCATCCATCGTGTGCAGTATTTCATAGTTGTAAGGATGAATGTGTGTCTAGTTGATGATGGTGGGTTTACTAGACCAATGAAATCTAGTTCCCACTTTGCGAAAGGGTGCACCTCATTTACCGATTGCAGTGGCATTGCTAGGTGCCTCTCTTTGTTAGCACTAGTTTGGCATGTATGATAGGAATGTACATGTTTAAAAGTATCCTTGAATATTGAGGGCCAAAAATAACCTAATCTTAAAATCATGTAAGCTGTTGCTTCTACTAAACTATGTCCCATACCATACTTATCATGAAAATGTTCTAGGACATCCTTGGCTTCTTCACGTCCTAATCATTTCAAATAAATCCCTTTGTAGTTACTTTTATAGAACTTGTTACCAAGTAACTTGTAAGACTCACATTTCATATTAAGTCCCCTATGTTGTGAACTGTTCATCCACTTGGGACATTAATCTTGTAGGAGAAAATAGACAATATCCTGGTACCACACATCTATCACCACACCTTGATTGATATCAACTTGTGATACAACCATCTTCATTTGATCATCTTCATCAATTTTGTCATCAAATTTGAATTCCTTTTGATTTCCTTCTTGGTTTTCAGCGATCATTTTGGATAATCCTTGGCCTCTGACTAATCACATCAGTTGAAACTCTAGATTGAATTCTTGAAGTATTTCCATCCACTTTCCTCTTCTTTCGCCAAGTTCACTTTGCATCAAAAGCATCTTTACTGCTGGGTTAGGTACAATTGCATACACCTTACTTCTAAGTATGTAGTGACAGAACTTCTTTACTTCCTTGATTAATGCAAAGAACTATTTATCAAGATTTAAATATTTTAACTCAGCGTTCTTTAGAGGACAACTCATGAAAGAAATGGGTCATTCATCCTCCTTCTCTCTTTTTTGTGTCAAGATCCCTATGCAAGAATGTTCGAAAGTAAAGGAATAGATCTTGAAGGGTAACCCGTAATCTGGACTTACCAAAACTGGGGCTGTAGAAATGGCAACCTTGATATCTTGGAATTATTTCTTTATCTCTGGTACCCATTCTGTTTTAGCCCCTTTTTTGAGTAAATCATTGAGGGGGTGTACTATCTTTGTGAAACCACTTATGAACTTGCATGCAAAGTTTATCTTTCCAAAAAAAGATTTCAATTCCTTTCGACTATGAGGAGGTGCTAACTTCAAAATAGACTCAACTCTATCTAGATCAATGGAAATTCCAACTTCAGAAATGACATGTCCTAGGAGCTTTCCTTTAGTAACACCGAACGAACATTTCTTGGGATTGAGTGATATGCCGCACCTGCAACATCTATTGAATACCTGCCTTAGATCAGCAATATGAGTACATCGATCCTTCAAAAAGATAGTCAAGTCATCCATGTAGATGACTATACACTTGTTTATCAATCCTTTGAAGGCTTCATCCATTGCTCATTGAAATGTAGCTCTCGCATTAATCAACCCGAAAGGCATCCTTCTGTAGGCAAACGTTCCCCACTTGGTTGTGAAAGCAGTCTTTAGCCTATCTTCTTCATCGACCATCACCTGGTTATATCCTAAGTAACCATCCAAAAATGACATCATCTTTGAACCATTAATTATTTGCAACACTTCATCTAATGAGGGTAGAGGGTAGTTATCCTTCTGAGATGCCAAGTTCAAGTTATGAAAGTCAACACAAAGGCGAATCTCTCCGATCTTTTTTTGTACATGGACCAAATTTGCTACCCAGGTGGAATGACGAATAGGGAATATGATCTTAGAATCTAGTAGTTTTTTGACTTCTTTCATAATCAGTGGTTCAATTATCAGATTTACTGGTCGTTGTCTTTTCCAGAAAGGTTTAGCATCTGGTTTCAAGAGGATGTCGTGTGTGATAATCTCAGGATCATAAGTTTTTAATGCTTCATAGCTCCAAGAAATGACATCTTTATACTAGATGAGCAACTTGAGCATGTCATCTCATTCTTTTTGATTGCATGCTTTTATAATTTGTACCATTTTTGGTTCTTCATCAATACCTAAATTGTACAAGTCACATTCTTCGATTCCTTTCTCTTGAGTTTCCCTTCTATTGAGTGTTGATTCATCATGGTCGAAGATGCATTCAAGTTCAACCATCCCTTCCGAAATGATATTGGTTTTCAAATTAAGGATTTTTTCATCATCCTCAAGCTCATCATCTTCAAGCTTGTCTTCAGGTGTATCATCAATATCTTGTCCTTAGAAATGGCGACTACACATAATGAACTCAAGTATATGTTGATCATCTTGGAAGACCTGAAAGTTTGTGATATTGTCGGGAATGGCATGAATGAAAACTAATTCAACTGAGAATCTTTTCAAATTTTTTCTTTCTACTGGTTGTAAAACACTGGCAGAAATAGCAAGGGCATCTGCTACCACATTATTTCTTCTAGGAATGGATTTGATGTTCAGAGCTTCAAAGTCATCCATTATATCCCATACCCTTTTTTTGTAAGCGATTAATCTTTTGTTGTTGCATGAGTATATGGATTTTACTTGTATTATCACTAGTTGAGAATCCCCTTCAATTATAAGAGCAATGACTCCTTTTTCCAATGCAAAGAGAAGTCCTCAAATCAAGGCTTCATATTCTGCGCCATTATTAGTACATCTAAACTGCAATCGATATGCGGCATAGAAAGACCTACCTTTTGGGTTGATTAGTTCAATTACTACACCGGATCCTGATTTGCATCTAGAACCATCAAAGCAGAGTATCCAAACTACATTTTCCTTGGGTTTTCTGACTTTGTGTTTATTTGTCCTTAACTTTTCTTTTACTTGAGCCTTAAATGACTGTTTCTTGGGCACCCATTGTAACTTTTCTCGTGTAGGGCTTGATGAACCTCCTTCATACCCCATGGATAGAGGAAGAGTGTGTTTTTCTTGCTCCTCCTAAATTTCCTCTATTAGCTTAGTGATTTGTTTAACTTTAGGTTCTGGATGAATGACTATTTTGGTCTATCCTTTACCTTTAACATATCATCTTCTTCTCTGAATTTTAATCATCCCAGGAGGAGGAGAAGATAAACCTCCACCATCTAAAGAGATATCGATGTATGATACATTTAAATCTTCACTTTCCTCTTCAGCTTGCTTAACAAGGTTGGATGAATTCACTAAATTTTGACTTTGGATAACTTCATTGCTTGAGGTCTTTGTACTTTTGTTTCCCATTATTTGTGTCAAAACTTTTGCTACTGTTTCTTGGCATGCTGAACATTCAAACTCTGAATGACTAACTTTGTGCAACCAAAAAAATCCTGGAAGGAGGATACTGGGGTCAGCTTCCTCTCCTAAACACTATAGATTAGTCACCATACTTTCTATTAATTGTGTCACGGTCTCACTTTTAAGTATCGTGACCTTAGGTTCTTCATTTTGGTCTTGAGATGTCTTGTTTGGAACCATGTTCAATGCCATTACTTTGTATGAACCCAAATGAGATTGTAAGAATGCTACCTCATTCAAGGCATTCTAATCTGTGATCATTATTTTTAGTTTGGGCTCAACATCTATCTTGATTTGATTGTTCAAACCTTTCCATGGTAACCATAATTGAGTGAAATCTATAGAGAACCATCCTCTAAGATGTTTTATCCATTCTCTACTTAGGAGTAATCCATATGTTTCTGGGATGTCAACCACATGTATGTCAACAATATCTTGGATTTGAGGATCAACTATTAGTTGTATCTGCACATCTTTCAATACTCCAATGACTTTTACCTCTGTTTTTTCCAACTGTATTACCACTCGATTAGAGGGTTGAGGGTTAACTCCTAGCCTTTGAGCTATTGATAATGGCATCACATTAAAGGAAGCTCCTGAATCAATAAGACAATTGTGAAGATTCTTTCCATATATCCTTATGCTCAGCAAAAATGGGGGTATCTCGAATTTCTCCTTGAACATAGTAGGCATCGCTTCTGCAGCATTTACTTGTTGCGGCACTGTCTTTTGGGGGACATTATTCATATTATGGGAAACCTTTGTATTATCCAATGTCTTCATGAGTGCTTCTCTTTTTTGTGGGAAATTCTGCAACATGTCAAACATGGACGTATTGGCTTTTTTTTTCTTTAGGTCTTCAACCGTATTATATTTTTCAGTAGACCAAGCAGGGTTCTTCAGTACTGTCAGTATGTTTACTTGATTTTGATACTGTGGTCCTCCTTGGGCTCGCCTTATTGGTGGTGGATTATTGCTTACTCTAGGATCAGGTGGGGTTGGTTGCAAACTAGGAGGAATTCCATGGGTCAAGGGATCCTTTTTGTTTCTAATATTATATGTGTTTCGATTATCATTTCAAAAGGAAAACATCTCATCATGTTGAAGATCGGGTTCTTGACTAAACAGGAATGAGAATTCTTCATTTGCTTGTTGTTCCACTTTTACATTCTATGTAGAATCATAAGATTCTAATAGCATTGCATTAAATTGAACAGGAGGTGGATTATCATTCATTGGTGAGTTTTGATTCACATCCAGATTACTATTGTAGTATGCATCATCGTTGCTAGGCATATTTTGGCTATCATCATACTGATTAGTGTCGGCATACTGAATGTTGTTGTTATCGGCAGGAATGCTTCCATTATTTGGTCTAGTGTTCCATTGTCAGTTTTGTCTTTGGAATCCATTATTGTGATTAGGAGGATTCAAGTTGTTTCCTCCCCCGTTGTTTCCTGCATTGTTGTTACCATTATTGTTCAAGTTCCTATTGTATTTCAAACCAAAATTGTTGTTGTAGGGGCCAACATTGTTTCTCTGGAAGTTGTTATTTTTTCCTTGAGACAATATAAGACAAGTCAATTCGTTGTTCATTTGCGACATGGTTTTCTTCATCTGACCAACTTTTGAAAGGAGATTGTTATTTGCTTCCACAAGAACCGTCACCTTTTGTTCAAAGAAGGTTGTTTTCGAGGGCTTATACCCTAGATATGTTATCTATTGAGTTTGTGGAGCGGGTACCTATTATAATGGAACTGGGTTCATAGGTATGAACTGACTAGGTATAGTGGGTGATCCCACAGGAACCGTTGGCATGTTAGGAACTGTTTGCATAGGAAGCATCATTCCCCCTCCATTAGGATTAGCTTGCTTTGTGAACGTGATTGCTTCTGCAAAGACTTTGTCCAATGTGTCAATATTTGTTGTAGGAAGTCTTCTCAAAAAAATTGCAGTGAGAGGATCCATGGCATTGAAATAAAATTGGATGGCAGCTTCAACCAAAATTGTGTATGGTGTTTCCAAATTGCAGTAGGCCATATGAAAATGATGATTAAAGCATGAAACTGTTTCAGCTAGGTCCCTTTTTTATTGACATGAATTGTTAATGTATCATTGCTAGTTTGATGAATGTTTTGAATTGTTCCAAAAATGCTTTTTCAAAAGTGTCCCAGTCTCCAATACATCCTAGTGGTAGGTTCACGTACCAATTGAAGGCAATTTCCCCCAAAGAGTAGGGAAATAAACGAAGAACCACATCTTCATTGGCAATTTGCTTCCGGTTGCAAATTTCCTTAAAAATCTTGACATGATCTTCGACGGTTCTTGTTTCTCCATAAATAAACCTTGGAAAAAATTTCTTAGGATTCTTAGGGAGCTCGTGGAGGGCACCTCTCAAGCTAAGGGGTGAATCAACTAAATTTGCAAAAAAAGCTATCGGAAGATTTTGTGGACCTAAAGGCAGGTGGAAAGGTGATGGGAGTGTTGGAATATGTGGAGGTTCACCTGGTGGTTGAATGGGTGGTAGAGTAGGAGGAGATGATGAAATGTCAAATGGAAGTGGTTGAATTCAAGGTATTCCTTTGTCACTACGTGGCTTACGAAAATGAGTAAGCTCTAGAAATTCTTGGGCTGTTGGTGAAGATCTTAATGCTCACTGGAATGGAGATCTAGGATCAATATCTTCTAGCTTGTATCAATTTTGGGAAAAGTGCACCTCTGCAGAAGTACACTTCCTCACTTCTTCTAAATATTGCTGACCAGAGAGTTCTGCAGACTTGTGGAGCTGTGGACATGCGGATCTGTGGACCTACGAATTTGCAGAGCTATGAACCTGTGGATCTGTGGACCTACGGACCTGTGGAGCTACGAACCTGAATTTCTAAAAATTTCACAAGTGATTTCTGAACCTTTTACGTAGTGTAGATTATTGCAAGGGTGCAAAATTTTTGAAATTTGATCAAATCTTTCTTGTTTCCAATAGTATGTTCCTTGTACAGCCCTCCTTCTAGTGCCACTTCTATTGGGCATTCATTTTGCATGAGGTCAATGGAAGGAATCCATAGTGTAATTCCTCTCTTGAAAAGAAAATCTTTTTAAGAATCCACTCCAAGGTTCAGTGTTTGTCTTGCGACATACCAAAATCCGCTCAGTAGAAGATAAATGTGAATGTTCACAAGGAGGCCTTTGCTGGTTCCAAAAACTCTTTTACCTTGGAATCAAGTAAAATCTGTTTGCTATCTCAAAAATATCACACCAAAAGAACAATTTTTTTTTGTATTTTCTATTTTTTAATGAATGCAATTCTAACAATGTAGCTACTATGAGGTCCTATTATAACAAGGGGGTTAGAAAAGAAAATAGCGAAACTGAAAAGCAAATAACATAAAATCAAATAACTTGAAAGTGAAATTCCTAAATGGACATAAGCTACAGAACACAACACAATGTGAGTTAAACCTTTGAAGAAATCAATAGGAAACCAATGGAAACAAGAATAGCGCTTCCTAGAATCCACTGATGCAATCGTCGGTGAGAATCTGTAACAAATTGAATGATGTTTCACTCTTTATCAAATCACAAGGCCATAGAATGTGTGCTCATGTGAGACAAAAAGCTATGTAGACACAATTAGGTGATCTCTTCTCAAGCTCGTTACGTCAACGGAATTCATATATCTATAGAAAACCCCAAAACTAAAAGATCGCACAACCAGAAACAATGCAATAAACCTTTGGCTCAATCACAATCTCATGAATAAAATTCACAAAACAATGACACATTTAGGCAAGAATAACTACACTCCAAATGCTAACACCAAAAGCATAACTTTATTGCATAATAATGGCAGCCCTTGTTACATTTTACAATGGGGTATTTATAAGAAATCGTCTCCTCAATTCGTATTGAGAGTGAGAGATATCTTGATGCAATAAAAATGCTTATAAAACATTAAAACAAACTAAATATATACAAACTGGTAATCTAACTGGTGCTTAGAGGGACTCCATCCATATTTTATTCATTAATTGGATGCATGAGCCCTTTACATGTCAAAAACAATGAAAGCATGAGAGAGAAAGTAGGAGGAAGCTATCAGTCGAAGTAGAAGTGCATGGAGACACCAAAAATAGAAGTTGGCCCTTCACTTGATGTGTGTCAGAGTTAACTTGCCATCAAAATGCATTTCCAATGCACGGAAAGTGCTATTTCTGAAATTGCCAGTCAACTATCGGCGCACCTTTGAATTGCGGAGCTGCGGACCTCGACTGAGTCAAAAATCTCAAAAAATTTCTAAGTGTCAAAATTGAAATTCTGGCATCTGGGTTTTGTTCATCTTCATCCTAAAGATATGTTTGGATATTTGCCCTTGAATTTCTCTATAATCTTAGTAATCTTAGTAGAATCGGGAAGATCCAAAGCCTCATACTTATCTTTGACCTTATGTTTGTAGTTGTCCACCTCAATTCGAGTTTCTGCAAAATCTCCAAGTTTGGTATCCAACTCTAACAATGCTTCTTCTATCCTGAAGGCTTATCTGATGTCTTCATCAGTGGATGCTTCCTCTAAAGTCTTTCTGAAGTTTTCTACAACTACCTCAACTGATAAAATCTTTTCTTGTTCTTCATCTTCAAAAATATCCAAGCATGCATCACTATATAACTTTTCTACTTCCAAAATTCACTCTCGAGCTTGGTCCTTGAGCCTATGTATCTCAACATGCAATGTTTCCATCACTTTATTTCCCTCTGCAATCTTTTCTATCCAATCATCTATCATGTCTAGCTCTTCACTGGTATATACATCAATTAGAATGTGGTACCTTTGTCCTTTTATGGCCTATAGAATTTGCAAATCCTTGCTCCAAATCCGTACCTCATCCATAATGCTGAAGTCCTACCTCAAAATGTCCACGATCTTATCAACATTGTCTTGTGTAGCATGCAATAATTTCAGACTTCCTATAATTATAGTGATACCCCTATCGTCAAGGTTGTCTCGCCAATCCTGACAAGCTCTTAGAAATGGATTGAGCCGTACACCTTCCCCTTCTTTACGATGGTAGTCAAAGTCTCCTCAAGGCGTTCAGAATCAAGAGGACCAATAACTTCAGCTAGATATCCTTTCAAGATCTCAACTTGCCTTTGAAGTGCTCTGATTTCAATCTCATCACGTTCCATATGGTTAAGTACCTCTTTGACTCCCATAGTCATCATTTTTTGAGAAGTATCCCATGTAGGTTTCCCTAACATGATATCCTTTACTTCATAGTCTTGAAGGCTAACAACTTCTTCATCTGTACCTTTCGGGGGATTTTTTTAATTTTTTTAATTTTTTTTTTAATTTTTAATTTTTAATTTTTTTGTGATTTTCAATTTTTTGATTTTTTGTGATTTTCAATTTTTTGATTTTTTGTGATTTTCAATTTTTTGATTTTTTGTGATTTTCAATTTTTTTTTTTTTTTTTGTGATTTTCAAGTTTTTTAATTTTTTTCTGATTTTCAATTTTTTGACTTTTTTTCTACTCTAACTGATTTAATCGAGACTTTCTCCTTCTTTTGATTTTCGAACTATGAGTCTGAGAGTCGAAAGAAAGTAGGGGGTCCCCATTCCTAGTGAGGAATGGGGCGTGTGTTGTGGATACCACAATAATGTCTAGAAAGTTCTCCAAGTGCTCTATAGGCCTAAGGACTAGATTTGAATGTCCCCCATTTTTTAGGCCTATACAAGGCCATTTAGTGCCTCAAATTTGACTTTGAAGTGCTCTTAGGGGGCCTCTAGGCAACTTAAAACTACCATAATGTACAAACTATAAATCATTTTGACTTGATTCTTTTTCTAGTGTACTTTAACTTATAATTATAATCATCCCTACAACTTACAGCCTCTAACTCATCATAATTATGGATCATTTATAAAATAACCTATTTTCTACATTGGCATGTATCAAAGGTGCTAAAAAACTCTAACCTAGAAAACGGATAGTGGAACTATGAGAGTTGGAATCTCTAATTGACCCAAATGGGTAACCGAAAATGAAAACACATTAAGTAGAAACTAACACTAAGCATATTTTTGGGTGATACAAGATTTCCTTTACACCACTAGATGTTCCTACATCAGACACCTAGGGTAGATTGAAAAGTGCCTCTGTCACATTAAAGTTTGTAGAGGAAAACCTAAATGGGCAACCTCCACTGTGGATATCCAAGTTAAATCGTCTACTAGTTGTCCTTTCCACTTCACTAGGTATTCTTCATACTACCTATTTTTGGTACTCCAGCCCACATGACTATCCATAATTTCTCCCATCTCTTCCTTCTTAGAAGTAGGAATCAGACATTACTCCAACATCAACTCCTCATTTGCACCATCATCATGCTATTCTATTAAGTATGCAATATTGAAAATAAGAGAAATATGAATCCCATTTAGTAACTCCACCTCATATGCATTCCTTGAATCATGTTTCTTCAAAATTTTGCAAGGACCAAATTTCTTCATCTTCAGCTTGTTGTAGGTACCCACTTGAAATCATTCCTTCCTCAAAAATACCATAACATGATCCCCAACTTGGAACTCGTTATGTCTCCTCTTTTGATCTACCCTACCCTTATATTATAGGTTCATTTTTGTAATATGTGCCACACCTCCTCATGTAGGTTCATGACATGTTCAACAAAGTCTTCTACCTCAACACTTGTCCTCTCTCCTTGCTCCATTTTTCTCAGCTTTGGTGTAGTCCTTGGACTACTCCCATACACAATTTGGAATGGTGATCTACTAGTACTCCTATTCATAGAATTATTGTAAGAAAATTCTTCTTGTGGTAGAATCAAATCCCATCCCTTGGGCTTATATCCTACTAGATACCTCAACAAATTGCCCAGACTTCCATTTACTAGTTCTATTTGTCCATCAATCTGTGGATGATGTGCAGAATTGAACTTCAATTTTGTCTTTAACCTCTTCCATAAAGTCCTTTAGAAATACCCCACAAATTTAGTATCTTTGTCAGAAACAATACTTTTTGGTAGACCATGTAGCCTTACCACCTCTCTAAAAAATAAATCTACAATATACACTGCATCATGAGTCTTGTGGCATGGAATTAAATGTGCCATCTTGGAGAATCTATCAACCACCACAAATACTAAGTCATTACCCCCTTTGTGTCCTTGGCAATCCAAGAACAAAATCCATACTTATTTCCTCCCAAGGCTTTGATGGAATAGGGAATGGTTGATACAGTCCAATATTGTGACTAAATTCTTTGGCTATTTGACATACTTGATAATTCAACACAAACTTATTCACATCCTATGACAATTGATTCCAAAAATAATGTTCTCTAATAATGGTAATGGTCTTATCTTGACTAAAGTTTCTTGCCATCCCTCTACTGTGCTTCTCCTTGATCAAGTTTTCACACATGAAACTCCTTGGAATACACAATTGACTTCTCTTGAACAATATACCATCTTGAATTGTGTAATCTAGCCACCTGGTCCTATCTAGAGCAATAGGTTCTTTAAAGGTTTGCTAAAACATTACAAAGTCAGGATCCTTAGGCTACAGATTCTTGAGTTCATCAAACCCAACCACTTCATCCTACATTACTATCAATAATAGTTATCTCCTACTTAATGCATCTGCAATCCTATTAGACCTCCTTCTGCTTCTATGTTTCAATACAAATGTATAGCTTTGCATGAACTCTACCCATTTCAAATGTCTCTAATTCAATTTACCTTGGCTATTTAGGTATTTCAATGCTTGGTGATCAATATACAAGACAAATTATTTTGGAAATAAATAATGCCTCCATTTCTTTAAGGCCTGAACTATTGCATAGAACTCTTGATCATAAATAGAATACTTCTTCTTTGCATCATTCAAATTTTCACTAAAATAGGCAATAGGCTTACTTTCTTGGGTCAATTCAACCCTAATAGCACTACCACTAGCATCACAATCCACCTATAACACTTTATTGAAATTATAAAGTGCCAACATAGCTTGCTCTATCACCTTCTTCCTCAACAATTCAAAACTCCTTGCAGCTCCTGTAGTCTACTTGAACTCTTTTCTATCCCCCCTCATTGTTTCAGTTAGGGGTGCACATATACTACTAAAATTCTTGATGAACTTCTTGTAAAAACTAGCTAGACCATGGAATGACCTCACCTTAGTGGTAGACCTTGGAGTAGGCCATTCCAAGATGACCTTCACCTTCTTTGGGTTCATTTTGAGACCTTCAACTAATACAACAAACCCCAAATAAACTAACTTCTCTTTGACAAAGCTACACTTCTTCAAATTAATCAACAATTTTTCTTCCCTCAACCTTTCAAAGACACTATGAATGTGCAAAAAATGTTCATCCAAATATTTATTGAAAATCAAAATATCATCCAGATAGACAATAACAAATTTTTCCAAAACTTTCTTTAGTACCTCATTCATAAGTTGCAACAAGGTGCCTGGCACATTGGTCAGTCCAAAGGGCATAACTAACCACTCATATAGACCCTCCTCGGTCTTGAATGTGGTCTTCCACTCATCTCCCTCTCATATCTATATCTATGATAGCCAATCTTGAGATCCATCTTTGTGAAGTATTGAGCTCCACTCAATCAGTCCATAAGATCATCCATTCTTGGCAAAGGAAATCGATACTTGATGATTATTCTATTTGTAACCTGAGAGTCTATACACATTCTCCACTATCCATCCTTCTTTGGTGCTAGCACTGCTAGTAGTGCACATGGACTCGGGCTCTTTCAAATCAAACCTTTCCTTAATAGCTCTTGAACTTGTCTATTTAGCTCATTAGTCTCTTTAAGAGTCATCATACAAGTAGCCTTGTTAGGAAAACTAGCTCTGAGGACTAAATCTATTTGATGACTAATTTTCCTTATTGGTGGCTACCCTTTTGGAACATTATCAGAGATGACATCTCCATACTCACTTAATAGACCTAAAACTTCAAGTGGAACTTCACTACTACCTTCCTTATCTTTTAGAGTAATCAAAGCATAACACGTGCTGATGATTCATGCCATCTAAAAATTTTCTTTCATCAACAAGACATAACCTAGCATTACTACATACCTTTTCACCCTCCCTTATCAAGGGCTTCAATTTGTGGAAAACTTCATCCTTTTTCAAAAAGTATGTATTTTCATGACCATCATGTATAGCCTACCCATCAAACTGCCATAGCCTCCCTAATAATAAATGGTAAACATCCATTAGAATGATGTCATAGAGAGCCTTGTCATGGTAACTTCCAATCTTGAATTTTACCAAACATTTCTCACTAAATAGGACCTTATGATCATCCTACACCCAAGAAATTTGATAAGGTTGGGTGTGTTTCTCCCTCTATTTAGCAAATTGGTATGCCTCTTCAATTCTAGTCATTCTAACCAGACTTAACTTCTCCTGAATGTTAGGTCTTAACCCACTAAGGTAATAGGTAACCTTCTCCTTGTTTGCTTCCATGTGCCCCACCCTAATAAGGACTTAGTAAAATTCCTTTATGTATTCCTAGATAGTTTTTCCCACTTTCTTTAACCCTTGCATCTACTTGAACAAATCAAGCTCGTAATCAACAAGAATGAACTGCTTCTTTAGTTTGTCCACCATGCGATCCCATCTTGTCATTTTCTCCTTTCCTCTTCTATTTCTTTCCAATTGAATCTCTTGCCACTAGATTTTGGCATGGCCTTTCATTTTTTTCTTTGTAAACTTAACCCTATGAGGGTCCCTAATATCCTCATACTCAAAATATTCCTCGAGCTCATTGATCCAATTGATCGACTCATCTGGGTTTAGGTTTCTCAAAAACATGTGGATGTCAATTTTAGGTCTTTTTTCAAGCTTGGAAATGGCCCTAAAAAGCTTCTCCTCCACCTAGTTTAGGACTTCTCCATCTCCTTCCCCTAAATTCCCAATAGTTCAATCTTCTTCATTTCTTGCCTCACTTTCAT
Source organism: Cupressus sempervirens (assembly GCA_028749045.1). Taxonomy (NCBI): domain Eukaryota; kingdom Viridiplantae; phylum Streptophyta; class Pinopsida; order Cupressales; family Cupressaceae; genus Cupressus; species Cupressus sempervirens. The sequence continues at coordinate 240,579,193 of CM053793.1, forward strand.
TGCCTACAATAATATTCATCCCTCTACAAATCTCCTTCTGCAATGCCTGGACTTGTCTCTGGAGGGCTTTAACCTTAGGTGTAACAACTCTAACCCCTCCAACATGCTCCCTTCATGGAGGCATCTTCTTGTATCAAAACCCACAACCACACAGTCCTAGTGCAACTTCCTCATAGTTGGCACTCTATCTACACACTCAAAAAAAATGCTCTGATACCACTAACAAAGGTACACTCTAATACCACTTGAGGAGGGCACAATCCAAGACCAAAATGAACATGATAGGAAAAGTGAAATATTATTGTCAAAAGTGATATGCTATTACATTCAGTAAAATGATGATAGACTCAAAAAAATTCCCTATGGGCTTACAATGTAGCTTGATCTTGGAGAAAAACCCTCCTCCAGTACCTTCTCCCAAACTCCACCAAAAACTGCCTTTACAATGCCAAAAATGTCATTAAGTAACCCCAATTAGGTTTAGGGTTAGGAATAAATTTTAGAATATGCCATTTGACATCCATTGCTAAAAAAAAAGGTTCTAGAAAACATGTTAGAAGTTAGCATAAAATTAGAAGAATCTAGAAATGATAGTCCAGCTTCTGGGAGGCGTAACTTTTGATCTGGGACTCTAATTGACAAATAGTTTACATTTCTAGAAAGATCTCCAAGTGATCTATAGGTCTATGGGCCATCTTTTTTTTTCCCCCATTTTTTGGGATCATACAAGGCTATTTAGTGTCTCAAATCTGACTTTGAAGTGCTCTCAAGGGTTCTCTAGGCAACTTAAAACTGCCATAACTTTCAAACCATAAAGCCTTTTGACATTGGCTTATATCCAAAGGTTCTCAAAAACTCTAGTCCATTAAACCAATAGTGGAACTATGAGAATTGGAATCTCTAATTGACCCAAATGGTAATCTAGAAATGAAAACACATTAAACAAAAATTAACACTAAGCATATTTTTGGGTAATACAGGGTTGCCCTTACACCACTAGATGCTCTTGCATCACCCTTAATGAGAGGTATCACTTCCTCACTAGCCATAATCTAGGTGTCATAAGCTAGTGTGAAGGATCTCAATTTTTTTGTATTAATTTATCTTCTAAAATAGTTCTAGATGTTATCCTTATACCAATAAAAATCTCTATTATCCTTTGAACATAGGATATAATAGTTTCATCTTCTCAAATCCTCATATTTTCTATATTTTCTTTTCAATTCTGCAACTTCACATTCTTTGTATATTTGTCTCCTTCATACAATGTTTCCAACATAATTATGATCACATGAGAAGTATCCAATTATTTAACTTCAATAAAGTCAAATTTTGATAACACACTAATAATGGCTTATATCAAAATCATATTTCATATAAATATATCCTTCTCATCTTCTATACGTGAAGGAAAACAATTCTCTATCTTTATAATTTCCTAATTCTTTGTGATCATCTAGTAATCAATACCAATATAGACTAGATATGTTATCATATTGTTCCTCTAGATGTCATGGTTTTTGATACCTCCTTTTCCACTGATGATAAAAATTTAAATTTTATGGTGAAAATATTTAAATTATTTGATGGGGTTATGTTTATAGTTTTCCTATTCACAGCTTAACCCTAGCAAATTTTCATGGTCTCCATCATTTTGATCCCTAACACTAGGCCATATAAGTGAGTGGATATTTATTTTTATCCAAGCACATTGCTTCTTACGATGTTACGAGGAAGGGTTAGCAAAATATCATAAAAAAAGGTTGTATCCTTTCCTGATATTATGATTGTTGTTGTGTCATGTTATCATAGATAAAATTTTGAGTTTCCCCGATCATACGATATCCTTTCTATCATATGATCGTATAATGTTTTGAGTTCTTGCATTATTGTCTTCTCTAATGTTATGATGAAAGGCTTATCATGGTTTCATGAGAAATAAAAGGGGCATCTACGATCTTGCAACAAGGTGTTTTTCATAGGATTGGAAAGGAATAAAGAAGGCATTGCGATGACACAATACTGTGTTATCGTAGGATCGTAAAGGTGAAACACAAGATGAGTTGTTAGAAAAGTGTCTATTCCCTGATTAGATAGAGAAAATGTACGAGTGCCATGTGTGTTCAATGTTAGAATTAGTGGGACCAAAAAAGGTTTAAGTTGGGTAGCAAATTATGGTGTTCGATCTTACGATGAATCCTTCATTGTAAGATCTCAAGGTTATGAAAAGGGATCTCCAATCTTATGATTAGGGCATGATCATAGGATCACATAAGAAAATTAATAAGTTTCTGATGTTACGATATGAAAGTTTCAAGGGTTTAGCATAGCATAGGATTATTTGTGATGTTACAAAAAGGTGAGCCTAGTCACAGTCATATGATTGTAGGTTAAGAAAAAGTGACTTGTGATGCTACAAAGTTGCTTGTCATGTGATTGTGGAAGGAGATAAAGTTGATTTTGATGCTACAATAAATGGGATGTCATAAGATCATAAAGGGTTTTGCCAGTGTGTCCGACTGATTGACAAGAGCTTATCAAAGGGTGTTCATAAGATCAAAAAGCCAAGGTTGTAGTGGTGCAATGTTATGAAAGGTCTTTTCAGCTACCTTTGTCATAATATTGTAGGAGCTTATTTTGACAAAAAAATAATGTCATGAAATGAATAATAAGCTTCTCGACTAGTATGATTTTGGTGCACCCATGTGTATAAAAAAAAAATTGCCAAACTTGAGGCCAAAATCTAGGGACTTGAGGATGAAATCACATCTCTCAAAGAACAACTGGCACAAGAAAAATAGAGTATGGCTCTAGCTTAGAGAAAAGAGGGACAAGGAAAATCAATACCAATCAAGGATACTATTGAAGCCCTAATTCAAATAGAAGATACAGAGGAGGATGAGTCATTACAGCCAAGAGGAGTGAGTATTGATACTCAACCAGTTCAACAAGGAGGTAGCTGAGATATTTTGCAAGAAAGGCAAATGGAGTACGAGGAGAAGGAAAGACTAAAGGACAGATATGAAATTTTTTCTACCTTTTCATCTACCTATCTTTTTGATCAATCTTCTGGGAGATTCTTTTGTAAAATTTGTGGTTCCCATCTTCCAAAGTTTTTGTTTTCCATTAAATTTTTTATGTGTGTCCTCCTCTCATCTGTAGCTTTTTGCAATCCTATTTATGGATTCCCAAGATGAGAAGTAGAGGTCGGTTGTCTATAGAATTTTTATATGTGTCATGTATTATTTTGCTATCCATCCATTTTTTGTTCTATAATAATCTGAATGAGTTCACATGTATGCATACTTGAATACAAAAGGAATATTTGGGACCAATGGTTTTATCTCTGTGTCATACAATGAGTTTTATTTGTAGTGTTAAGATTTAAACTGAAGGATTTATCCTTAAATATCATTATTTTTGAAGTTTTGTCTCTTTTCCATGTATCTATAGCTTTAGGACTAAACAGACAAGTTTATTTGTTTAGTTTAATGCAATCCAAAAGGTTGTATATCTCTTATTGATTGCTGCTGATTTAAAGAATCAAGTAATTTCTTTCTATAACTGATAAGGTTTAGGGTTTATGGAAAGGATGAGAATCATAATGAAACTAAAAGTTTAATGTTGACATTTTTAATCACAAGTTGATTAGAAAGTTCCAAACCTGCTAATCTCTTACTCTATATCCCACTAGATAAAGCATCGTTCCATTCTAAAGTTCAAGAGTACATTGTTGATTCATCTTTTTACATAACAATCACAACAAAAAATCAATTTCCCATTTTAGAAGTGTAGGTTATGGCTTATTTCTTATTACTTTCTTTTGTTGTAATTAGCTACTGCAATCAAGAAGTTTGTCAACAAATTATAGAAGAATATTGATCATTTCTACTATAGGGGATAATCTTGCAGAGAAGAATATCAAATTAACAAGATAAATCCCTTATATTTACCCATCTTGGCTTAGAAGAGCCTAAAGTGAAGTGAGTCTTGTTGACTCTGTTAATTTTTGGCCTACAAATGAGATTTAGCCTTGTTGCATATAGGATTTAGCTCATCCTTAGGCTTGTCCTTGTCTTTGTTTCTTGGTATTAGGTTTAAATCCACTTGATATGTTCTTTACCAGAAAGAACTCCAAAAAAATGGTGACTTTGCTGGGGAGCTAAGCTAACAACATCAAAATCCCTGTGTTGTTCATCTTTGTTTTTGGCTTCATTGCATTCTTCTCATTATAGGGTGGCGACTCAAGTCAAGGATCTATAGCTCGTGCTAAAAGGTTTAAGAAAATCCTAAAATCAATGGCTGAGAAAAAGAAGAATACATGCACCTTTACTAGAAATCATCCTGAGATACCACTCTTAGTTGAGCTACCTCTTGGGGTAAAAAGGAACCAAAATAAGAAGTTTTATTTTAATTCTACATGGGTCCCTAGAAGCAATATGTTAGCCTAGTCATTATATCACCCTGTGGAAGAGAAGGAGTTGTCCTCCAAAAGTACTGAGTCAGAGGAAGTTGCACTCTTGGGAGAAATTTTTTCATCCCCATTAAAGGTTTTCCATGATAAAAATATGTCACCTATGGGGCATTTTCCTTATAGATCAAACATGGTGAATGAAATGAACCACAATTGGGGTTTTAAGGAAAATATGGAGATGGGTTTTAGCCCTAGACAAGAACCATATGTAGGAAACATTATAGATTTTGACCTAGTAGATTCTAAGATTACTATTATAGATCATGAGGAGTTAATTATAGAGCTTACCCTTCTCAGGAAAAAAGTTGCAGATGAGGAAGCTAGACATACGCACTTGGAAAAGGAAAAGGAGAAAATTATTCTAAATACTATTATTGAAAGAGATAACCTACATAGGAGGATGGTCTCCTTACAAGAGTAGAATAGGAGATTGGAAGAAAGATATTCTAATTTACATTCTAACATCTTTTGAGACATGGATGTTCTAAAGACTAATGTTCAAAGATAGGAACAAATTCTTAAACAGAATCATGCCCTTATTGTTACACAGGTTCAACCTTACAAGCCTTTGGAGACTAGAGTGGAGGAGGCACATAGAAAGGACTTAGATAAAGGAAAGAAAAAGGTTGTTAGGATACAAATTAGTGAGCCACATCTCCCTAATAAGCCCATTTCTTTAGTTATGTCAAAACTTGATTTGTATATAGAAAAGTCAAGAAAAGAAAAGGAAGATCTGACCAAGGAACTTGAAAGGGTAGAAAGTGAAGCTCAAGTAGCTGAGGCTAGAAGAAAAATCCAATTCATTAAATCAAATTCTACCTTAGTAGCTCAATTAGGCCAACCTTCATAGGTTTTACCTACCATATCTAGTGTTGGTCCTCTTATAGTAGGCGAAACTTCCTCACATCTAGCCCTTGTTTCAACTCCTACTACTACTGGCCATTCTCCCTTACTCCAACTTTCCCAAAAAACTCAGATTCCTTTCCAAGGTTAGGCCATTTTGGAAAGTTCTTCAAGCATTCTAATCTCCCAAAGGAAACCAATCCCTATGGAAAGATATAAGCAGATGTCTTTCTTGGGTGTCCCTGGTTTTCCTCATCTTGTCTCAAATGACCTTAGGGACAAAGTCACCAAGTTTGCTAGAAATAATGCTATTATTGGTGAAGAGCATCGCAGAATGTTCATTAATATGCTTAATGATTATGAGGTTGAACATGAGGATGTAGTGATGAAACTTTTTTTTCATTCACTAATTGAGGATGCTAGAGATTGGTTTAGAAGGTTGGCTGATGATTGTATCAAATCATGGAGTGGTGTTGAAACCTTGTTCAAGGAACAATATGGTGACAAGACTAATGCTAGTTTCATGTTGAATGACTTCAATAACATTGAGAAGAACCCAAATGAATCAGCTTTTGACTTCAATGTCAAGTTTCAAAAAGGTGTGTATAAGCTTTTCCAAGTAATGAGATTAAATGAAGATGTGTGTCTTACTACTTACTTCAATGTTTTTTATAGTGAAATGGCTTATGTCCTTAGGGATAAAGATCCAAAAACATTAATGGATTCTTATACAATGGCTATAAATATTGAAAATAATAGAAGAGATGCTGGAAAACTTGGGAAAAGGGATGACCCTAAGTTGTTCAATCTAGAGGGAAGAAAGATAATGAAAAACCTATTTTAGGAAAGAAACCTAAGGATGATACAATGGGACAGGTTCTAGGTTTACTAAAAAAATAAAGTCCTCTAGCTTACCAAGCAATGAAAAAAAATGTTGTAGAAAAGGCTCCTTTTAATAATAGTTTTAATAGGCAACCTAGGATGTAGAATTATCCTTTTACTACTCAGTGGAAGGATGGAAAGCTACTCCCTAATCCCACATAAGGGAATATGGGAAAAGGAACACCAGACCCTTTGCAAAGAAACTATGTAAATATGAGTAATGATGTCCTTTCGTGTCTTGTTTGTTAGTCACCACATTCCCCTCACTTTGGTGCTATGGCTTAGTCTTTTACTTCAAATTAGTAGGTGCAAAATGATGAAGATGTAAATGATAAAGATCAAGAGGATGTTACATGTAATACGATTCATCTTTGTGACAGTGATGGAGAATAATATATTAATGAATCTAACCATGATATTACAAATCAAAGAGATGTATATCACACAAATCACCAATAAGTATTTTATGATAGTGAGGACCAAGATGAAAATGTCATATTTAACACTTTAGCTACACTGATCATATCAATTTGAGAAAACTTTCCAATGAAGAGATTGATAGAATCACTTTAGAATTAGTTGTACAAGTCTAGAGTACTTACAATCTGAGAAATAAAGTTGTAAATGGTGCCCCTATGAAGTCATCTAGCATTTTCATCAAAGATAGTACTAAAAAAATTACTCATGAAAATAAGAAGAATTCTCCTAAGGTTCCTAAGATTAAGGAAAATAAGAATAAAATGTGGGAACCAAAGAAAAAGGTGCATTTCCAGAATGAAGAAATTAGTAAGCCAACTACCTCAAAAAAGGAATCAAGATCTAAAGTTGTTAAGAAAAAAGAATTATCTATTGTCCAAACTCCTATACCTCAGGTGTTAGTGTCAAAAATACTACTTATGATCCAATTGATATGATTTCAATGCTATCACAAATCACTGTCAAAGTTCCTTTATAAGAAATTTTTAGGATAGAGACACATAAGAGAAAGGCTCTGTCTTGGCTAGGAGGGATACAAGATAATAGTGTTGTTACACAAGAAGCAGCAAGTACACTGTAGATCCTACTTCTAGAAAAGGAAAAATAAGAGAGTGGATTTATGTCTCAAATACCCCAAATGTATCTAGACAATTTATCAGTTGCATACTTGCAGGATATTGACCCCTTTTTCCTAAGTTTGATCATAAAAGCTAGGACATTAAAAATTTGTATGATTGACTCAGGTGCTTCAAATAATATAATGCCTTTCAAATTCATGGAGGCTCTTGGTCTAGGAGTTGACACTAGACAAGGTAGATGCAGGGCAATGGATGCTAGAGAGGTACCTGTCATAGGTATTATTAAAGTTTTACCTTTTAGACTTGTTGCATATCCTGATAAAGAACTAACTATGTGAGTCCTTGTAGTAGATATTCTCCCCCCCCCCCCCCCCCCCCCCCCCCACTATGGGATGTTACTTTCAAGGAAGTGGAGTGCTACAATGGAAGGTAGTATGCAATGTGATTTTTCATATGCTACTTTCCAAGTAAGGAAAAGGCTATCAAGATCAATAGAGAACCAAGAGTAACTCATATCTTTGAGGAAAATATTGACAAGGATATAACTTGCTTCATAGACACAAATGTGAATTCATTTAGAGCTAAATTGATCATCCAAGAAGTTGAAAAATTGCCTGCACTAATTGAAACGGAGGTCACATGTTTCTTGGATTCTCCAAATTTGTGGAACATGTACTTTGATGGATCAAGCTCAAAGGAGGGATTAGGATCCAGGATTGTCTTTGTCTCCCAAGATAAAAATACATTTAGGTATTCCTTTTCTCTAAATTTTACATGTACCAATAGAATTGCAGAATATGAGGCTTTGTTGTTAGGATCGAAAGTTGTAGCACATAATGGAATCAAGAAAATACATGTTATTGGTGAGTCTGAATTGATTATCTCTTAGGTTAGAGGTATATATGTGTCAAAAAATAAAAGAATGAAGCAATATAGGAATTTTTTTTGGGACATGATTGAGTCTTTTGATGCTTTTGGGATAATATAGATAGGAGTAATAATAAGATGGCAGATCTATTAGCAAATGTGGCCATAAATCCTAATGATATAGCATTTGTTGGTGTATCTACTATAGAAGTACAAGATAGGCCTTCAATCCCAAATAATGTACATAGCTGGCAAGTTTTTGAGGATGGCAAGAATATCTTAAATTTTCTACTCAATGAGGAGAAATATCATGGATAGAAACTTGATTGCAGTGCCTGGGTAGAAATAATTGATGGGAGAGAAACAATTTTTGGGCAAGAGATCCTACAATTAAAGAATAACAAGGTACCCAAAGGTTTGGTTGTATTGGGAAGTGCCTTTGATAATCAAGATAGAGTGCACTCAAATGCACAAGATAACAAACCACAAGAATTAGAGGAAATCAATCTAGGCACAGTTGATTCCCAAAGAAGGTATACATTGGAAAGACCTTAACCCCTAAGATTAGAAAGACTTTGATAGATTTAATAAGAAAATATAAACATGTTTTTGCATGGTCTTATGATGACCTCAAGGCTTATAGGCAAGATTTGTTCCAACATGTTATACCTCTTAAAGAAGGTGTGAAACCTTTTAGATAGAAACAAAGACCCGTTAATCCTACTCTAGCCACTAAGATGCAGAAAAAATTATTAAGCTCAGAGATTGGGGAATAATTAAGCCTAGATTAGGAATTCTTCATGGCTGTGTAATTTGGTACTTGGGTATGTGCAGGATCATGGTGTTCCAAAAAGTGGTGATGTGAAAAAAATAGAGTTTGAACATGTCTAAAAGTGCTTCAAAATCCACTCTGACTTTTTTCCACCTATCTAGGTACCAAGCCTGGAAGGAAAAGCCGAGCCTTATCGAATATCTGATTTAATATCTGATATTCGATAATCATATGACATTATTATTATAATATTATAATAATATAAAAACATTATATTATAATAATATAATATATTATTTAATATTATATAATATAATATTATAATAATTATTATTATTATACTATAATATAATATTATTATTATTATTATTATATTATAATTGTATAATATTATACTATAACAATAATATTATATTATAATAATATTATATTATAATAATATAATAATATAATATAATATTTTATATTATAATATATATTAATGTAATATAATATATATAAAATATAATATAAAAATATATAAAATATAATATAATATAATATTTCAAAGCTATATGTTATATGTTATATATCTTATATCTTATATATAAAATATAAGATATGCGGGCAATCAGATATTCGATTCAATATCGGATATCCGATATCTATAACATTACATATTAAAAAAAGACCAGACTCGTGGGCCCTTATTTTTCACATTTTGGGGTCCAATATTACCGCACGATCGGATATCAAATATAGGATCAGATATCGGATATTAAGGTTTTTTTTTTGTTTTTTTAACTAATTTTTAATCTAAATTTGATATATTTTAGCATGATTTTGTTTGTTTTAGTTGAATCTAGGGTTTTTTTGAAAAAAAAGGTTAAAATTAAGGTTTTTTTTTAATATATATTACGTTTTGCAATTCAATAGGAATGACTGATCAGAATGATAACACTGAGGCAGGGAATAATATTCCTCATAACCCCCCACCAAACAATCTAGTACCCCCACAAAACCATCCACCAAACGATCCTCTACCCCTCAAAACCCTCCATGAATCAAGGATTTGATAAATGAAAATCTCACCGAGTTGAGAGGTTTGCATAGAACACATAATAATGTACCCGCATTGGCTCCTATGTTATCCACGTTAAACACCATAGTGGATAACATTGAAACCCTTACAAACCAACAAAATGGTGCTCTTCATTGGTGTGATCAAATGCACAAGATGTCTGATGATGGTTTGGATTATGATCAAGTTGCGGCCCTCCACATAAGAAAACACAATTTGGCCAGCCTTTTTGTGAACCTGAAAATAGGTTTACCAGTTGACCCAAAAAAATCTAAATTATTGATTAAATGGTGCACAAATGATGCCATACGTGCAAACTTTTGGGATCATTGGTGGATGGTCTTTGATATGCCTCCACATGGCAAATTAGACATACCATTTTATTTCCTTAGAAAATTATATGCTGAATTTGTGTTGAAACTTAAAGTGAACTATTGGAGCATGAAGCCCAATATGGGCTTAGGACTAGGAGCTCTTCAGGATAGACCCTCTTCCCAACAGAAGAAAGCTAGCACTTTTGTCCCCCCCACTAATATCTCCCCTCCTCCTCGAGTGCAGCATCCAGATATTATGATAGAGACTAGCTCTCAGACTATCAGAGCCATTCATAGGTTGAGTGGCCTAATGATATCTTAGGCTAGGTCAATCCTACCTCCTCGTGTTGATGATGCTGGTGCCAGTTCATCATTGGCTAGCTCATCACACATTTGTGTGCCTCACATTTGAATTACATGTAAGAATATTTGCCCGGGTCCCATAGGTGATCTTCCTAAGTATCATTTTGTATTAGACGAGGATACACCAGACACACACACAGAGGCTACAGACCCTAATGTGAGAGAGGAGGGGAATGCAGAGGAATGGACTCCTTCAGTGTCGGTACGTGTATATAGTTTTTTGTTATGACATATGTGATTTAAAGTTAATTTTTATAATAGAGTAATTTTAATTTTTAAGCCATATTGAATTTTATATGTATGTGATCTTCATTTACATTTAGTTGATGACTAAGGAGGAGCTCAAATAGATTGATGATGCCACACTCTCAGCCATTTCATTTGGCCTTGAGACATCTACGGTACATTATGTTGTGTTCGCATTTTTTTTCTATTTGATATTGTAGCATAAATGGTTGCTAATCGTTCTTTTATCTTGCAAGTAGCACCTGTCCCAGAGGGACAAAGTGTGAAGGGTGAGCCAGCACTCATTGACAAAGGAAAGGTAATTAGGTGCTTTCTATTTGATTAAATATCGATGCATTCTTGTAAATTTTTTTTGGTAATCCCATTTAATTACATTCTTTATTGTATATAGGGCATTGCTACTGGTGATGAGCCTATACAGATTCTGCGTCGTAGACCATCAGGAATTCCCATTCGCACTAAGAGCCCCATTGTATGTATAAGTATCATTTATTTTTAATTATCCTTATCTTCATAAATAAATTCAAAACTGATTTTTGTGATATTAACAACTACTATTTTGTATCTCATAGAAGACTCCTAGTGCACATGAGGTCTGATGGGAGAGTTATGTAGATTTGATGACGCAACCACTCACTCCTAAGGAGGAGCCTACAATAGTAAGTTGTAGTTTTAATTCATGATTAAATATGTTATAAATTTAGCATGCTATGAATTATAATGTTATAGTTTAAATTGTAGATTTATCCGATAAAGGTATTTGAACATATACAACCCACACTTAGAGAGGTACCAGCATTGTCAAGGGCATATGAGAGGATGCCTGACCAGCATAGGAGGTTGAAGAGAAAGGTATTTATTATAAATTTTTGATTGTATTAATCTCCATTACAAAAAAAACATTATGCATTTAATTAATTCAATGTTAGATATGTAGAATCATATAAATTTAGTAGTCTAACTTTGGGTTTTTCTTTTTTGTTTATGTAGGAGGCATATGATCCACCTAGTGCAGTGAAGAGGTTGCATTTTGATCATCCAACAGCACCCTAGGATAGTATAGTTTTGTTAGGATGCATCATGAGACATTTTGAGATGGCATATGCCACATTGTATACAGAAACATTGATATTATACACATTTTGATGGCATGATCAACCACATTTTGTATATGAATCTATGTATTTTAATATATATTTGAGTACTTTGTCTATGGATACATGATATTTGATATATATTTGTGTAAACTTTTATCTATGGATACATTTATTTTGATATATATTTTTGTCATTTATGTGCACAATGATATACATATTAATTTAGTATCTAGTATTGTTCAATTTATCGTGGATCATGTGTATTGTTCATATTTATAGAATATCATTAATTTTGATTATATTTTTTATATTCGATTCAAATGCAATAATTTTTTAATAACATTTTAACAGCCTTTATTATCAAATTTGGATGCAATGTATAATTTGAAGTGCTATCATGACATAAACACAATTGTTAATCTCTTGCAAAAGGTTCAGATAACCCCAAATCTGATTTTAAACTCCACCTTCAACCTCGAAACTAACTCTTGGCTTCAACTCTAATCTCAACATAGTTAAGGACTCCACTCCTCAACCATGGATTCTATCCCCAACCACCAAGTCATTCATAGATTCATAATCTTTGATAACTAGTACTTCACTTTGTTACTATCCTCATACTATAACTTTTCAATTTCAACATAACTTCAAAATATCTCAACTTAAGAGACTTGATTGGATAGTTCATCGATAGCCCTCATGAGCTCCAAATTATTTTAGGCCTCAGCATCACTGTCCTATAGTAGTCAATGGTTCATTGATAGCCCTCACAAGCTTTGAGTTATGACCCTCAAAATATCGACCTCAAAATGCACTTAGAGCACCTTGGAGACTCCTCGGTATGGGGTGGCCATGGATGATGGATGGTCTCTGTGGCCAGAAAAATGGTGTCACTAAGGTTCACCCACCCATCCGGAGCTAATGGCACTGGCAATTTGATGCCAAGATTAGCAGTTTCAAAGTTACATTGTGGTGCGCCTATGAACTAAGGCACACTGTGAGTTTTGGCATCGAGCAAGATCGTTGTGCCAAATCCAAATGGAATGTGATCTCTCAAAATTAAGATAGATTATTTTAGGTCTCAGCATCACCGTCCTGTAGCATTCAACAGTTCATCGATATACCTCACGAGATCTGTGTTATGACCGTCGAAAGATCAACCTCAAAATGCACTTAGAGCACCTTGGAGACTCCTCGGTATGGGGTGGCCACAAATGATGGATGGTCTCCGTGGTCAAAAAAAGGGTGTGACTAGGGTTCACCCACCCATACAGATCTAATGGCACGAACAATTCGATGCCAAGATCAACGGTTTCAAAGTTACATTGTGGTGCACCTATGAACTAAGGCACACTGTGAGTTTTGGCATCGAGCGAGATTGTTGTGCCGAATCCAAAAAAAATGTGATCTCTCAAAAATGAGATAGGTTATTTTAGACCTTAGTATCATTGTCTTATAGCATTTGACAATTCATCAATAGCCCTCACGAGCTTCAAGTTATGACCCTTGAAAGATTGACCTCGAAATGCACTTAGAGCACCTTGGAGACTCCTCGGTATGGGATGGCCGCAAATGATGGATGGTCTTCATGGCCAGAACAAGGGTGTGACTAAGGTTCACCCACCCATCCGGAGCTAATGACACTGATGATTTGATAACAAGATCAGTGGTTTCAAAGTTACGCTATGTTGCACCTATGAATTGAGGCACATTGTGAGTTTTGGCATCGAGCGAGATCATTGTGCCAAATCCAAATGAAATGTGATCTCTCAAAAATGAGATAGGTTATTTTAGGTCTTAGCATCACCGTCTTGTAGCATTTGATAGTTCATCGATATCCCTCACGAGGTTCGAGTTATGACCCTTGAAAGATCGACCTCGAAATGCACTTAGAGCACCTTGGAGACTCCTTGGTACGGGGTGGCTACAAATGATGGATGGTCTTCGTGGCTAGAACAAGGGTGTGACAAGGGTTCACTTTCCCATCTAGAGATAATGGCACTGACAATTTGATGCCAAGATCAACGATTTCAAAGTTACGTTGTGGTGCACCTATGAACTGAGGCACACTACGAGTTTTGGCATTGAGCGAGATCACTATGCCAAATCCAAATGGAATGTGATCTCTCAAAAATGAGATAGCTTATTTTAGGCCTCAGTATCATTGTCCTATAGCATTTGATAGTTCATCGATAGCACTCACGAGCTTCGAGTTATGACCCTCAAAAGATCGACCTCGAAATGCACTTAGAGCACTTTGGAGACTCCACGGTACGGGGTGGCCGCAAATGATGGATGGTTTCCATGGCTGGAAAAAAGGTGCAACTAGGGTTCAGCAGCCCATCTGGAGCTAATGGCGCTGATGATTCGATGCCAAGATCAGCGGTTTCAAAGTTACGATGTGGTGCACCTATGAACTGAGGCACACTGCGAGTTATGGCATCGAGCGAGATTGTTGTGCCAAATCCAAACAGAATGTGATCTCTCAAAAATGAGATAGGTTATTTTAAGCCTCAATATCATTGTCTTGTACCATTCGATAGTTCATCGATAGCCCTCACAAGCTTTGAGTTATGACCCTCGAAAGATCGACCTCAAAATGCACTTAAAGCACATTGGAGACTCCTTAGTACAGGGTGGCCGCAAATGATGGATGGTCTCTGTGGCTAGAACAAGGGTGTGACTAGGGTTTACTTGCCCATCCAGAGATAATGGCGCTAACTATTTGATGCCAAGATCAATGATTTCAAAGTTACGTTGTGGTGCACCTATGAACTGAGGCACACTGTGAGTTTTGGCATCAAGCAAGGTCGCTGTGTTGAATCTAAACAGAATGTGATCTCTTCAAAATGAGATAGGTTATTTTAGCCCTTAGTATCATTGTCTTGTAGCATTTGGTAGTTCATCAATAGCCCTCACAAGCTTTGAGTTATGACCCTCGAAAGATCGACCTCAAAATGCACTTAGAGCACCTTAGAGACTCCTCGGTATGGGGTGGCCAAAAATAATGGATGGTCTTTGTGGTCAAAACAAGGGTATGACTAGGGTTCACCCATCCATTCGAAGCTAATGGCACTGATTATTCGATGCCACTGTAGACACCTAAATTTGATTACACCACTTTAGTAATCCTATTTAGTTATCTCTAAAGGCATCATTAATTAAATTTCTATTTAATTAATCCTTTGCCATCCCTAGTTGATTAATTTAATTAATCATCTATAGTCCTAATTGATAAATCAAAATACCTATTATTTATCAATTAAATCCTATTCTTCTATCTAATTTCAAAAATCCCCATTTATTAAATAAATCTATTTGATAAATAAAATCTTCAAATCCAAAAACCCCTAACTTATCCCTAATCTTTCATTTAGCCTAATCCACCCCATCCACCCATGCTAACCTAGCTTATCCACTAACTCACCCACCCTCATTAATGCCATCCACTTGCACATCTCTAACATCTCTAATCTAATCCTAAACCCAAGCCTAATCCACCCCGTAATGTTGTCACATTCCTTAAACAAGTTTAAGACTTTCCTAAACCAAACCAAAGTCTCCCCTCAAAAATCCCAACCACCAAGTCATGAGTGCTCTTACAAACCATAAAAGACTCTTAAAAGCCCACTCATGACTCTTATATCCATCTTCCACACTCTTCCATCTTCCACACTCATTCCTCTTACATCTCTCTTACATACTCAACCCCACTCATCATGCCTTTAACCAACCCTTTACCCTACCCTCTCACACTCATCCTCCTTGTGACAAGTGTCACCTTCCCTTTGGTGTTAAACAAGCACAATCCATGTGCTCCCCTTTGAGTACATCTTAGCCCTCCTTAACCATCTCCCCATCCTTGCATCTAAGCCCTCCATCCCTCCACCCCTTGGCCTATAAATTGAATCCCATCCCAAGCCATTTCAATCACAATCTTGGAGCTAAAGTTATAATGCCCTTTTGAGAGCCAAAAGCCATCAACCATACCCTTATGATGCCAAATTGAGAGGTCACAAAGCTACCAATTTTCCATTTTTCATCTCTATTGAAGCTAGTTTTTGGGAACCTTGAGCATACATCCACATCAAAGGACACATCTACAAAATCAAGGAAGCATGGAGTGTTTTCTTTTTTGGGTTTGCATTCTTTAATTGTTTCCTTTGTCTAATCTCATATGTGAATATAGTTTTAGTTTGTGAATGTTTCTCTTATTGCTAATGTTCCTTGCACACTAAAATCTTGTTCTACATTTTGGCACGCCTGGTGGGACCCTGCTATGGGTCATTCCTTAATCTTTTTCAATTCATATTTTGCTTTTACAAACTAACAATCTAATGGTTTATGTTGTTTGAGTTGTTGCAAGGTGTGTTTGCTTGTTTTTGCAGGTGGAAGGATGCACTAGAGAAGAAGACATACCCTCAAAAATCTGAAAATAACCAAGAAAACAAAAATTTAAAAAAAAAACTTGCATCCGTCGGTTCACTTCACACAGTGTCATCTCCGCCTGTCGTATCTGCAATTTGGCATCTCTGCCTGTCATCTCTACAAAATGTCATCTACACAAACTCAACTATTGTCTCTGCAAGTTCAACTGTCATCTACGCCTATACAATCGTCATTTTTGTGAGCTCAACTGCCGTCTTTGAAAGCCCAAACTGTCAACCGCAAATTTTGGTGTCTCTGCCTGTCAAACTGACGTCTCTGCCGCCGCAATCTGCCAACGGTCGTCTCCGATGCCGCCAGCAACTTTCTTCATCAGACTGTCGTCTGCATAGATCAGCGTCTGCAAAGATTAGCATTTGCGCAGATTGACGTCTCTGCCTGTTGGATTGTTTTTCAAGATTTGTCGCCTATTTTTTTGCTTTCTTATCCAAGTCATTGTCTTTGTGTTCTAAGCATTTTTACGCATATTAAAAAGAACAAAAAAAGTTAAACTTTTTTTTCCCATAGTTAAGCTTTCATTTTGGAAGATTTTGGGTAACTAATCAAATTGTTTTTTTGTC
Source organism: Cupressus sempervirens (assembly GCA_028749045.1). Taxonomy (NCBI): domain Eukaryota; kingdom Viridiplantae; phylum Streptophyta; class Pinopsida; order Cupressales; family Cupressaceae; genus Cupressus; species Cupressus sempervirens. The sequence continues at coordinate 240,596,172 of CM053793.1, forward strand.
TTATTGTAGGTTGGAGCAATGAACTTAATCATGTTTCTTAGGTTTTCCTTGGAATGAACTTGAATGTTTAAGAATTTTTCTTTGAATGAATGTTGTTCAAAAACACACTCTTGAATGCCATGGATAAAAATCAACCTTTTATTGGAATGCATGCTTAAAACAATGAACACAATCTTGAATGTCAAAAATCAACTAATCATTGCAATATCTCACACTTCCAATTTGAGCTTAAAACACTCTAACGCAATCTTGAATGCCTAACAATCAATGAACATTGCATAGTTTTGATGCATCTCAATGACGCTCGCATTTCTTACGTTGACGAATTCTTGATTTTCATTATGTTGACGACCATGTCAAGTTGGAATGAACATTGTATGTTATAATCACAAGTGTCTTCAATCATAGCTTACAAAATCTAAATCATCAATTGGAAAATAACTTTTCTTTTTAGCCCAAGGTCATCCAAGTCTTCTCTCCCCTTGTCGTCTTTTGAGGCCATCTTGGGTGCATAAGATTAGGATCCAAAACCTTGTTTTCTTTTTTTTAGGAGGCCTGCTTGGAGATTTCATCACCCCTTGGGACGACCTCAACTCCAGTGTTCCGACAGAGTATAAAAATTGGGAGGTGAATCGAAAGACACCTCTCTTGGGATCAAGATTTTGTCACTCGGGCTAAGCCTCAAGGAACTTTATACCCTTGAGAAGTGAAAGAGGAGAAGTGAGTTACCGCTCCTCTCGGTTGTGTGACATCTTTTTGATTTCATCTATGGATATGGGCCTCACGTACCTTGCATATATCGAGGACTCCCTAGTTAAACCAAATTTTATCCTTGTAGAAAGCTTTTGAGGATGTTGGTATGTTTGATGTGCTTGCTCCAAAATTTTGTCTGCTTGTTTTTTCATAGCCTTTGAATGAATGTTTTCCAACTTTGGTCAAAATCACAGAAAAATAGAAATCTCCTAGCTCAAGGCATACTTAGCGTAGTCACTGCCTCATGGGAAAATCACCCAAGCTCCCTTGCCGTAACCAAATCCATCTAGTTCTTTGCCTTAGAACAATCCCAAATCCAAAGTCCATCTAAATCATCCGCCCCAGCCAGCTAGCAACCCAATCCAAAATCGCACCCAAGCCTTTAAAGAGTTCTTGTCACTCTGCTAGAATTTGCTATCCAGTCAATCCTACCAATCAATGAATCTCACCAAAGTTATCCCTCTAACAGAGCATTGTCTAGGGTAACCCAGCTTTTTTCACTTGTATCCCTCATCACCTTGAGCTAAAGGTTGGGATCCACAAGTGGTCAATCTCGTCTTATGCCCATAGGATCATTAGTCTATCCTTAAGTTGACACAATCTCCACCAATCCTGCACATAGGAAAGCAAAACTCTCACTTTTTGACAGCATGCCCTTGAAGTCTTCCATCCACAAGAAAGCCAAAAATCTCCAGCCAATCCTCCTTAGGTCTGTCATACAGCTTTGACTCCCCCAGGAAATCTTTCATCAGCCAATCCAAAATCTGAGCTTAATCCAAATCCAACCATAAGCTTTCATGTTCATCCATATGCAAGACCCCATCCCCATCAAACTCATCGTCAAAGCATGAAGTACCAATCCTATCATGATATATTCGGTCGTATTGTCCTGGCTCCTACCACCTCCTATTCCAATGATGAGGAAGATCTTGTTGACTATGAAGGGTATCTTGAGAGCCTTAGAAACATTCCACCAACCATCCCCCAAAATCCAAGAGTTATTCCAAACTATCTAGTCATGCCATCTGATATCCCAGCTTCTCCTCCATCACCCACTCAACCAAGCTTCTAATCTTCCACCCCCATCACACTAGCTATTCCTGCCAATCCACCTCCACCTCTGACACACAAATCTCCAAGGAATCTCTCAGAGAAAATACAAGAAAAGCCACCTCCAGTAGTCGATAAGCCATGTCATCTAATCCAACCATGTGAAGTAGTCAGTGATGAAGCTTCCCCATCTATAATATCACCTCCATCACCCATAGCTATCATCCCCATACCATCCATCAAATTGCTTAAAATCCTTCCACTTCCCACAAGAATCAAAATCCCACCACCTGTCAAATCCCTCCAAATCCTATCCAAATCCCCTCCAAGAATTTTCCAAATCTCCCGTGATGACCCTTATGCATCCATCTTCTACTCACCCATCTCCACTACTGAATCTCCCATCTATCCATCTGCTACCTTTGAAGAATCCATCCCTTCACCTCCTATCGCACCATCCACTCTGAACCAATCCTATCAAGATCCTGCCCAAAAGCATGTTGACATCCCCCAAAGCATAAACGAAGATATCATCGTATCATGTCTTCCATCCATAGTGCAGTCACCATCCCCTCCATCTCTAAAAACTCAAGCCATACCTCCTCTACTACAGGATATCTTTTTATCCCATCAGCTAAATCAAAATCCTATCCTACCATCTCCTCCACTCCATGCTTCCATCTTACCACCTATCCAAGCTATTCCACCATCTATAATCTACCCTCTTGGTTCACTTACATTCGTCCATGGTGGTCTCCTCTCAGCAAAAGAATTAAGAACAGTATCTCCCTGTTGCAGTACATCTGATAAAATACTTCCACCATTTTCCACAAGCAAAAAGTATCCTCAGCTAGTTCAAATGCTCAATCGATGGCATTATCAAGGTCAAGGTTTAGGACCACAAGAGCAAGGAATCAGAAAGCCTATTATTGCACAAAAGAATCCAGGATTTCATGGTCTTGGATATGTATCCAAAGGCTCGCCATCTAAAGGTGTTGGTACACCACACCCCCAAACCAAGCCTATCTCCAAACCCACCATGCCAGCCTCTCATCACTCCTTCAAGAAATCTTATGGCATCCCCCCTCCACCATCTTTGCAACCCAAAACAACTTACCATATCCCCCCTTCATTCACTAAATCCATTTTGGGTCCCTATGTCCCAAAATCTACCATCCTCCATCCTCCTATCAGTCGTCATAAAAATCCTATTCCATCTGTTCCTATGCAAGGTCAACAAAGGCACATATCAGGGCACATTATCCATCATCATACCCCTACATGCTCTTCCATATCCTCTTCATCTCACAAAGCTTCTCCTAACCATCTTCCCAAAGCTTACCACAGTAACGTGAATGCCAACTTCAAAATGCATAATGCTAAAAATCCACATCCTAGGCAATCATATGTCTATTCTAAAAGACATACTCCAAAAAGGAAAAATCCCATCAAAGAATGCAAAACAATGCAAAAGCTTATGAAACGAAAATCCAAAACCATGTGGATCCCAAAGAAAAAAGTTGAAACCCAATGCATAATGGCATCCACCATTGCTAATCCTCTATCCAGTGACTCATGTCCCCCATCTTCTAACTCCATCTTGGGTGCCTATATCCCCAAGCATGCTTCCACAAATCCACCATCAAGCCTGCATCTACCATATATCCCCCATATGCTCTTTTCACACCTATCCCAACATGTGCCAATGTTGATCCTGCAAGCATCCTCATCTCATGCTCCTTTTTGACCTTTTCATCCATCCATCTCCTACCATCAATCCCATCTAATCCAATCTATTGCATAAATCACACATCCGGTGTACCAACAGCTAGCAACAAAATTGAACATTCCAATAGCTAGTGAAAAATCTCAAGGAAAAAAGCCAAAAATAGCTAAAGAAAGCCAAAATCATTCCAGCTAAGTCCAAAGTCAAAAATTCAAAAAGAAAAAGAAAAATAAAGTGTCCACTAGTGAAAACTTGGCAATTCAAGTGCCTTGGACAAGTACCATGGTGAAAACTTGGCAATTCAAGCACCTTGGACAAGTACCATGGTGAAAACATGGCAATTCAAGCACCTTGGACAAGTACCATGATGAAAACTTGGCAAACAAGCATCATGCGTAATCTAGCCATCCCTAGTTTAGCCTATCACCCTCATGCTTTTGGTCATCTCTTGACATCCAACTCCATCTCCCAATCTATCCACCTATCCTCCACCCTCCATCTTCCAATCTATCCACCTATCCTCCACCCTCCATCTTCCAATCTATCCAACCTATCCTCCACCCTCCATCTCCTAATCTATCCACCTATCCTCCACCCTCCATCTCCCAATCTATCCACCTATCCTCCACCCTCCAACTTCCATCTCACACCATCCACTTATCTCCTGCAGCTTTAGCCAACCATCATAGCTATCATCCATCTCCCTAGCATCTTCAGCTTTTCCATCCTAGCTTCAATCCTATCACATCCATTGTAAGACCTCCTTCCACATGTCATATTCTGACTAGGGGCATTGTATTCCTTGGAGATCTTGTGTTGTCCATCTTCCCTTGTCATTGGTATCTAGCTCTAGGCTATCCTCATGCAAACCCAATGTCAGCTCTTAATATCCATCATAATCCTCGCTATCTACTATCCTATCTAGCCATTTCATCCTTCTCCTCTAGTTATCCTTGGTCACAAAATATCTCATCATCATTGGGATGCATCCCCCCAAATCCATATCTTCTGCTATCACCCCATCCTTCACTTTCGCATCTTGCACAGCATTGAACCATCCCGCTATCCTATCATCCTGAGCTTTTGCCTGCTTGTAAATATCTTGGTCAGCCAGCTTGTACATCCTCTTTAGCTTAGTACCATTGTATCTATCTAGCTTTCGTGTCAGTTCATCCTTGGTCAACATCTTGCACACATCGCACATCTTGGTTAGCTATTCCAATGCATCCTTTAGCTAGATCTCTTGTCACCAAAGTGTTATCCTTCTTAGTTTAGCTTGCCGGACGCATCACTCATCTAGATCCATCATCTTAGGTGCTCTCCGATAGATCCTTGCAGGATATAGCTTTCCTCATGTCTAATATTGGTTCGTTAGTACCTCGTCCTACCCATCTCATTGGAAAACAGCTCTCTTTTGGATTTTCATTTTCTTTTGATTTGGACTCTTCCCTATTGGGTCTTGAAATATCTTTTCCAAGAAATCTCCTTGTTCCCTCTTCAAGGTTGCCACGATCTTCCATATCATGGTATGCTGCGAATGGGGCAATCAAAGCGTAAGGTCTTGATCAGGTCTTTTGCTTGTTTTCTTTTTCTTCTTGTGGGTTATCTAGTATCGTTTCCACGCTGCTTCCTTTGGGATTCATGTGTGATTTGGGGAAATCCTTGCGTGTTTGTTTTGAGTCAGTTCGTCAGTCCTCTGGATGGTTGGTGAAAAGGCCTTGATGTTCTTGGTAACCTTGGAAATTAACCAAAAGTCCTATAGCAAATCTAGTGCTCAACTACATGGTGGTACTTCTCTTTGAAGTATCCCCCTGCTCAAAAAGCTTCAATGGATTCCCTTCATCTCCATTATCCCCCATCCATATCTTGCATCTGTCGCTCCTACCCTAGCTTATGCATCAGTATCTCTTTGAATCACTCCTCACGCTTAGCTTTAGGGATCCACAATCCTAGTCTTAGGGATCCACCAATCAAACCAATCCACCAAGCCTCATCTTTCAAGATCCACAATCCTAGTCCTAGGGATCTCCAAAACCCATCTTTCATCAATCTGACTCTTTGAAATCCTATTGCATCATTTTTATCATTCTATCATCCATCTCCCTACCACGGATTCCTTTTATAGTGCTCCGCTCCTCCATCCTCACCCCCCCAATCCTGGAAAGTCTTAAGCTTGCTTTACTTTTGTGCCTCTGATTTCCCTTTATCATTCTCCCGTAGTGACAGTTTGAGCTAATTCAGCCCCTTCTCTTTGCCAATCTGTGTCTCAGCTCATCTCAATTTCTTGTACTTTTCAAGAAGTCATCGAGCCTCATTTCTCTCCCCGCCACCTTCTCGAGGGGGCATCATCTAAGTCTAGTCTCTCCTCTTCTTATCCGAGACTGGGGCAACCTTATTGCTAAAACATCTTCCTTGTGTCGTCTTCATTCAAACTTCTTTGAAATAGTTTTGTCTCAACACTATGTCAAAGAGGGGCAAAATGTAGACACCTAAATTTGATTACACCGCTTTAGTAATCCTATTTAGTTATCTCTAAAGGCATCATTAATTAAATTTCTATTTAATTAATCCTTTGCCATCCCTAGTTGATTAATTTAATTAATCATCTATAGTCCTAATTGATAAATCAAAATACCTATTATTTATCAATTAAATCCTATTCTTCTATCTAATTACAAAAATCCCCATTTATTAAATAAATCTATTTGATAAATAAAATCTTCAAATCCAAAAACCCCTAACTTATCCCTAATCCTTCATTTAGCCTAATCCACCCCATCCACCCATGCTAACCTAGCTTAGCCACTAACTCACCCACCCTCATTAATGCCATCCACTTGCACATCTCTAAAATCTCTAATATAATCCTAAACCCAAGCCTAATCCACCCCCTAATGTTGTCACATTCCTTAAACAATTTTAAGACTTTCCTAAACCAAACCAAAGTCTCCCCTCAAAAATCCCAACCACAAGGTCATGAGTGCTCTTACAAACCATAAAAGACTCTTACAAGCTCACTCATGACTCTTACATCCATCTTCCACACTCTTCCCTCTTCCACACTCATTCCTCTTACATCTCTCTTACATACTCAACCCCACTCATCATGCCTTTAACCAACCCTTTACCCTACCCTCTCACACTCATCCTCCTTGTGACAAGTGTCACCTTCCCATTGGTGCTAAACAAGCACAATCCATGTGCTCCCCTTTGAGTGCATCTTAGCCCTCCTTAACTGAAATGTCCCTTTACTGATTTTACATGGTATTTCCAATCTCAAATCAGATCTTTAAAATCAAACAACCAATATTACAAAGATCTGCCAATTTCCCAATAAAACCCAAATTGGGTATGTCCAAATTAGTGACAATAAACTTCACAACTTTACAAATTACTAATAAATCTGAGAATGGACATATTTAAAAAAAATTTAGCAGCATAACAGCCTACAAAATGAAATTTCTAGATTTGTATAGCCTTTACACAACAGCTTACAAATGTAGGACAAAACTATGCTCAATCGGGCTCCCAAAATTAACACACAATGCCCGGAAACACCACAAAAACACTCATAAACTATCTCAGAAGTTTAATCACGACCCAATACATATATTCAGCTCTATTTTAACATCTTAAAGTCTAAAATACAGCAGCAACCCAAACTGATTGAAACACTCAACTGAAAACACCAAACTCAAACCAAAAACAACCCCGAAAACCCACAAATCGGCACTATTCACCACAAAGGCAAACTCTGCATGAGCATGCACATAGAATGGCTTCAAAATCCCATCCTTAGCCTTCTTGGAAACCTACAAACTCCCATTCTTGGGTCTCCTTCTCCACAGGTTTGGAAGCCTCTGAAGAACAACAAGAAAATTAGCAAAAATCAAGTTCTGGAATGAGCCCAAAATGCCTCCAAACCCCTTTAAAAGAGGGCACAACCCTAACTCACGTCCAAGATGGGTTAATAAAATATAATTTAATAATAATTTTTATTTATTAGTCCATTGGTTTCCAAAGATTAGCCCCTTTTTCCGAAACTTCACCTTTTTGGAGCCTGCCTGCCTTAGCAAAGTTTTTTTTTTTTAAATTATTTGAACAGGGGACATGACAAGTCCTCCCCTCCCAAATATTGCTTGTCCTCAAGCAATGACGGTTGGAATTCTCAAGAATATGTGCTCCTTCCCAAGTTGCATCTCTCTTGTATCCAAAATCTCTTCTGATATCAAAACTAATTTCCCTTCATCATCAAGAGGTGGTAATTCTGTAGATACTATGGTTTTCTGGCCTAGAACCTTCTTTAAGCAAGATACATGAAAAATATTATGTATTTTGCTGTTTTTTGGGAGCTCCAATTCATAAGCTACCTCTCCTACCTTCTTGATGATTTTATAAGGCCTATAGAACCTTGGCTTGAGTTTCTTTGCCCCACTCCTCTTCAAGGTGCTTTGCTTATATGGCTGCAACCTAACAAATACCAAATCTCCCACCTCAAAAAATCTTTCAATCCTTTTCCTGTCAGCATATATCTTTTGTTGGTTCTGTGCATGTTGTAGATTATCCTTTAGGGACCTTATTATGTCTTGGCTTTGCTTGATGAAATCACTTGTTGCGGGTACTCTGCTATCGGAAAGTATTAGATCAACAAAGGAGAGGGCATCATAACCATAAAGAGCATGAAAAGGAGGCATACCAATAGACATGTGATGAGATGTATTGTAACAATACTCTCCTAGGTGTAACCATTTCACCCAAGCATGTTGTTGATTTGAAACATAGTTCTTCAAATATCCCTCTATCCATTTATTAACTATCTCTATTTGTCCATCTGTTTGAGGGTGATAGCTAGTACTGGGACTGAGTTCAGTTCCTACCAAATGAAAGAGCTCCTTCCAAAAAGAGCTGAGGAATCTACTGTCCCGGTCACTAACAATGTTTCTAGGTAGACCATGTAATCTAAAAATTTCCTTGAAGAACAATTCGGCCACTTGTGATGCCTTAAAATCAGATGTGATAGGAAAAAAATGTGCATACTTAGTTAGTCTATCTACCACCACATATATGCAATCCTTACCTTGAACCTTGGGCAACCCAATGATGAAATCCATGGAAATACTTTCCCATTTTTGTTCGGGAATAGGAAGTGGCTGCAACAACCCTACAGAAAAATTTTGCTCACTCTTGCTTTGTTGGCATACCATACATTCCTTAATGTGTTTAAGGACATCCTCCTTCATACCCTTCCATGAAAACTGCTCTCAAATTTGCCTATATGTATTGAAGTATCCCTGATGACCAGCCAAAGGTGTGTCATGAAAGGCCCTCAATATCCTCTCCTTAGTTTTTCACCCTGGCACTAAGAAGATCCTGTTCTTGTAATAAATCAATTCATCAACAACCTTGTACTGTTATCATCCACTAACTTATCCAAAATCTTGGTGGCAAATGAATCTTTAGCATACTCTAAAATTATGGAGACTTTCCAATCAGCAGAGATAGATGATAAGGAACACAAAGTGGGCTTTCTTGGGAGAGCATCAGCAACCACATTATTCTTTCCTTTCATGTATTCAATATCAAAATCGTAAGCTTGCAATTTGCTTACCCATTTTTGTTGACGATCATTCAAATCCATTTGGTTCAAGAAGAACCTGAGGCTATTATGGTCTGTCTTTACAATGAATCTCCCACATACCAAATATTGTCTAAACTTATGAAGTGCATGCATGATTGCCAACATTTCCTTATCATAGATGGAGTAAACTTTCTCTGATTGATTTAATTTTCTACTCTCAAATGCTATTGGATGTCCCCTTTGAGTTAGGACAGCCCCTATAGCTTCTCCAGAAGCATCACATTCAACAACAAAAGGTAAAGAGAAATTTGGAATTGCAAGCACAGGGCATGAACTCATTACCTCCTTAAGCTTATCAAATATTTTTTGTGCCTCTTCTGTCCAAACAAAAGCTCCTTTCTTTGTCAAATCAGTCAAGGGGGCAGCAAGCTGAGAAAATCCCTTGGCAAATCTCCTATAGTAGCTACACAACCCGAAGAAACCTCTCAACTGTGTAAGATTAGTGGGTGGAGGCCAATCCAAAATTGCCTGGATTTTTTGTTGATCAACCTGTACTCCTTTAGAACTTATAATATGTCCCAAATATATGATCTCTGTCAAACCAAACTCACATTTAGATAACTTAGCATAGAAGGATTGTTGCTCCAAGATTCCCAAAATAGTGTCTATGTGCTTTAGATGCTCTTCCCATGTTTTACTGTATATCAAGATATCATTGAAAAATACCAAAAAATTTTTTTGAAGATGCTGACTGAATACCTTATTCATACAAGATTGGAATGTTGCAGGTGCATTAGTGAGTCCGAATGGCATAACAAGAAATTCAATGTGCCCATAGTGACATCTGAAAGCAATCTTTTCCACATCTTCACTCCTCATTCAGATTTGATGGTAGCCTGATCTTAAGTCAATTTTTGAGAAGTATACAGCACCATGTAACTCATCAATGAGTTCATCTATGTGTGGTATGGGATACCTATTTTTTATGGTCTTCTTGTTTAGAGCCCTGTAGTCTATACACATTCTCATTGTACCATCCTTTTTCTTGACAAGTACCACAGATGATGCAAATGGACTAGAGCTAGGCCTTATGAATCCCATTTCCAGGAGTTCTTTAATAGTTATTTCAATTTCTTCCTTATAAACTCTTGGATGGCGGTATGGGGTTGTTATAACTAGTTTGGCACCCTGTTCTAACTCTATAACATGCTCAAAACCTCTATCTAGTGGTAATCCTGGAGGCAAATAATTGAAAACTATACTATGCTTATCAAGAATATTTTAAATTTCAAAATGGAAATTACCTTGATATTTTGAATACTATGCCCATGTTACTTGTCTTCTTCGAAAAGTCCTCTCCATCCTCATTACAGAGACTGCCTTAGGTGCTTCATTCGATAACCGTCTCAATATGACTTCTTTCTTATTGGAATGAAATTTAAAGTCCATAGTTTGATGGTTCATGTAATAGCCTTCGATAGAGTGCAACCATTGAACACCCAATACAAGATCTGTCTCCCCAATACCAACCACATAGAAGTCATCACATAACTCATAATCTCCTAAGGTCATCTTGAGTTGTTTCACCACCCGTGTGCAAGGCATAGTGAATCCATCAGCTACAGTAACATTGAATCCCTCAAAATCTTTTGCTTTAAGCCCTCTTTTCATGACAAATCCCTCATCAATAAAATTGTGAGTTGCCCCACTATCAAGAAGAATGGTCAACCTTTGCCCTGCTAGTACCCCTCAAATTTGGAAGGGATGGTATCTTGGGACTCCTGATAATGCTGCTAAAGTGCCATCCTTGCTGATTTCTTTTACTTTCTCTTCTTCTACCTCCTCCTTAGTATCATGAAATTCCTCATGCTCATCTGAATCAAATTCTGAAGCAACTTCAATATAGTGCACTTGACCTTTCCCCAAACATCTGTGTCCTGGAACCCATGGTTCTCTACAAGTAAAACAAAGCTTTTTCCTTCGTAATTCACTCCTAGTCTCTTCATCTACCTTATTTTTTGCCACATTTGTCACATCTTTTGGTGGTAGTGTTGGGAAACTCTTTTTCTGAAAATTTCCCTTATGTTGCAAAAGATTTGGGAGTTTTTGATTAGTGATTGATTTCATAGGCATGCAAGTTTCAAGTTGCAAGCTTCTTTTGATAGCTTCCTGTAAGGTTGAGGGTGAGAAAGCCTTAACCAAACCCTTAACAGAATCTTCAAAACCATCAAGAAAAAGATAAACGATCCTCTTTTCACTCATATCAAGTACCATAACAGCCACTTTTTGAAATTCTTCTATATACTCATTAACTGATTTGGTTTGCTTCAACTTTGACAATTCTTTAAAGTACTCTTCATCATCCTTGAGGTCAAATCTATCTATCACTCTTTGACTGAAATCTTCAAATATAGTTACCTGATCGTGACCTTCAGTAGTCATTCCATGATACCACCAATCATAGGCTGCATCTTCCAAGTGTAGACTTGCAAATTGAACATCATCACTCTCTTTCATGGGGTTAAGGGTGAAGAAAGTTTGTAATTTTTGTAGCCATGCTCTAGCTGAAATTTTATTTGTTCCATCAAAAGTAGGTGCTGTAAACTTGCTTATTTTATTTTTGAGCTCTTTTCCACTTGTGTCATGCTCCCTCTTGTTCTCTTTCTTGGGCATCAAAGTGTTCATTATATCCAAATATTCTCTAAAAGGAACTGAACTACGAAAGTCATCATCTAAGCCATTATAAGTAGCTCTTAATGTAATCAAGTTACCTGTAACCTCTTCCAATGGATTAATGGTTGGATTTGGTACTGGTGGTTCATCTGCAGGCAAGAAAATAGTTTTGGTTGATTTAGATGGTGTGGATCTCCCATTTTTTGGCTCCTCTAAAGTGCTCCCATTCTCATTAATAGATGCAACTCCTTGTAATTTTTCTATCAATATTCACAAAGCCTCTCTAGTTTCCGCCAAACCATCCATTGTTTGCTTTTGAGTATTTTGGATGTCTTGGAAGAATTTCTTTGCCATCTCATCTGGATCAGCCATACCTTTTTCTTCCTTGGATTTTGTACTTTTGCTTTCAACTGGGGGTTTGATAAAAAAAAAATTATTCTTTTCTCGCTGCAAATATCTTTTTTCTCTTTCACTTAGTTGCATGCGATCATAAATTTTGACATGCAACTAATTAGAAGCAACATGCAACCATAAAATATGACATGCAAGATCTAGGTAGTTGTCAAAACTGACATGCAAGATCTAGGTAGTTATTAAAATTGACATGCAACTTCTACAAACCCTCAGGCTGGCAAGATCATGGCTCTGATACCACTGAAATGTTCCTTTACTAATTTTACATGGTATTTCCAGCCTCAAATCAGATCTTTAAAATCAAACAACCAATATTACAAAGATCTGCCAATTTCCCAATAAAACCGAAATCGGGTATGTCCAAATTAGTGCCAAAAAACTTCACAAGTTCACAAATTACTAATAAATCTGAGAATGGACATTTTTACAGAAATTTCAGCAGCATAACAGCTTACAAAATGACATTTCCAGATTTTTATAGCCTTTACACAATAGCTCACAAATGTAGGACAAAACTATGCTCAATCGGGCTCCCGAAAATTAACACACAATGCCCGAAAACACCACAAAAACACTCATAAACTATCTCAAAAGTTTAATCATGACCCAATACATATATTCAGCTCTATTTTAACATCTTAAAGTCTAAAATACAGCAGCAACCCAAACTGATATGAAACACTCAACCGAAAACACCAAACTCAAACCAAAAACAACTCCAAAAATCCACAAATCGGCACTATTCAGCACAAAGGCAAACTCTGTATGAGCATGCACATGGAATGGCTTCAAAATCCTATCCTTAGCCTTCCTGGAAACCTACAAACTCCCATTCTTGGGTCTCCTTCTCCACAGGTTTGGCAGCCTCTGAAGAACAACAAGAAAATTAGCAAAAATCAAGTTCTGGAATGAGCCCAAAATGCCTCCAAACCCCTTTAAAAGAGGGAATAACCCTAAATCATGTCCAAGAGAGGTTAATAAAATATAATTTAATAATAATTTTTATTTATTAGTCCATTGGTTTCCAAAGATTAGCCCCTTTTTCTGAAACTTCACCTTTTTGGAGCCTGCCTGCCTTAGCAAAGTTTATTTTTTTTTAATTATTTGAATAGGGGACATGACATTAACCATATCCCCATCCTTGAATCTAAGCCCTCCATCCCTCTACCCCTTGGCCTATAAATTCAATCCCATCCCAAGCCATTTCAATCACAATCTTGGAGCTAAAGTTATAATGCTCTTTTGAGAGCCAAAAGCCATCAACCATACCCTTATGATGCCAAATTGAGAGCTCAGAAAGCTACCAATTTGCTATTATCCATCTCCACCATTGAAGCAAACTTTGAGCATTTGAGCATACATCCACATCAAAGGACACATCTACAAAATCAAGAAAGCAATGAAGTACTTCATCCTTTGAGGTTTGCATCTCTTGTTTTGTTTTCTTTGTCTAAGCATATATGTGAATTAAATTTTAGTTTGTGAATGCTTTCTTTAATGTTAATGTTCCTTGCACACTAGAATCTTGTTCTATAGCCACGATCGGTGGTTTCAAAGTTATGTTGTGGTGCACCAATGAACTAAGGCACACTGCGAGTTTTGGCATCGAGCGAGATCATTGTGTCGAATCCAAACAGAATGTGATCTCTCAAAAATGAGATAGGTTATTTTAGACCTCAACATCACTATCTTATAGAATTTAATAGTTTATCAATAGCCTTCACAAGCTCCAAGTTATGACCCTCAGAAGATCGACCTCAAAACGCACTTAGAGAACCTTGGGGACTCCTCGGTACGGGGTGGTCATGGACGATAGAGGGTCTCCGTGGCTAGAACAACAGTGTCACTAGGGTTCACCCACCCACCCTGAGCTAATGGCATTGACAATTAAAATAGTTCTAGCCGTTAGGAGTTAGATTTTGAAAAGTTGTCAAAAAAATTGCAAAAGTTGCTAAGCAACTTTTTGCAATTTTTGTGCTAAGACAAGTTTTATTGCAAATAGACTCTACAAACTCCTAGGGACCCTAATAATTTTCTAAACATCTAGACTTACCTTAAAAATATGGAATTTACCAAAAATCCACTTTATTGTACCAATTGATGGCCAAGGCTTATAGTTGCACCATGGGGTCTTGTGTCCATTACAAATGTGGATGGTCATAAGGAGATCATTAGATCTATCCCTAGACCTTATTACATCAAGAAAAGAAAAATGATTAGGTGCTTTGCACTAGTGTTCCCTATATTTCATAAAATTTAAACTATGGAGTTTCCTTCCAAAATGCTCATGTAGTCGTTACATTCAAGATTTGAATTTTCTAAAGCAATAAGCTAAATTTTAATTGACTTATTGAATGTTTCAACTTATGAAATTACTTAAGATTATTATGAGACCTTATTAGGACTTATCTAATGACTTACTTGCCCTATGTAAACCTAGACATTACTAAAGTTCAATTCTCATGGTCCTTTACAACTTTTCAATATGAAAGTCTTTCAAAACATTATACAATATTATGACTCTTTATGCTTTCAAATGCCATGATTGGTTGCAAAATGGAAGAAATCAAGTATTCTAATTGTTCATCCATACTTTCTAGATTTTTCTTATTTGATTAGTTTGATAAAAATAGTTTTAATAATCATAATGTCAACTTTATGTCAAATAAGGAAAAAAGCAAATTTGTAATAAGATATCTGCAAGCAAATATCTTTCATATAGTTATAAATGCTCTTAAAATTGTCCTTATAGCCTTGTATCATATGCAAATATGATTTGCAAGAACTTTTTCAATATATTTCTCTTATAATTCCTTACAAAGAACCTACCAAAATACAAATTAGAATGTGCAACTAATTTAACCTATCTTTTCCATTATTAAAAAAACCATATACAAAAAAAGTTCACATTTTACATCATAATACATCATAAATCTTAAGAATTCTCCCCAATATCACCCCCCCCCCCCAACTCCTCATGATGTACATACATTCCAATATCATAAAAAAATTAGTAACTTATTGTATTAAACAAGATAATCATCAGTTCATTGAATCATTATGAAGAAAATAACATAAGAAGTAAATATACCTAGTCGAGTGTTCCAATAGGGTCCTCTCTCTATTTTAGGGTCTCCAATAGGGCTTCATGATCAACATTAGCAATAGTAAAAAGTTCTTTTACTTTTGGTCTTCCTTGATGCTTCAACAACTTTACATTTGTTGCTATAATAAGATGCGAATATATGAGAATTATTTTTTGCTTCTGATAGTCTTCGAATGTAGGAATTTCATTCCTTCTAAGCATGTATGTTCGCTGTCATGTTTTAGCGACAACCACTGAACCAGTAGGATATGTGAATCCACCATCATCTGTGATTGGTTGTGCAAGTTTTTGTTTACCTCTTACACAACGTGCTAACCAATAATCAGATTTCTCATCATTCTTTTGTGGTGCAACCAATGCAAAGACATGTCCTGGCTGAAGTAGATCTAATGGATGGTTATGCTCAAGTGAACTTTTCATGTCATCATTTCTGATAGAGGGTATGATAGACAATGGAGTAAGATAATGTGGAGCCCATGTGTCCACCCACTCACTTGACTCACAGTGATCTCAATCACACTGAAAACAACTAGGACAAAAGCAAGCTAGCTATCGTGTCCAAATGGTCCATGTACTAAAATCAGAGCTCTAGAATGAATGCATTTTTGATGAGTCTCTCACTATAGCACAATCTAATCTATCAACTATGGACCCTTCCTCAACCAACTAAAAGAACATGTGTACCACTGAATCAAGAGTCCCCCCTATGATAATGCTAAACTACACCAATCAATAATGCTACGAGCATCAAGAAGCTCTACTGCTGAAATCTTCAGTTGCTCCTTGACTAAAGTTGTCTTCACACATGCCCCCGCTCCATCATGTTCCCCTTTTCCATGGCCGGACTCAAAAAAACTCCAAATATGAGGCACCCCTCTCTCTACGTGCATCCTACACAACCAATAAAACATGTGAGCATTCTTGAATTGACCTGTACATTTATCTGACCAAATGATATGTCTATCCATAGCAATTGCATGCTCATGTAAGAAATCAAAATAATTCTCGAAACAATGTTGCACAAACTCGTGAGAGTGAGATCTATCATCACTCATATAAAAATGATACTCTCTAATAATTTTTCGATTATCTTCTACACTATCAGGGGCATGTCTATATATTATGTGAACAAAAATAGCGATCTGAATAGAGTTGTAATATTGAGATTATGTCTCATTTTGAGGTTGCAATGTGTAGTTCTCAGCAAAATCAACAACTAATATAATAGTGTCAATGGGAAAAGTCTCCTTGCACATTCTAAATAATTCATCCAACCACTGAGACCTGTGACTATGTCTTGCATACTTGTAAAAAATATTTGCCTTGAAATCTGAAATAAAACTAGCCACACTAATATGTTTTCCAACTAATTCACATCTAGAGCTCTCACCTCCACTCTTCAATGTGTATTTCACCATTTCATATACCTTTTTTTCACTATTGTCTTTTCAAGATCTTGTTCGCACCCCTCATGGAAACATGTGTCAAACTTGGATAAGCCACCATATTCTGAACACTTCTCATTTAAGCAAACATTTCTATAAAAGAAACAACCATCAACTCTACGACATAAAAGTTGATCTAACAAGTCTCTTGATGATTTTGGAAGCTCACTAGCACCACAATCCTCCAACATTTCTTTACTATGCAAAGTAGAATGGATGGAGTGTAATAGTTCATAGTGCATAGAAAACTCAACATGATATTTGCAACAATATGTATTTCAAATTTTAAGCGGCACACAATAAAATAGCTTGAAAGATTCAAAAGCCCTTTCTGATATATGAAGACTTGGATGACTCTCTCTATGTTGTATAAACAACATAGTTTGAATTACCTCCAAATAGTGTTTAGGATGTGGCATGTGGTCTCTGATGCCAATTCTCAACTTTAACACGTCTTTAGCATTAGGTGATACTCGGGAGTTAGAGTGTCAAAATTGTGTAATTTTTTCTTTCACATCATCGGATAGCTTCTTATCAAAACATGGAAGTCTCCCACCAAATGCCCATGTTTCATTTTGAAGAGGATCATCAATTTTCTCTCATTGACTAAGTGCTCTTCTCAAAGTAGTATGATTTAGATTCAAATCAATACAAGTTTGTCTCATATATCTACCATTTCTCAAATGATGACTTACCAAAAAGGTTGTAATAACCCTTCGAGCAGCTCTGTTATCCTTCTCCTTGTTATTTTTCTCAATTCTATTGAGAGCATTGAAAAGTTTCTTCACAATAATGGCATTTCTTTCCAACTTTTTATTGACATGAATCTTCAATTTGGAAAGCATAGGTCTCATCTTTTGCATCTTTAATAAGTGCATGAAAAGCTGACATTGCTCTACCACTGTCTTGTTGCAGAAAAATATATGATATAGACTTGAAGCCCATAACCGAATGGTTCTTTCTGATTTTTTCCCTTCCAAACTAGTAATAATCATTTCATCAATTTCAATTATCCATTTTGGTGTTTTAGAACTTTCATGTCGATTATAATTAGGAGATATGTAATGTTCTTGTCCATTAGGTTCCTATGCATTGTCATTTTCGACATGGTCAATTATGTAATTTGAATTATGACTTGGTAGCATTTCATCTTCAAAATTTGTATTCTCTAAATTTTCAATTTTGGCATTATCATTTTCAATAGGTACATTTTCATTCCCCAACTATACATATTCATTATCTGACTCTATGATTTCACCTTCGACTAATTCATTGTCAACTTGACTGATATTTAGCATACCTTGTCTTTTTCTTCGGTGTTCCATTTTGTCTCTTTCCCTATGTGCTGCAATGTGTTCATTGGATATCTTCCTTTTGTGTTTATCCTTTTGATAACTGTTGCTCCCCATTTAGATGACAAATTTGAACACCTAATGTTATATTTTCAAATTTTTTTTTATTAGTTGGGCCCCAAAATACACATTTTTGGAAAACCCGTGAAAAAAGAACTTAAAAAGTTATGTTGTCGGGTCTGTAGGGACAGGGATATGTTGGAAATTGGTGCCAGAAAAAAATCAATATCAGATATCCGATTTGAAATTGGATATCCGATTTCAGATCGGATATCTGATTTTCTCCAATGACATTTGGAGGAAAAATAGCCTTAGCTATAATAGTATTAATATTATAATAATTATTGGAGGAAAATTGACTTTGGCTTATTAGTATTAATATATAGTATCAATATTATTATTATACCTATAATAGTATTATTATTATTATTATAGATATAATAGTATTAATATTTAGTGTTTATTTATATTATTATTATTATGCTACAATAGTATTAATATATATTAATACTATGCCATAATAATATTAATATATATATTATCATTCTACTTATAATAGTATTATTATTACTACTATAGATATAATAGTATTAATATTTAGTATTTATTTATATTATTATTATTATTATTATGCTACAATAGTATTAATAGTATCTAAATATGTTGTCATTTAATGGGCCAAAGGGGGTCATAGGTCACCCTATGACTCCCTTTGACCCATATGAACAATACTAATATGTCCCTAGGAGTTCTAGGACCCCTAGGGACATATTTTGTCATTTAATTAGTCAAAGGGGGTCATTGGTCACCCTATGTTCCCCTTTGACCCATATAAACAATTCTAACACGTCCCTACGGGTCTTAGGAACCTTAGGAACATATGTCATCATTTAATGTGTCAACAAGAGTCATAGGTCACACTATGAACCCCTTTCACCCATTTGAACAATTCTAATATCTCCCTAAGGGTCCTAGGACCCCTAAGGACACATGTCATCATCTAATGGGTCAAAGGAGGTCATAGGGTGACCTATGACCCCCTTTGACCCATATGAAAAATTTTAGTATGTCCTTAAGAGTCCTAGGACCCTTAGGGACATATGTCATCATTTAATAGGTCAAAAAGGTTCATAGGTCTTCGTATGACCACCTTTGACTCATATGAACAATTCTAATATGTCCCAAGGGGTCTTAGGACCCCTACGGACATATGTCATCATTTAATGAATCAAAAGAGGTCATAGGTCACAGTATGACCCTCTTTGACCTATATGAACAATTCTAATATGTCCCTAGGGGTCCTAAGATCCCTAGGGACATATGTCATCATTTAACGGAACAGAGGGGGTCATAGGTCACCCTATGACCCCCTTTGACCCATATGAACAATTCTAATATGTCCCTAAGGGTCCTTGGATCCCTAGGGACATATGTCATTATTTAATGGGTCAAAGGGGCCCATAGGTTACCCTATGACCCCCTTTTGACCCATATGAACAATTCTAATATGTCCCTAAGGGTCCTTGGACCCCTAGGGTCATATGTCATCATTTAATGAGTCAAAGGGGATCATAGATCACCTTATGACCCCCTTTCACCCATATTAACCATTCTAATATGTCCCTAGGTGTCCTATTACCCGTAGGAAAATATGTCATCATTTAATGGGTCAAAGGGGGTCATAGGTGACCCCCTTTAACCCATATAAAAAAATTTAATATGTCCCTAGAAATATATATCATCATTTAATGGGTCAACGGGGATCATAGGTGACCCTATGACCCCCTTTGACCCATATTAACCATTCTAATATGTTCCTACGGGTCCTAGGACCCCTAGGGACATATGTCATCATTTAATGGGTCAAAGGGGGTCAAAGGTCACCCTATGACCTCCTTTAACCCATATGAACAATTCTAATATGTCCCTAAGAGTCCTTAGACCCCTAGGGACATATGTCGTAATTTAATGGGTCAAAGGAGGTCATAGGTCATCCTATGACCCCCTTTGACCCATATGAACAATTCTAATATATCCCTAGGGGTCCTAGGACCCCTAGGGACATATGTCATCATTTAATGGGTCAAAGGAGGTCATAGGTCACCCTATGACCTCCTATGACCCCCAATGAATGATTCTAATATATCCCTCAGGGTCGTTGGTCCCCTAGGGAGATATGTCATCATTAATAGCTCAAAGTGGGTCATTAGTCACCTTATGACCCCCTTTGACCCATATCAACAATTCTAATATCTCCCTAGGGGTCCTTGGACCCCTACGGACATATGTCATCATTTAATAGGTCAAAGGGGGTCATAGGTTACCCTATGACCCCCTTTGACCCATATAAAGAATTCTAATATGTCCTTAAGGGTCTTCGGACCCCTACGAACATATGGTGTCATTTAATGGGTCAAAGAAGGTCATAGGGTGTTTGACCCATATGAACAATTCTAATATGCCCCTAGGCGTCCTAGGTCCCTTAGGAAAATATGTCATCATTTAATGGGTCAAAGGGGTTCATAGGTCAACCTATGACCCCCTTCAACTCATAAGAATGATTCTTA
Organism: Cupressus sempervirens; assembly: GCA_028749045.1. Classification (NCBI taxonomy): domain Eukaryota; kingdom Viridiplantae; phylum Streptophyta; class Pinopsida; order Cupressales; family Cupressaceae; genus Cupressus; species Cupressus sempervirens. The sequence continues at coordinate 240,616,836 of CM053793.1, forward strand.
TATGTCCATAGGGATCCTAAGACCCCTAGGGACATATGCCATCATTTAATGGGTCAATAGGGGTCATAAGGTGACCTATGACCCCCTTTCACCCATATTCACTATTCTAATATGTCTCTAGGGGTCCTAAGACCCCTACGGACATATGTCATCATTTAATAGGTCAACGAGGGTCATAGGTCACAATATGATCCCCTTTGACCCATATCAATAATTTTAATATGTCCCTAGGGGTCCTTGGACCCCTAAGGACATATGTATTCATTTAATGGGTCAAAGGGGGTCATAGGGTTTGACCGATATTAACTATTTTAATGTCCCTAGCAGTCCTATTACTTCTAGGGACATATGTCATCATTTACTGGGTCAAAGAGGATTGTAGGTCAATCTATGACCCCCTTGGACCATATGAACAATTCTAATATGCCCCTAGGAGTCCTTGGACCTCTAGGGACATATGTCATTGTTTAATGGGTCAAAAGGGGTCATAGGTCACCCTATGACCCCCTTTGACTCATATGAACAATTCTAATATGTCTTCCTAATACCACTAAGGACATATGTCATGATTTAATGTGTCAAACGAAGTCATAAATCATCATATGACCCCCTTTGACTTATATGAATAATTTTAATATGTCCCTAGGGGTCCTAGGACCCCTAGGGTCATATTTCATCATTTAATGGGTCAAAGGGGGTCATAGGTCACCCTATGACTTTCTTTGACCCATATTAACCATTCTAATATGTCTCTAGGGGTCCTATTACCCCTAGTGACATATGACTTCATTTCATGGTTCAAAGGCGGTCATAGGTCACCCTATGACCCCTTGTGATGCATATGAACGATTCTAATATGTCCCTAGGGGTCCTTGGACCACTAGGGACATGTGTTATCATTTAATGGCTCAAAGCGTGTCATAGGTCAACCTATGACCCCCTTTGACCCATATGAACAATTCTAATATGTCCTTGAAGGTCCTAGGACCCCTACTGACATATGTCATCATTTAATGGGTCAAAGGAGTTCATAGGTTACCCTATGACCCCTTTTGAGCCATATGAACAATTCTAATATGTCTCTAAGGGTCCTTGGACCCCTACGGACATATGATGTCATTTAACAGGTCAAACAGGGTCATAGGTCACCCTATGACCAACTTTGACCCATATGAACAATTCTAATATGTCTCTAAGTGTCCTAGGACCCCTAGGGACATATTCCATCATTTAATGGGTCAAAAGGGGTCATAGGTCAACCTATGACCCCCTTCGACCCATAAGAATGATTCTAATATGTCTTTAGGGGTCTTAGGACCCCTAAGAACATATGTCATAATTTAATAGGTCAAAGCGGGTCATAGGTCACTCCATGACCCCCTTTGACCTATATTAACCATTCTAACATGTCCTTAGGGGTCCTAAGGGCCACTAAGGACATATGTCATCATTTAATGGCTCAACAAGGGTCACAGATCACCCTATGACTCTATTTGACCCATATGAACAATTCTAATATGTCTTTAGCGGTCAAAGGGGGTCATAGGTCACCCTATGACCGTCTTTGACTCATATTAACCATTCTAATATGTCCCTAGGAGTCCTAGTACCCCTAAGAACATGTGTTGTCATTTAATGTGTCAAAAGAGGTCATATGTCACCCTATGACCACCTTTGACCCTTTTTGACACATTTGAACAATTCTAATACATCCCTAGGGGTTCTTGGACCCCTAGGGATATATATCATCATTCAATGGGTCAACGGAGATCATTGGTCACCCTATGACCCCCTTTGACCCATATTAACCATTCTAATATATCCCTAGGGGTCCTTGGACCCCTAAGGATATATGTCATCATTTAATGGGTCAAAGGGGGTCATAGGTTACCCTATGACCCCTATGACGCCCTTTGGTCGATATGAACAATTCTAATATGTCCCTAGGGGTCCTATGACCCCTAGGGACATATGCCATCATTCAATGGGTCAGAGGGGGTCATAAGTCACCCTATGACCTCTGTGACCCGTATGAACGATTCTAATATGTCCTTAGTGGTCCTTGGACCCCTAGGGACATATGTCATCATATAATTGCTCAAAGCGAGTCATAGGTCACCCTATGACCCTTTTTGATCAATATAAACAATTCTAATATTTCTCTAGGGGTCCTAAGACCCCTACCAAAATATATCATCATTTAATGGGTCAAAAGGGGTTATAGGGTCTTCGACCGATATGAATAATTCTAATATGTCCCTAAGGGTCCTTGGACCCCTACGGATATATGGTGTCACTTAACGGGTCAAAGGGGGTCATAGGTCACCCTATGACCCCCTTTGAACCATATCAAAAATTTTAATATGCCCCTAGACATCCTAGGACCCCTATGGATATATGTTATCATTTAATGGGTCAAAATTGTCATAGGTCAACCTATGACCCCATTCGACCCACAAAATGATTCTAATGTCCCTAGTGGTCCTATGACCCCTAGGGACATGTCATCATTTAATGGGTCAATTAATGTCATAGGGTGACCTATGACCCCCTTTGACCCATATTAACCATTGTAATATGTCCCTAAGGGTCTGAAGACCCCTTGGGACATATGTCATCATTTAATGGTTCAACGAGGGTCATAACTCACAATATGAACCCATTTGACCCATATGAACAATTCTAATGTCCCTAGAGGTCCTTGGAGCCTTAGAGACATATGTTTTCATTTAATGGGTCAAAGGGGGTCATAGGGTGACCTATGACCCTCTTTGACCCATATTAACTATTCTAATATGTCTCTAGGGGTCTTGTTACCACTAGGGACGTATGTCGTCATTTACTGAGTCAAAGATCCATAGAAACAATTCTAATATGTCCCAAGGGGTCCTTGGACCCCTAGGAACATATGTCATAATTTAATTTGTCGAAGGGGGTCATAGGTCACCCTATGACCACTTTAACCCATATTAACCATTCTAATACGTCCCTAGGGGTCTTAGGACCCCTAAGGACATATGTCATCATCTAATGGGTTAAAGGGGGTTATAGATCACCTTATGACCCCATAGATCCATATTAACCATTCTAATATGTTTTTAGAGGTCTTAGGACACCTAAGAAAATATGTCATCATTTAATGCGTCAAAGAAGTCATAAGTCACCCTATGACCCCCTGTTACCCATATGTACAATTCAAATGTCCCTAAGGGTCTTTGGACTCTTAGGGACATATGTCATCATTTAATGGATCAAAGGGGACCTATGGCCCCATTTGACCCATATGAACAATTCTAATTTGTCCCTAGGGGTCCTTGGACCCCTAGGGACATATGCCATGATTTAATGGGTCAAAAGGAGTCGTAGGTCACCCTATGACTCCCTTTGACCCGACATATGTCATCTTTTAATGAGTCAAAGGGGGCCATAGGTCACCCTGTGACACCCTTTGACCCATATAAACAATTTTAATATGTCTCTCAGGGTCATAGGACCCCTAGGGATATATGTCATCATTTAATGGGTCAGAGGGGGTCATAGGTCACCCTATGAACCCTTTTAACCCATATGAACAATTCTAATATGTCGATAGGGTTCTTAAGACTCCTAAGTATATATGTCATCATTTAATGGGTCAAAAAGACCTATGACCTCCTTTGACCCATATGAACAATTCTAATATGTATTTAGGGGTCCTAAGACCCCTACGACCATATGTCATCATTTAATGGGTCAGAGGGGTTCATAGGTCACCCTATCACCCCCTCTAACCCATATGAACAATTCTAATATGTCCCTAGTGGTCCTTAGACCGTTACGGACATATGTCATCATTTAATGAGTCACAAAGGGTCATATGTCACCCTATGACCCCCCTCTAACCCATATTAACCATTCTAATATTTCTTTAGGGGTCCTAGGACCCCTAGGGACATATGTCATCATTTAACGGGTCAAAAAGGGACATAGGTCACCCTATGGCCTCCTTTGACCCATATTAATCATTCTAATATGTTTCTAGTGGTCTTATTACCCCTAAAGACATATGTCATCATTTACTAGGTGAAAGGGGGACGTAGGTCAACCTATGACCCCCTTTGACCCATATGAACAATTCTAATATGTCCCTAGGGGTCCTTGGACCCCTAGAGACATATGTATTCATTTAATAGGTCAAAGAGGGTCATAGATCATCTTATGACCCCCTTTGACCCATATTAACCATTCTAATATGTTCCTAGCAGTCTTAAAACCCTAAAGAACATATGTCATCACTTACTGGGTCAAAGGGGGTCGTAGGTCAACCTATGAGCCCCTTTGATCCATATGAACAATTCTAATATGTCCCTAGGGGACCTTGGACCCCTAGGGACATATGTCATCATTTAATAGGTCAAAAGGGGTCATAGGGTGACCTATGACCCCCTTTGACCCATATTAACCATTCTAATATGTCCCTATGGGTCCTAAGACCCCTAGGGACATATGTCATTACTTAATAGGTTAAAAGGGTTCATAGATCACACTATGATGCCCTTTGACATATATAAACGATTGTAATATGTACCTAGGGTTCATAGGACCCTTAGGGATATATGTAATCATTTCATGGGTCAAAGGGGGTCATACGATGATCCTATGACCCCCTTTGACCATATGAAAAATTCTAATATGCCTCTAGGGGTTCTTCGACCCCTAGGGACATATGTCATCATTTAATGGGTCAAAAAGGGCCATAGGTCACCCTATGGCCTCCTCTGATCCATATAAACAATTCTAATAAGTCCCTAGGGGTCTTAGTACCCCTAGGGACATATGTCATTATTTAATGGGTCAAATGTGGTCATATGTCACCTTATAACCCCCTTTGACCCATATGAACAATTCTAATATGTTTTTAGGCGTCTTAGGACCCTTAGGATCATATTTCTTCATTTAATTGGTCAAAGCAGGTCATAAGTCACCCTATGACACCCTTTCACCCATATTAACCAATCTAATATGTCCCTAGGGGTCCTATTACCCCTGTGATGCATATGAATGATTCTAATTTGTCCTTAGAGGTCTTTGGACCCCTTGGGACATATGTCATCATTTAATAGCTCAAAGCAGACCTATATGAAGACTTCTAATGGGTCAAAGGGGGTCATAGGTCACCCTATGACCCCCTATGATGCATGTGAACGATTCTAATATGTCCCTAGGGCTCTTTGGACCCCTAGGGACATATGTCATCATTCAATGGCTAAAAGTGGGTCATAGGTCATCCTATGACGCCTTTTGACCCATATGAACAATTTTAATATGTCTCTAAGGGTCCTAGGACCCCTATAGACATAGGTCATCATTTAATGGGTCAAAGGTGACCTATGACCCACTTTGAGTCATATGAACAATTCTAATATGTCCGTGAGGGTCCTTAGACCCCTACGAACATATGGCATCATTTAACGGGTCAAAGGGGTTCATAGGTCACCCTATGACCCCCTTTGATCCATATGAACAATTATAATGTCTCTAGAAGTCAAATGGGGTCATAGGTCACCATATGACCCCCTTTGACCCATATTAACCATTCTAATATGTCCCTAGGGATCTTAGGACGCCTAGGGACATATGTTGTCATTTAATATGTGAAAAGAAATCATAAGTCACCTTATGACCCCCTTTGACCCATATCAACAATTATAATATGTCCTTAGGGGTCCTTAGACTCTTACGAACATATATCGTCATTTAATGAGTCAACGGGGATCATAGCTCACCCTATGACCCCTTTTGACAAATATTAACTATTTTAATATGTCCCTAAAAGTCCTAAGACCCCTACGGACATAGGTTAGCATATGACACCCTGTGATCTATATGAACAATTTTAATATGTGACCCATATTAACTATTCTAATATGTCTCTAGCAGTCCTATTACCCATACAAAAATATGTCATCATTTATTAGGTCAAACAATGTCATAGGTCAAACTATGACCCCATTTGATCCATATGAACAATTTAAATATTTTCCTAAGGGTCGTTGGACCCCTAATGACATATGTCATCATTTAATAGGTCAAAGGGGGTCATAGGTCACCCTGTGACCACCTTTGACCCATATTAACCATTCTAATATGTCCCTAAGGGTCCTAGGACCCCTAGGGACATATGTCGTCATTTAATGTGTTAAAAGGAGTCATAGATCACCCTATCACCCCCTTTGACTCATATAAACGATTCTAATATGTTCCTAAAGGTTTGTGGACCCTTAAGGACATATGTCATCATTTAATAGGTCAAAGGGGGTCAAAGGTCACCCTATGACCCCCTTTAACCCATATGAACAATTATAATATGTCCCTTGGGGTCCTAAGACCCCTAGGGACATATGTCATCATTTATTGGGTCAGAGGGAGTCATAGGTCACACTATGACCCCCTTTGACACATATGAACGATTATAATGTCTCTAGAGGTCTTTGGCCCCTAGTGACTTATGTCATCATTTAATAGCTCTAAGAGGGTCATAGGTTACCCTTTGACCCCCTTTGATCCATCTAAAAAAATTTAATATGTCCTTAGAGGTCCTAAGACCCCTACGGACATATGTCATCATTTAATGGGTTATAGAGACCTATGACCCTTTGTGATCCATATGAATGATTCTAATATGTCCCTAAGAACATATGTCATCATTTAATGGCTCAAAGCGGGTCATAGGTCACCCTATGACCCCCTTTGACCCATATGAACAATTCTAGTATGTCCCTAGAGGTCATAGGACCCCTAAGGACATATGTCTTTATTTAATTGGTCAAAAGGAGTCATAAGTCACCCTATGGCCCCCTTTGACCCATATGAACAATTCAGATATGTCCCTAAGAGTCCTTGGACTCCTATGGACATATACCATCATTTAACTGGTCAAAGGGGGTTATACGGACCCATCTGAACAATTGTAATATGTCCCTATGTGTCTTAGGACCCCTAGGGACATATGTCATCATTTAATGGGTCAAAGCGGGTCATAAGTCAACCTATGACACCTTTCAATCTATAAGAACGATTTTAATATGTCGCTAGGGGCACTAGGAACTCTAGAGACATATGTCGTCATTTAATGTGCAAGCATGGGTCATAGGGTGACCTATGACCCCCTTTGACCTATATTAACAATTCTAATGTCTCAAGGTGTCCTAAGAACTCTAGGGACATATGTCATCGTTTAATGTGTCAACGGGGGTCATAGGTCACAATATGACCCCCTTTGACTCATATGAATAATTCTAATATGTTCCTAGAGGTCCTTGGACTCCTACTGACTTATGTTTTTATATAATGGGTCAAAGGGGGTCATAGGGTGACCTATGACCCCCTTTGACCCATATTAACCATTATAATATGTCCCTAAGGGTCCTAGGACCCTTAGGGACATATGTCATGATTTAATGGGTTAAACGGGGCCATAGATCATCCTATGACCCCCTTTGACCCATATGAATGATTCTAATATATCCTTAGGGGTCTTTGGACTCTTAGAGACATATTTTATCATTTAATGAGTCAAACTTTGACCCATATGAACAATTCTAATATGTCCCTAAGGGTCGTAGGACCTCTAGCGACATATGTCATCATGTAATGGGTCAAAGGGGGTCAGAGGGGTCACAGGTCACTCTGTGACCCCCTGTGATCCATATGAACAATTCTAATATGTCACTAGAGGTCCTTGGACCCCTACAGACATATGTCGTCAATTAATGGGTTAAAGGAGGCCATGGGTCACCTTATGACTCACTCTGACCTATATGAACAATTCTAATATATCCCTAGGGGTCCATATGTTGTCATTTAATGAATCAAAGGGGGTCATAGGTCACCTTATGATGCACGCTGACCCATTTGAACAATTCTAATATGTTTTTAGGAGTTTTTGGACCCGTAGGGACATATGTCATCATTTAATGGATCAAAGGGGGTCATAGGTCACCCTATGACTCCCTTTGACCCATATGAACAATTCTAATATGACCTTAGGGGTCCTTGGCCCCTAGGGACATATGTAATCATTTAATGGGTCAAAGGGGGCCATAGGTCACCCTATGACCCGATTTGACCCATATAAACAATTCTAATATGTCCATAGTTATCCTTGGACCCTTAGAGACATATGTCATCATTTAATGTTTCAAAGGGAGCCATAAGTCATCTTATGACACCTTTTGACCCATATGAAGAATTTTAATATGTCCCTAGAGGTCCTTAGTCCCCTAGGGACATATGTCATGATTTAATGTGTCAAAAGGGGTCATAGGTCACCCTATGACCCCCTTTGACCTATATGAACAATTTTAATATGTCTCTAGGGGTCGTAAAACCCCTACGAAAATATGTTGTCATTTAATGGATCAAAGGGGGTCATAGGTCACCATATGACCCCCTGTGACCTATATGAACAATTCTAATATGTCCTTAGGGTCCTTGGATCGGTAGCGACATATATCATCATTAAATAGGTCACAAGGGGTCATATGTGACCCTATGACCCCCTCTAACCCATATTAACCATTCTAATATTTTCTCGTTCTATCCATATGAACAATTCTAATATGTCCCTAGGGGTCTTAGGACCCGTAGGGACATATGTCATTATTTTATGCATCAAAGGGCGTCATAAGATGAACTTATGACCCTCTTTGACCATATGAACAATTCTAATATGCCCCTACGGGTCCATGGACCCTTAGGGAAATATGTCACCATTTAATCTGTCAAAGGGGGCCATAGATCACCCTTGACCCCTTTTGACCCATATGAACAATTCTAATATGTCGCCAGGGTCTTAGGACTTTTAGGGACATATGTCATCATTTAATGGGTCAAATAGGATCATAGGGTGACCTATGACCCCCAATGACCCACATTAAATATGTCATCATTTAATAGGTCAAAGTGGGCCATAGGTCACCCTATGGCCTCTTTTGACCCATATTAATAATTTCAATATGTCCCTAGGGGTCCTAGGACCCTCATGAATATATGTCACTCTACAACCCCCTTTGATCTATATAAATGATTATAATATGTCCCTATGGGTCTTAGGACCCCTAAGAACATTTTTTTTCATTTAATGCATCAAAGGGGGTCATAAGGTAAACCAATGACCCCCTTTGACCATTTAAACAATTCTAATATGCCCCTAGGGGTCCTTGGACCCCTAGGGACATATGTCATCATTTAATTGGTCAAACAAGGCCTTACGCCAACCTATGAGCACTTTTGCCACATATAGACAATTGTAAGATGTCTCTAAGGGTCCTAGCACCACTAAAGACATATGTCATCATTTAATGGGTCAAAAGGAGGTAATAGGTCACCCTATGACTCTCTCTGACCCATATGAACAATTATAATATGTCCTTAGGATTCTTAGGACCTCTAGAGACATATCTCGTTATTTAATTGGTCAAAGGGTGTTATAGGTCACCCTATGACAGCTTTTGACCCATATGAACTATTATAATATTTCCCTAGGGGTCTTATGACCCTTAGGGACATATGTCATCATTTAATGTGTCAAAGGGTGTCATAGGTCACCCTATGACCCCCTCTTACCTATATTAATCATTCTAATATGTTCGTAGGGTTCTTAAGACACCAATGGATATATGTCATCATTTAATGGGTCAGAGAGGGTCATAGGTCACCCTTTGACCACCTATGATCCATATGAGCAATTCTAATATGTCCCTAAAGGTCCTTGGACCCCTAAGGACATATGTCATCATTTAAAGGATCAAAAGGGGTCATAGGTCACCCTATGACCCCCTTTGACCCATATGAACAATTCTAATATATCTTTAGGGGTCCTTGGATCCTTAGGGACATATGTCATGATTTCATCGGTCAAAAAGGGTCATAAGTCACCCTATGACCCCCTTGACTCATATGAAAAATTCTAACAGGACCTATAAAGACATATATCATCTTTTAATGGGTCAAATGGGGTCATAGGTCACCCTATGACCCTTTTTGACACATCTATGAACAATTCTAATATGTCTCTAGGGGTCATAGGACCCCTAGGGATATATGTCATCATTTAATGGGTCAAAGGGGGTCATAGGTCACCCTATAAAACTCTTTGACCCATATGAACAATTCTAATATGTTGTTAGGGTTTTTAGAACCCCTAGATACATATGTCATATTTTAATGGGTCAGAGGGGGTCATAGGTCACTCTATGACCCATTGTGACCCATATAAAAAATTCTAATGTCCCTAGGGTTCCTAAGACCCCTAGGGAAATATGTCTTCATTTAATAGGTCAAAGGGGTTCATAGGTCACCCTATCACCCCCTCTGACCTATATGAACAATTCTAATATTTCTCTAATGTTCCTTGGACCGCGAGGGACATATGTCATCATTTAATGAGTTACAAGGGGTCATATGTGACCCTATGACCCCCTCTAACCCATATTAACCATTCTAATATGTCTTTAAGCATCTTAGGAACCCTAGGGACATATGTCATCATTTAATGGGTCAACGGGGGTCATAGGTCACAATATGACCCCCTTTGACCCATATGAACAATTCTAATATGTCCCTAGGGGATCTTGGACCCCTAGGGACATATGTCATCATTTAATAAGTGAAAGGGGGTCATAGGTCACTCTATGACCCCCTTTGACCCATATTAGCCATTCTAATATATTCTTAGGGGTCTTTGGACCCCTAGGAACATATGTCATCATTTAATGGGTTAAAAAGGGTCATAGATCACACTATGACCCCCTTTTACCTATATGAACGATTTTAATATGTCCCTAGGGATCATAGGACCCCAAGTGGCATATGTTATCATTTCATGGGTCAAAGAGGGTCATAGGGTGAACCTATGACGCCCTTTGACCATACCAACAATTCTAATATGCCCCTAGGGTTCCCTAGACCCCTAAAGACATATGTCATCATTTAATGTGTCAAAAGTGGTGATAGGTCACCTTATTACCCTTTTTGACCCATATGATCAATTATAATATGTCCCTAGGGGTCTTAGTACCCCTAGAGACATGTTATTATTTAATGGGTCAAACGGGGTCATAGGTCACCGTATGACACCTTTTGACCCATATGAACAATTCTAATATGTCCCTAAGGGTCTTAGGACCCCTAGGGTCATATTTCGTCATTTAATTGGTCAAAAGGGGTCATAGGTCACCTTATGACCCCCTTTCACCCATATTAACTAATCTAATATGTCCCTTGGGGTCCTATTACCCCTAGTAACATATGTCATTATTTAATGGCTAAAAGGGGGTCATAGGTCATCCTATGACCCCTTGTGATGTATATGAATAATTCTAAAATGTTCATAAGGGTGCTTGGACCCCTAGGCACATATGTCGTCATTTAATGACTCAAAGAGGGTCATAGGTCACCTTATGACCCCCTTTTTCTCATATGAACAATTCTAATATGTCCCTAGGGGTCTTATGACACCTACAGACATATGTCATCATTCAATAGGTCAAAATAGGTCATAGGTCACCCTATGACCCCCTTTGAGCCATATGAACAATTCTTATATGTCCATAAGAGTCCTTGGTCCCCTACAAACTTATAACATCATTTAACAGGTCATAGGGGGTCATAGGTCAGCCTATGACCCCCTTTGCCCCATAAGAACATTTCTAATATGCCCCTAGGTGTCTGAGGACCCCTAAAGACATATTCCATCATTTAATAGGTCAAAAGAGGTCATAGGATGACCTATGACCCCCTTCGACCCATAAGAATGATTCTAATATGTCTCAAGGGGTCCTAAAACCCCTAAGGACATATGTCATCATTTAATGGGTCAAAGAGGGTCATAGTTCACTCTGTGACCCCCTTTGACCCATACTAACCATTCTAATATGTCCCTAAGGGTCCTTAGGACCCTTAGGAACATATGTCATCATTTAATGGGTCAATGGGGGTCATAGGTCACCCTATGACCCCCTTTGACCTATATTCACCATTCTAATATGTCTTTATGGGTCTTAAGACCCCTAGGGACATATGTCATCATTTAATATGTTAAAGGGGGTCATAGGTCACCCTATGACCCCCTTTGACCCCCTTTAACCCATATGAACAATTCTAATATGTCCTTAGAGGTACTTAGAACCTTAAAGACATATTGATATTTAATTGGTCAAGAGGGATAATAGGTCATCTTATGACCCCTTTTGACCCATATTAACCAATCTAATATGTCCTTAGGGGTCCTATGACCTCTAGGGAGGACTCTTAGAGACATCTGTCATCATTTAATGGGTCAAAGAGGGTCATAAGTTAACCTATTACCTTCTTTGACCCATATGAATAATTCTAATATGTCTCTAGGGGTCCTATGACCCCTACAAACATATGTTATCATTTAATGGGTCAAAGAGGGTCATAGGTCACTCTCTGACCCCTTGTGACCCATATGAACGATTCTAATATGTACCTAGGGGTCTTTGTACCCCTAGGGACATAAGTCATCATTTAATTGCTCATAGTGGGTCATAAGTCACCCTATGACCCTCTTTGACCCATATGAATAATTCTAATATGTCCCTAGGGGTCCTAGGACCCCTACGAAGATATGTCACCATTTCATGAGTCAAATGGGACATATGACCCCCTTTGACCCATATGAATAATTTCAATATGTCCTTAAGGGACTTTGGACTCTTACGGACATATGGTGTCATTTAATGGGTCAAAGGGGGTCATTGGTCACCCTATGACCCCTTATGACCCATATGAACAATTCTAATATGCCCCTAGACGTCCTAGGACCCCTAGGGATATATGTAATCATTTAATGGGTCAAAATGGGTCATTAGTGGTCCTAGAACCCCTAAAGACATATGTCGTTCATAAAACGATCCATAAAACGATTTTAATATGTCATCAGTGGTCCTAGGACCCCTAGATACATATGTTGTCATTTAATGAGTCAACAGAGGTCATAGAGTGACCTATGATTTCCTTTGACCCATATTAACCATTCTAATATGTCCCTAGAGGTCTTAGGACCTATAAGGACATATGTCATCATTTAATGGGTCAACTGGGGTCATAGGTCACAATATGACCCCCTTTGACCCATATGAACAATTCTAATATGTCCTTAGTAGTCCTTGCAGCCCTAAGAACATATGTCATCATTTAATAAGTCAATTGGGTTCATAGGTTACAATATGACCCCCTTTGACCCATATGAATGATTCTAATATGTCCCTATGGGTCCTTGGACCCATAGGGACATATGTCATCATTTAATAAGTCAAAAGGGGTCACAGGTCACCCTATGACCCCGTTTGACTCATATGAACAATTGTAATATGTCCCTAGGGGTCCTAAGACCCCTAGTGACATATGTCATCATTTAATGGGTCAGAGGGGGTCATAAGTCACCGTATGACACCCTGTTACCCATATGAACGATTCTAATATGTCTCTAGGGGTCCTTGGCCCCTAGGGACTTATGTCGTTATTTAAAAGTTCAAAGCGGGTCATAGGTCACCCTATCACCCCCTTTGACTCATATGAAAAATTTTAATATCTTTTTAAGGGTCCTAGAACCCCTACGGACATATGTCATCATTTAATGGTTCAAAGGGGGTCATAGGTCACCCTGTGACCCACTTTGACCCATATGAACAATTCTAATATGTCCCTAAGGGTCCTTGGACCCCTACGAACATATGAAATCATTTAATGGGTCAAAGGGGGTTATAGGTCACCCTATGGCCCCTTTCGATCCATATGAACAATTTTAATTTGACCTAAGGCGTTTGAGGACCTCTAGGGACATATGTCATCATTTATAGGTCAAAGCGGGTCATAGGTCAATCTACGACCCCCTTCGACTCATAAGAACGATTCTCATATGTCTTTAGGGGTCCTAGGACCCCTAGGGACATATGTCATCATTTAATAGGTCAACGAAGGTCATAGGGTGACCTATGACCCCCTTTAACCCATATTAACCATTATAATATGTTCCAAGGGGTCCTAAGACCCTTGGAAACATATGTCATCATTTAATAGGTCAACGAGGGTCATAAGTCACAATATAACTCCCTTTGACCCATATGAACAATTCTAATATGTCCCTAGGGGTCCTTGGACCCCTAGTGACATATGTTTTCATTTAATGGGTCGAAGTGTGTCATCGGTCAGCCTATGACCCCCTTTCACCCATATTAACAATTCTAATATGTCCCTAGGGGTCCTTGGACCTTTAGGGACATATATAAACATCTGATGGGTCAAAGGGGGCCATAGGTCACCTTATGACCCGATTTGACCCATATGAACAATTCTAATATATCTCTAAGTATCATTGGACCCCTGGAAACATATGTTGTCATTTGATGTGTCAAAGGGGGCCATAAGTCACCTTATGACCCCATTTGACCCATATGAATAATTGTAATATGTCCCTAGGGGTCCTTGGACTCCTATAGGCATATGTCATCATTTAATAGGTCAAAGGGGGCCATAGGTCACCCTATGACCCCTTTTGACCTATACAAACAATTTTAATATTTTTTTCTGAGGGTCCTAGGACCCTTACGGACATATGTCATCACTGAATGAGTCAGAGGGGGTCATACGTCACCCTATTACCCCCTATTACCCATATGAACAATTCTAATATGACCCTAAGGGTCCTAGGACCCCTAGAGACATATGTCATCATTTAATAGCTCAAAGGGGGTCATAGGTCACCCTATGAACCCATTTAACTCATATGAAAAATTTTAATATGTTCCTAGGGGTCCTAGGACCTTTAGGGATGTATGTCATCATTTTATGAGTCAAAGGGGGTCATAGGTCACCCTATGACCCCCTTTGACCCATATGAACAATTCTAATATGTCTCTAGATTTCTTAAGACCCCTAGAGATATATGTCACCCTCTGACCCCCTATGACCCATATAAATGATTCTAATATGTCTCTAGGGGTCCTAGGACCGCTAGGGACATATTTCATCATTTAATAGATCTTAAGACCCCTGAGGACATTTGTCATCATTCAATTAGTCAAAGGGGGTCATAGGTCACCCTATGACCCCCTTTGACCAATATGAACTATTCTAATATGTCCCTAGGGGTTTTAGGACCCGTACAGACATATGTCATTATTTAATGTGTTAAAAAGAGTCATAAGTCACCCTACGACCCCGTTTGACACATATTAACCATTCTAATATGTCGATAGAGGTCCTCGGACCGCTAGGGACATATGTCATCATTTAATGGGTCAGAGGTGGTCATAGGTCACCTTGTGACCCTCTATGACCCATATGAACAATTCTAATATGTCCTTAGGGGTCCTCGGACCCCTAAGGACATATGCCATCATTTTATGGGTCAAAGAGGGTCATAAGGTGAACCTATGACCCCCTCTAACCATATGATCAATTCTAATATGCCCCTAGGGGTCCGTAGACCCTTAGCGAAAAATGTTATCATTTAATGTGTCAAAGGTGGCCATAGGTCACCCTATAAACCCCTTTGACCCATATGAAATATTTTAATATATTTTTAAGAGTTTTTGGACCCCTAGGGACATATGTCACCCTATGACCCCTTTTGACTGATATAAATTATTCTAATATGTCCCTAAGGGTCCTAGGACCCCTAGGGACATTTCATCATTTAATGAGTCAAACGGGTTCTTAGAGTGAACCTATGACCCCCTTTGACCATATAAACAATTCTAATATGCTCTTAGGGGACATATGTTGTCATTTAATGGGTCAAAAGGAGCCCTGGTCCAACTTATGACCCCCTTTTATCCATATGAACAATTCTAATATGTTCCTAGGGGTTCTAGGACCCTTAGGGACATATGTCATCATTTAATGGGTCAAAGGGACCTATGACCTGCTTTGACCCATATGAACAATTAAAATAATTTTCTAAAGTTCCTACAACTCTTAGGGACATATCTTGTCATTTGATGTGTCAAAGGGGGTTATAGGTCACCCTATGACAACGTTTGACCTCTATGAATTATTCTAATATGTACCTAAGGGTCCTAGGACCCTTAAGAACATATGTCATCATTTAATGTGTTGAAAGGTGTCATAGATCACCCTATCACCATTTTTGATCCATATTAACTATTTTAATATGTTCGTAGGGGTCTTAGGACAGGTAGGGACATATGTCATCATTTAATGGGTCAAAAGGGTCATAGGTCACCCTATGACCCCATGTGATCCATATGAACAATTCTAATATGTCCCTAAGGGTCCTTAGACCCATAAGGACATATGTCATCATTTAGTGGGTCAAAGGGAGCCACAGGTCACCCTTTAACCCCCTTTAACCCATATGAATAATTCTAATATGTCCCTAGGGGTCCTTGGACCCCTAAGGACATATGTCATAATTTAATGGGTCAAAGGAGGTCAAAGGTCACCCTATAACCCCCTTTGACCCATATGAAAAATTCTAATAGAACCCCTAGGGACATATGTCATTTTTTATGGGTGAAAGGGGGCCATAGGTCACCCTACAACCCCCTTTGACCTATATGAATAATTTTAATATGTCCCTAGGCGTCATAGGACCCTTACATATATATGTCATCATTTAATGGGTCAGAGGGGGTCATAGGTCACCCTATGAACCTCTTTCACTCATATGAACAATTGTAATGTGTCGCTAGAGTTTCTAGGATGCCTAGGTACATATGTCATCATTTAATAGGTCAGATGGG
The DNA here is from genome assembly GCA_028749045.1 of Cupressus sempervirens. Taxonomy (NCBI): domain Eukaryota; kingdom Viridiplantae; phylum Streptophyta; class Pinopsida; order Cupressales; family Cupressaceae; genus Cupressus; species Cupressus sempervirens. The sequence continues at coordinate 240,633,608 of CM053793.1, forward strand.
GTCATATGTCACCTTATGACTCCCTCTGACCCATATGAACAATTCTAATATGTCCCTAGGGGTCCTAGGACCCCTAGGGACATATGTCATCATTTAATAGGTCATAGGGGTTCATAGTTCACCCTATCACCCCTTCTGACTCATATGAACAATTGTAATATGTCCCTAGGGGTCCTTGGACTGGGAGGGACATATGTCATTATTTAATAGGTCACAAGGGGTCATATGTCACCCTATGACCCCCTCTTACCAATATTAACCATTCTAATATTTTTTTAAGAGTCCTAAGACCCCTAGGGACATATGTCATCATTTAATGGGCCAACGGGGATCTAGGTCACAATATGACCCCCTTTGACCGTTATGAACAATTCTAATATATCCCTAGGGGTCTTTGGACCCCTGGGGATATATGTATTCATTTAATGGGTCATAGGTCACCCTATGACCCCCTTTGGCCCATATTAACCATTCTAATACGTCCCTAGTAGTTTTATTACCCTTAGTGACATATGTCATCATTTACTGAGTCAAAAGTGGTCAAAAGTCAACCTATGACCCCGTTTGATCCATATGAACAATTATAATATGTCCCTATGAGACGTTGGACTTCTAGGGACATGTCATCATTTAATGGGTCAAAGTGGATTATAGGCCACTCTATAACCCCCTTTGACCCATATTAACCATTCTAATATGTCCCTAGGTGTCTTGGGAACCTTAGGGACATATGTCATCATTTAATGGGTTAAAAGGGGTCATAGACTACACTATAACCCCCTTTGACCTATATGAACGATTCTAATATGTCCTTAGGGGTCATAGTACTCGTAGGGACATATGTAATCATTTCATAAGTTTGACCATATGAACAATTCTAATATGCCCCTAGAGGTCCTTAGACCCCTAAGGACATATGTCATCATTTAATGGATCAAAGGGGGCCATAGGTCACCCTATGATCCCTTTTGACCCATATGCACAATTCTAATATGTCCCTAGGGGTCCTAGTACCCCTAGAGACATATGTCATTATTTAATAGGTCAAACGAGATCATAGGTCACCGTATGACCCCCTTTGACTCATATGAATAATTCTAATATGTCTCTAGCGGTCCTGAGAGCCCTACAGTCATATTTCGTCATTTAATAGATCAAAAGGGGTCATAGGTCACCCTATGACCCCCTTTCACCAATTTTAACCATTCTAATATGGCCGTAGGGGTTCTATTACCTTTAGAGACATATGTCATCATTTAATGGGTCAAAAGGGGTCATAGGTCAGCCTATGACCCCCTGTGATGTATATGAATGATTCTAGTATGTCTCTAGGGGTCCTTGGACCCATAGGAACATATGTCGTCATTTAATGCCTCAAAGCAACCTATGACCCCCTTTGACCCATATGAACAATTCTAATATATCCCTAAGGGTCCGAGAACCACTACAGACATATGTCATCATTTATTGAGTCAAAGAGGGTCATAGGGTGCCTTATGACCCCTTTTGAGCCATATGAACAATTCTAATACGTCTCTAAGGGTCCTTGGACCCCTACGAACATATGGCATCATTTAACAGATCAAAGGGGGTCATAGGTCTCCCTATGACCCCCTTTAACCCATATGAATAATTCTAATATGCCCTTAGGTGTCCTAGAACTCCTAGGGACATATTCCATCATTTAATGGGTCAAAAGGGGCAATAGGTCAATCTATGACCTTCGACTCATAAGAATGATTCTAATATGTTTTTAGGGGTCGTAGGACCCCTAGGGACATATGTCATCATTTAATGGATCAAAGCAGGTCATAAGTCACCCTATGACCCCTTTTGACCCATATTAACTATTCTAATATGTTCCTAGGGGCTAAGGACCCCTAGGAACATATTTCATCATTTAGTGGGTCAACGGGTGACCTATGACTCTCTTTGACCTATATGAACAATTCTAATATGTTTGTAAGGGTCAACAGGGATCATAGGTCACCCTATGACCTCCTCTGACCCATATTAACCATTATAATATTTTCTTAAGGGTCCTTGGACTCTTATGGACATATGTCATCATTTAATGGGTCAAAGGGGGTCATAGGTCACCCTATGATCCCCTTTGGTCCATCTGAACAATTCTAATATGTTTTTAGGGGTTGTATGACCCTTAGGGACATATGTCGTCATTTAATGGGTCAGAGGGGGTCATAGGTAACCCTATGACCCCCTATGACCCATATGAATGATTCTAATATGTCCCTAGTGGTCCTTGGACCCCTAGGGACATATGTCATTATTTAATTGTTCAAAGCGAGTCATAGGTCACCCTATGACACCTTTTGACCCATATAAACAATTCTAATATGTTGCTAAGGCTCCTAAGACTCCTACGAAGATATGTCGTCATTTAATGGGATAGAGGGGGTCATACGTCACCATATGACCCCCTCTGACCTTTATAAATAATTCTAATATGTCCCTAAGGGTCCCTGGACTCCTACAGACATATGGTGTCACTTAATGAATCAAAGGGTGTCATAGGTCACCTTTTGACCCCCTTTAACCCATATGAACAATTCTAATATGCCCTTAGACATCTTAGGACCCTTAGGGATATATGTCATCATATAATGGGTAAAAGGGTGTCATAGGTCAACCTATGACCCCATTCGACTCAAAAAATGATTCTAATATGTCCCTAGTGGTCCTAGCACCCGTAGAGACATATGTCATCATTTAATAGTTCAACGGAGGTCATAGGTCACAATATGACCCCTTTTGACCCATATAAACAATTCTAATATGTCCCTAGGGGTCCTTGGAGCCGTAGGAACATGTTTTCATTTAATGGGTCAAAGGGAGTCATAGGTCACCCTATGACCCCCTTTGACTCATATTAATTATTCTAATATGTCCTTAGGGGTCCTATTACCACTAGGGACATATGTCATCATTTATTAAGTCAAAAGGGGTCATAGGTTAACCTATGACCCGCTTTGACCCATATGAATGAATCTAATATGTCCCTAGGGGTCCTTGGAGCCCTAGGGACATATGTCATCATTTAATGGGTCAAAGGGGGTCATAGATCACCCTATGACCCCCTTTGACGCATATGAACATTTCTACATATGTCATCATTTAATGGCTCAAAGGGGGTCACAGGGTGACCTATGATCCCCTGTGACCCATATGAATGATTCTAATATGTCTCTAGGGGTCCTTGGACCCTAGGGACATATGTCGTCATTTAATGGCTCAAAGCGAGTCATAGGTCACTCTATGACCCCCTTTAACCCATATGAAAAATTCTAATATGTCCCTAGGGGTCCTAAGACACCTACGAACATATTTCATCATTTAATGGGTCAAAAGAGGTCATAGGTCACCCTATGACCCTCTTTCACCCATATAAATAATTTTAATATGTCCCTAAGAGTCTTTGGACTAATACAAACATATGGCATCATTTAAGGGGTCAAAAGGGGTCATAGGTCACCCTATAACCCCCTTTGACCCATATGAACAATTCTAATATGCCCCTAGGCATCCTATGACCCCTAGGGACATATGTCATCATTTAATGGGTCAAAGCGGGTCATAGGTCAACCTATGACCCCCTTTGACCAATAAGAATGATTCTAATATGTCTCTAGACTTCCTAGGACCCCTAAGGACATATGTTATTATTTAATGGGTCAACGAAGGTCATAGGGTGACTGATGACCCCCTTTTGACCCATATTAGTCATTCTAATATGTCCCAAGGGGTCCTAGGACCCTTAGGGACATATATCATCGTGTAATGGGTCAACGAGGGTAATAGGTCACAATATGACCCCCTTTGACCCATATGAGCAATTCTAATATGTTCTTACGGGTCCTTCGACCCCTAGGGACATATGTTTTCATTTAATGAGTCAAAAGGGGTCATACATCACCCTATGACCCCCTTTGACCCATATTAAGCATTCTAATATGTCCCTAGTGGTCCTAGCACCCCTAGAGATATATGTCATCATTTAATGGGTTAAAGGGGGTCCTAGATCACCCTATGACCCCCTTTGACCCATATGAACGATTCTAATATGTCCCTAGGGGTCTTTGGATGCCTAGAGACATATGTCATTATTTAATGAGTCAAAAGAGGACATAGGTAAACCTATGACCCCCTTCAACCCATAAGAATGATTCTAATATGTCTCTAGGGGTCTTAGGACCCCTAAGGACATATGTCACCATTTAACGAGTTAAAGTGGGTCATAGGTCACCCTATGACCCCCTTTGACTCATATTAACCATTTTAATTTGTCTCTAGGGGTCCTAAGGACCCCTAGGGACATATGTCATCATTTAGTGGGTCAACGGGGGTCATAAGTCACCCTATGACCCCTTTTGACCCGTATGAACAATTCTAATATGTCCCTAAGGGTCAAAGGGGGTCATAGGTCACCCTATGATCTCCTTTGACCAATATTAACCATTCTAATATTTTCTTAGGGGTCCTAGGACCCCTATGAACATATGTTGTCATTTCATGTGTCAAAGGGCATCATAGGTCACCCTATGACCCCCTATGACCCCCTTTGACCCATACAAACAGTTCAAATATGTCCCTAGGGTTCCTTAGACCACTAGGGACATATATTGTCATTTAATGAGTCAACAGGGATCATAGGTAACCCTATGACCCCCTTTCACTCATATAAACAATTTTAATATGCCCCTAGGCATCCTAGGACCCCTAGGGACATATGTCATCATTGAATGGGTCAAAGGGGGTCATAAGTCAACCTATAATCCCCTTCGACCCATAAGAACGATTCTAATATGTCTCTAAGGGTCTTAGGACCCCTAGAGACATATGTCATCATTTAATGGGTCAGTAGGGGTTATAGGTTGCCCTATGACCCCCTTTGACCCATATTAACCATTCTAATATGTCCCTAGGAGTCTTATTACCCCTAGGGACATATGTCATCATTTAATGGGTCAAAGGGGGTCATAGGTCACCCTATGACCTCTTTTGATCCATATGAACAATTCTAATATGTCCCTAGGGGTCCTTGGACCCGTAGGGACATATGCCATCATTTAATCTATCAAAGGAACCCATATTAACCATTTTAATATGTCTCTCGGGGTCTTAGGACTCCTAGGGACATATGTCATCATTCAATGGGTTAAGGGGGGTCATAGATCACCCTATGACCTCCTTTGACCCATATGAATGATTCTAATATGTCCTTAGGGGTGTCATCATTTAATGAGTCAAAGGGGGTCATAAGGTGAACCTATAACCCCCTTTGACTATATGAACAATTCTAATATGCCCCTAGGGGTCCTTGGACCCCTAGGGACATATGTCATCATTTAGTGGGTCAAAGGGGGCCATAGGTCACCCTATGACCCCCTTTGACCCATATGAACAATTCTAATATGTCTTTAAGGGTTCGAGGACCCCTAGGGACATATGTCATCATTTAACAGGTCAAAGAGAGTCATAGGTTACCCTATGACCTCTGACGAGAGCAATTTTTGTCCTAAACTATACCATATTTTAGCCTTCATATAAGCCTTCAAACTCATTTCAATCCCCATTTATATTCCATTTTTTCCTTATAAGTTTCATATGATTTAATATTTATCACTAATATTTAATATAGTTATTAGATGGAATATGTGAATAAATAGATGAAATTGTATTTATCTAACAAGTTGTGGTTCTTCCTGTCACCTGTTATGCATCTTCCTATAGCTATTTTAGAAATACAAAGTTCCATCTGGTTTGTAATATATAGATGAATCTCAAAAATCTGACACATGGGTATTGTCCAGAACATACCCAGTTATAGTCCCACACGGCAGAATCTTCAGAATGTGCATGATGAAAAAGTTAGAGACCATTTTCAAAAGGTGATTTTTTTATTACGGGTTTGGATTTCTATTATCAAAGTTTGTTTTTGCTACTGTTACCAACTCAACTTCTCCAGCTTAGCTGAATTCATATGTGGAGATGATAGCAAGGGCACTTACATGGATGCATGTTAAAAAAACCTGTGATTCATATTTATCAATTGAAAACAAACCATGGTTCTCTCCATCACATATTTGTGCCAAAAGATTATGTACAACAAGAAGATGTCAAGAAGGAGAGTGTACACATGAACAACAAAAAAAACATGATCAAATATTACTCCATACTACTGCTAATAATGCAAGTCTCACGTGGAAACCAAACTAGAATATTCTAAAATGGTTTTGCAAATTGCTTCAAATCCAAATTTGCTGAAGGTGATATCATTTCTATAAACAACCATTATTTATTCCAGCTGTACCTACATGAATCACATGGATAGGCATCAACCAACTTCTCTCTATATTTGTATTTTGTTATAATACAACCCCTTCAAACCTGTGGCTACACAAAGATGGACGAAGACAAGTATTATTCCATATGGCATGATAAAAGTAAATTGGCTATTATTTGCATGATGTAAATTTTTGTTAGGAATGGTTACATAATATCCATTCTTTGTTAAGCCTGTGTATGTCAAAATAGCCATAAATTTGTTAAGCTTGTAGATATATAAGCATCATGAGATATAATGTGTGGGGGAGTGTATAGGTTTTATAGATTGCACAGCATTGTAATAGATCATTCTCATTTGGAAATATAAAATTTATATTTTCATGATTACGAAGACTTAAGACTCCTACTTGGCTTCATCACCAGGCAGCTGAGGAGGAAGGGCCCACTCCAAAGTTATCTGGTCATCTCATTTTTATTTCTTTGTGGAGTATATTTAAATTAGTTTTCATTTATATGTTAATTAGCTTAGCAGTACATAGTATAGATATAATCATAGCAAATTAGTTTATGTCTTTAATATTAGTATTTGATTATATAATAATATTTCATATCAAATAGATTATGATTTTATAATTTATTAATATTTGTAATCATTTTTATTATAGATTAGTTTTATTGAGTTATTATGTTTCTGATGTTCCTGTCACTAGGAAGTGACAGTTCCTATCGCTGGGACTTACTTGGCTTTTCATAGATTTAGCTTCGTGTGTTGTAGATGCATTCATAAACCCTCATCTCATAACTATCATCCCTTGATAGCATATTGCTCAGACACCTTTCGCAAGCTTACCCTCTTGAATTGACATGTATAGACCAGCCAAACTGCATCATAAAATTGTTAATTCTTTTGTTATTATTTGCCCCAGTGTTGGCCTATCATTTTGGCGCCATTGCCGGGGAAAGGTGTCAAAGGCATGTTAGTTTTCTAATTTGAGTTAGGAACAATGCATTAGGATGAAAGCTTTTGCAACTGCTAGCCTTGCTTAATTAACTAATCTTAATTTGTATTGTGTAAATCATATAGATGCATTGCTTTAGAAGTTTGTTTTAGAGTTTGCAAGTAGGCATTAGACATTTGATTCACTAGTTGTCTTAGAAATTAGATTCCATTTTACATTATCATTAGTTGTTGTGAGTTATTATAAGCTATCTTGAAGAAAAATGTTAAAAATGATGCATTTTAAAGGTTGTTCAAGTCAATCAATTTTGGTTGAAAATTGCTTCAAAAATGCAAAATTTGAAGGAAACATAGGAGGCAAAATGTGCTTGGCGTCGGGGACGCTACTCCTCAACCCCACCCTGTACTGTGACAGGAAGCACACCTTGGGTGCTACCCCAGGACCCCACAAGGGGCATTGCCCCTTGACCCCGCTAGTGCCTGCCACCCCCAGGCCCTCACCTTCAAATTTAAAAAAAATGAAGAACTTGATAGGGAAATGATGCTGACTAAAGGTGATGTTTTAATACCCTCTCTACCATCATCACAGGTATGTACAAATGGTATCCTTATTGCTGACCAAGAAGATATCATTGATGAATTTTTAGAGAAATCTAATTTTGATGGTGCTAATTTAACCACTTGTTGTTCTCTTTTCTTTAAGAAAGATGACCAGTGCACCAAGAGCAAGTGGTGAATGAGGTACAATTTTTTTTTTATCCCTATCAAGATAAGAGAGGAAGTGACCAAGTATTTCTTATAATGGATGAACAATCTCAAGTACCAACCCAAGAAGATCAAGGTATGCATTATGTTGGTAACATGTATTGTCACTTTAATTCATTAAAAATCCAACATGTTTCTTCAAAATGTACTTCTCCACTTAGCATGCACAATGAATTTAATTATGCATGCTCACAACAACTCGTATATCCCTCTTATATTCCACCATATCCATCCTGCCCATGTTCATTTCACCCATCCTTCTTATTCCCATCTACTTTATCTCCTTCACACTTCTTACCATATTCACATTGGACTCCATCTTATCCACCAAAGACAACTATATTCAATCATACAACACTTCATAATAAGGTGGTTAATGAACTTTCAAAAATCCTTTTACCATCTACTGATGTGCTTGAATTTGGTAAATCAACATTGGGATATATTGATGCACTTAAGGAATGTGATTTTGGTTTCATTAAATTAGAAGAACAATATTACCTATTAAATTATAATCCACTTTGTTCTTCTTTTCCACTTAGTGAATTCCAAATACCCATAAATGAGCCCATACTTCAAATTTCACTAATTTTAATTATTGGAATCATAAGTATGTGTGTTAATATTAATCATTCACTAAGTGATATTGAACCATATACATTCCATATTTCACAAACATGGTACCATATCCTCCATGATCTATATTCTATTACTCTTGTACTTGTACATATTGATATTTGAAGGCCTATGGTTAAACTGTGCATCCCTCACATACTTGTTGATTTGGGACCGAAAATTGATTAAGCACAATCATACGGGATTCTATGCATTAATGACCAAAATGTTAAAAATGGATGATCATTAATCCTCATTGTTGATTCTTTTCATTATCCTAAGATGACCGAATAAACTATGGATGATTTCTTTAAACAAGGATCAAGGTATTAATATCCACATATTCTTTATTCTTGGTTCTTGTATCTTACAATGATCATTCATTAATAACAAGTACTAAATTCATTTCTTGATTCCTTGGATAATTCAAATTCCCTATGCTTTTATGACCTAGAATTAATTTGGGAGTAAATCCATTGAATTATTTGATTTATCTATCATTCAAAAAGACTCACAAAGTTCTAAAGATGTGTTACTCTCTTTGGGTGACCTAATTTCTTTGGTTATCCTAATGATCTCGTGACCTTGTAGCATGAAGTTAAGTTGGGGGGAATCCCTCCAATCTTGTGGTTCTTGGATGATTTAAATTAAGCTTCATTGGCAGTTTCATTGGTCCTTTTAATAAACCTCCACATGTGACATCTCCACAATTCAAGGTATGTGTTCTTGTGTTAATTAGCATTACTATTAAATGAACACAAGATTTTATTTGTATTTATCCATTCTATCAAGTATCTATTCATAGTAATAACTCTATCTATCATTTTTAATACTAAATAACCAACTTAATGATAGAGTTATTGAAGGGATGATATTTATTTACTATACCTTATATGCTTGGTTTTGAGAGTATGGTTATAGGTCCCTTGTTGTGGTGTGATAATCTTAGAATTAATACCAGTTGATGATGCTTCTTTACACAAGCATTGCATAACACACTATGTTGGCTTTGTTCACATTGTGTGGGCTTGCTAGCTATATGGTGTATATCCATTTCACTGGTGCTTCACTATTCAAGATCACATGTAGATTTTGGTAGAGGGTGTTCAACACCTTGAGATGAGATTTCTTGTGTTTGGCGATTTATCACTTGGAGGAAGATATGTAGCATGGTCTATGATATTCATGATTATTCAACAATACATCTAAAGATAATTTGAATATAGTGCCATCTACTACACTCCTTCCTTGAGTTGTGTCTCTCTGGAGTTCTATGGACACATAAGTGACTATTATTGGTTTTCACTCCATACTCATGTATTTGGTAATGAAGGTGTGTTACTTGCAACTCTCCATTTAGATCCAATGGATATTTCCAAAGCTTCACAAGAATAGGGTTTTATATCTTCAGGAGATGTCATCTTATTCTGTCAGCATAGAGAAATAGGAGAATCATCATCCTTTGGTTTGTGGTTCCAGTTTTGATGAGGTTATTCTTGGTGATCATTTCAAGTTCATTAGGCAATCAAGTTTCAACAGTTTCTTTTGTGAGGTCATGGACAAAACTCAAGCTTTGGATGGTATCATTTTTCATCATCCATGTGAGGATTTCATTTCTTTGGTCATTCTATGCAGTTATTGAAATTTTTTAAAAAAAAAAATTTAAAAAAAAAGAGAAAAAAAAGCAATAAAAGATCCAACAATGAAAACCTTCAGGCGTTGTTGGCCAGTTAATATCTGAAAACTGGTTTTCAACAGATGTTAACTACAAAATAAATCCTTAATGGTGAAAATTGTTTTTACAGTGCCATTAAGCGGTGAGTGATTGAAAATTGGCTTGCCAACAGTCACTTGTCATTATCAAAATGTGAAAAAATGAAAAAAAAAAAAAATGCAATAATTTATGTTCTTAGTTTTTCTGCTATTCCGTCTTTTTAGGAACACTCATTGGTTTTAGTGCTTCTTTCCTTTTTGGCACCTCCTATTGCTCACTCCTACAGCTCTACTCCTCTTCAATGTACATGTTGTATGATTAGTTGAGGTGTTTTTAGTGGAATGTGCTACTTCCTATATGATCTATACTAGTTCAGTTGATGCTGGCGGCCCCTCCAATTGCAGTCACTCTTCTAGTTTTTATGGTTCCTTCCAGTGGTCTTCTCTTCAATGTTTTCACTTAGATGGTGGCCTTTTGTGGTTTTCCAGTGTAGTTTTGGCTGCCTCTCTTTGTTCCTTATTGATGATTCATCGCTCTTGGTGGCACAAGTTGCTGAGTCACTCTATGTCCCACAATTGGTCTCTTTGCACATCCATGTTGGTAAAACAATTGATTTTATTTTTCCTTATTTTACCTCTTAACTTTATTTATATTACTTACTTATGTTGATCATTATGCAACACCCCTTCCTATCCTATCTTTGTTTCCTATGGACAGTCAACCATTAAGTTGGGGGGAGGCATGTCATCCCATTATCTTCCATCCATTACCCCTAATAATCCCATCCTACTATCCATAATATCCATTGTATAATAGCCTTTGTTTTGTCTTTCATATCTCCTATTTTGCCCATTTAAACTCCTCTTGTGCAAATTAAGATAAATTTCTCCTATATGAAACCTTTTGAACCATGATGCTATATAAAATGAGAAGAAAAGAAAAAAGAAAAAAAAAAAGAAAAAAAGAAAAAAGAAAAGAGAACCAACTTATGAAAAGTTGAAAGAGATATCCCTATTGAAGAAATAAATAACAAAGCTTGTCATGTAAAGTAAAGAAAGGGATTTGTGTTCATCTATGAGTTATCATGGTTTAGGGTAGAGAAAAAGTCTAAATACATAAATCCAAGTGCTTTTAATTCAAACTAAAGACCTCATGATCATAATGATTGCACGAGGACGTGCAATAAGCTCAGTTGGGGGCAAATGATGAGAGCAATATTTGTCCTAAACTATACCATATTTTAGCCTTCATATAAGCCTTCACACTCATTTCAATCCCCATTTATATTCCATTTTCTCCTTATAAGTTGCATATGATTTAATATTTATGAGTAATATTTAATATAGTTATTAGATAGAATATGTGAATAAATAGATGAAATTATATTTATCTAACAAGTTGTGGTTCTTCTTGTTGTCTCTTATGCATCTTCTTGTAGCTATTTTAGAAATACAAAGCTCCATTCACTTTGAAATATATGAATAAATCTCAAAAATCCGAGACATGGGTATTGTCCAGAACATACCCAATTAGAGTCCCTCACGGCAGAATCTTCAAAATGTGCATGATGAAAAAGTTAGAGACCATTTTCAAAACATGATTTTTCTATTACGGGTTTGGATTTCAATTTTCAAAGTTTTTTTTTTGCTGCTGTTACCAGCTCAACTTCTCCAGCTTAGCTAAATTCATATGTGGAGATGATAGCAAGGGCACTTACGTGGATGCATGTTAAAAAAACCTGTGATTCATATTTATCAACTGGAAACAAACCATGGTTCTCTCCATCACATATTTGTGCCAAAAGATTATGTACAACAAGAAGACGTCAAGAAGGAGAGTGTACACATGAACAACAAAACAAACATGATCAAATATTACTCCATACTACTGCTAATAATGCAAGTCTCACGTGGAAACCAAACTAGAATATTCTAAAACATTTTTGCAAATTGCTTCAAATCCATATTGGCTGAAGGTGATATTGTTTCTAGAAAAAAATGTTATCTATTCCAACTGTACCTGCATGAATCACGTGGATAGGCATCAACAAAATTCTCTCTATATTTGTATTTTGTTATAATATAACCCCTTCAAACCCGTGGCTACACAAAGATGGACAAAGACAAGTATTATTCCATATGGCATGATAACAGTAAATTGGCTATTATTTACATGATGTAAATTTCTGTTAGGAATGGTTACGTAATATCCATTCTTTGTTAAGCTTGTGTATGTCAAAATAGCCATAAATTTTTTAAGCTTGCAGATATATAAGTAGCATGAGATATAATGTGTGGGGGAGTGTAGAGGTTTTATAGATTGCACAACATTGTAATAGATCATTCTCATTTGGAAATATAAAATTTATATTTTCATGATTGCAAAGATTTAAGACTCCTACTTGGCTTCATCACCAGGTGGCTGAGGAGGAAGGGCCCACTCCAAAGTTATCTGGTGATCTCATTTTTATTTTTGTTTGGAGTATATTTAAATTTGTTTCCATTTATATGTTAATTAGCTTAGAAGTACATAATATAGATATAATCGTAGTAAATTAGTTTATGTGTTTAATATCAGTATTTGATTATATAATAATATTTCATATGAAATAGATTATGATTTGTAATCATTTTTCTTACAGATTAGTTTTATTGAGTTGTTTATCTTTTTGATGTTCCTATCGCCAGGAAGTGATAGTTCCTGTCGATGGGACTTACTTGGCTTTTCATAGATTTAGCTTCGTGTGTTGTAGATGCACTCATAAACCCTCATCTCACAACTATCATCCCTTGATAGAATATTGCTTTAACACCTTTCGCAAGCTTATTCTCTTGAATTGACACGTATAGACTAGCCAAACTTCATCATAAAATTATTAATTCTTTTGTTATTATTTGCCCAAATGTTGCCCTATCAACCCCCTTTGACCCATATGAACAATTCTAATATGTCCCTAGGGGTCCTAGGACCCCTAGGGACATATGACATCATTTAATGGGTCAAAGGGGGTCATAGGTCACCCTATGACCCCCTTTGATCCATATGAACTATTCTAATATGTCCCTAGGGGTTCTAGGATCCTTGGGGACATATGTCATCATTTAATGTGTCAAAGGGGGTCATAGGTCACCCTATGACTCCCTTTGACCCATATTAACCATTCTAATATGTCGGTAGGGGTCCTAGGACCCCTAGGGACATATGTCATCATTTAATGGGTCAGAGGGGGTCATAGGTCACCCTATGACCCTCTCTGACCCATATGAACAATTCTAATATGTCCTTAGGAGTCCTAGGACCCCTAAGGACATATGTCATCATTTAATGGGTCAGATCAGGTCATAGGTCACCCTATGACCCCCTTTGACCCATATGAATAATTCTTATATATCCCTAGGGGTCCTTGGACCCCTAGGGACATATGTCATCATTTAATGGGTCAAAGGGACCCCCTCTGACCCATATGAACAATTCTAATATGTCCCTAGGGGTCCTTGGACCCACAGGGACATATGTCATCATTTAATGGGTTAAAGGGGATCATAGGTCACTCTATGACCCCCTCTGAACCATATGAATAATTCTAATATGTTCCTAGGGGTACTTGGACCCCTAGGGACATATGTCATCATTTAATGGGTCAAAGGGGGTCATAGGTTGCCATATGACCCCCGTTGATCCATATAAACCATTCTAATATGTCCCTAGGGGTCCTAAGATCCCTAAGGACATATGTAGTCATTTAATGTGTCAAAGGGGGTCATAGGTCACCCTATGATCCCCTTTGACCCATATGAACAATTTTAGTATGCCCCTAGGTGTCCTAGGACCCCTAGGGACATATGTCATCATTTAATATGTTAAAGTGGGTCATAGGTCAACCTATGACCCGATTCGACCCATATGAACAATTCTAATATGTCTCTAGGGGTCTTAGGACCCCTAGGGAGATATGTCTTTATTTAATGGGTCAGAGGGGGTCATAGGTCACTCTATGACCCCCTTTGACCCATATGAAAAATTCTAATATGTCCCTAGGGGTCCTTGGACCCCTAGGGACATATGTCATCATTTAATGGGTCGAATGGGGTCTTAGGTCACCCTATGAACCCCTCTGACCCATATGAACAATTCTAATATGTCCCTAGGGGTCCTTGGACCCCAAGGGCAATATGTCATCATTTAATGAGTCAAAGCTCTGACACATATGAATAATTCTAATATGTCCTTAGGACCCCTGGGGACATATGTCGTCATTTAATGCATCAAAGGGGGTCATAAGGTCACCCTATGACTCCCTTTGACCCATATGAAAAATTTAAATATGTCCATAGGTGTCCTTGGACCCTTAGAGACATATGTCATCATTTAATGGGTCAAAAGGGGTCATAGGTCACCCTATGACCCCCTTTGACCCATATGAACAATTCTAATATGCCCCTAGGGGTCCTAGGACCCCTAGGGACATATGTCATCATTTAATGGGTCAAAGGAGGTTGTAGGTCACCCTTTGACCCCCTTTGACCCATATTAACTATACTAATATGTTCGTAGGAGTCCTAAGACCCCTAGGGACATATGTCATCATTTAATGGGTCAAAGGGAGTCATAGGTCACACTTTAACCCCCTTTGATCCATATGAACAATTCTAATATGTCCCTAGGGGTCTTAGGACCCCTAGAGATATATGTCATCATTTAATGGGTCAGAGGGGGTCATAGGTCACCCTATAACCCCCTTGGACCCCTAGGGACATATGTCACCATTTAATGGGTCAAAGGGGGTGATAGGTCACCTTATGATGCTCTTTGACCCATATGAAAAAAAATTATATGTCCCTAAGGGTCCTAGGATCCCTAGGGACATATGTCATCATTTAATGGGTCAAAGGGTGTCATAGGTCACCCTATTGCCCCCTTTGACCCATATGAACAATTCTAATATGTCCCTAAGGGTCCTTGGATCCCTAGGGAAATATGGCATCATTTAATGGGTCAAAGGGGACCTATGACCCCCTTTGACCCATATGAACAATTCTAATATGCCCCTAAGTGTCCTAGGACCCCTAGGGATATATGTCATCATTTAATGGGTCAAAGGGGTTCATAGGTCAACCTATGACCCCCTTCGACCCATAAGAACAATTCTAATATGTCCTTAGGGGTCCTAGGACCCCTAGGGACATATGCGATCATTTCATGGGACAACGGGGGTCATAGGTCACCCTTTGACCCCCTTTGACCCATATTAACTGTTCTAATATGTCCCTAGGGGTCCTAGGACCTGTAAGGACATAGGTCATCATTTAATGGATCAACGGAGGTCATAGGTCACCCTATGACCCCCTTTGACCCATATGCCAAATTCTAATATGTCTCTTCATTTTATGGGTCAAAGGGGTCATAGGTCACCCTATGACCCCCTTTGACCCATATTAACCATTCTAATATGTCCCTAGGGGTCTTATTACCCCTAGGGACATATGTCATCATTTAATTGGTCAAAAGGGGTCATAGGTCACCCTATGACCCCCTTTGATCCATATGAACAATTCTTATATGTCCCTAGGGGTCCTTGGACCCCTAAGGACATATGTCATCATTTAACGGGTGAAAGGGGGTCATAGGTCACCCTATGACCCCCTTTAACTCATATTAACCATTCTAATATGTCCCTAGTAGTCCTAGGACCCTTAGGGACAACTATCATAATTTTATGGGTTAAAGGGGGTTATAGATCACCCTATGACCCCCTTTGACCCATATGAATGATTCTAATATGTCCCTAGGGGTCGTACGACCCCTACGGACATATGTCATCATTTAATGTGTCAAAGGGGGTCATTCACCCTATGACCCCCTTTGACCCATATGAACAATTCTAATATGTCCCTAGGGGTAGGGACATATGTCACCATTTAATGGGTCAAAGGCACCTTTGACCCCCTTTGACCCATATGAACAATTCAAATATGTCCCTAGGTGTCCTTGGATCCCTAGGGACATATATCATCATTTAATGGGTCAAAGGGGGTAATAGGTCACCCTATGACCCCCTTTGACCCATATGAACAATTCTAATATGCTCTGAGGGGTCCCTAGAACCCCTAGGGACATATGTCATCATTTACTTAGTCAAAGTGGGTCATAGGTCAACCTATGACCTCCTTCGACCCATAATAATGATTCTAATATGTTGCTAGGGGTCTTAGGACCCCTAGAGATGTATGTCATCATTTAATGGGTCAAAGGGGATCATAGGTCACCTTATGACACCCTTTGACCCATATTAACCATTATGATATCTCCCTAGGGGTCTTAGGACCCCTAGCAACATATGTCATCATTTAATGGGTCAACGGGGATCATAGGTCATCCGATGACCCCCTTTGACCCATGTGAACAATTCTAATATGTCCCTAGGGGTCTTTGGACCCCTAGGGACATATGTTGTCATTTAATGGGTCAAAGGGGATAATGTGTCACCCTATGACCCCCTTTTACCCATATTTACCATTCTAATATGTCCCTAGTGGTCTTTGGACTCGTAGGGACATATGTCATCATTTAATGTGTCAAAGGGGGCCATAGGTCATGCTATGACCCCCTTTGATCCACATGAACAATTTTAATATGTCCCTAGGGGTCATTGGACTGCTAAAGATATATGTAATAATTTAATGGGTCAAAGGGGTCCATAGGTTACCTTGTGACCTCCTTTGACCCATATGAACAATTCTAATATGTCCCTAGAGGTTCTAAGACCCCTAAGGAGATATGTCATCATTTAATGGGTCAAAGGGGGTCATAGGTCACCCTATGACCCCCTTTGATCCATGTGAACAATTCTAATATGTCCCTAGGGGTCTAAGGACCCCTGGGAATATATGTCATCATTTAATAGGTCAAAGGGGGTTATAGGTCACTCTATGACCCCCTTTGAGCCATATGAATAATTCTAATATGCCCCTAGGGGTCCTAGGACCTTTAGGGACATATGTCATCATTTAATGGGTTAAAGGGGGTTATAGGTCAACCTATGACCCCCTTCGACCCACAAGAACAATTCTAATATGTCGCTAGGCGTCCTAGGACCCCTAGGGACATATGTCATCATTTAATAGGTCAGACGGGGTCATAGGTCACCCTATGACCCCCTCTGACCTATATGAACAATTCTAATATGTCCCTAGGGGTCTTTGGACCCCTAGGGACATATGTCATTATTTAATTTGAAAAAGGGGGTCATAGGTCACCCTATGAACCCCTTTGACCCATATGAAAAATTCTAATATGTCCCTAAGGGTCCTTGGACCCCTAGGGATTGTAATACCGCAAAATTGGCTTATTACCACGATCACCAATTCTGGTATATTTCTGATCGATTCTAAAGTCCTATGTTACTAGGTAATTCTTATTCTACTACTCGCTACTTGACTTAATTGTCAAATGCAGAAAACCTAAATCTGCATTGATCAGACTCTTTACTTAATTCCTATAGTATTGACTCACATTAGTCACATTAAACCTATTGATTAAGATTTAATTTAATTCTTAATTATTTATACTTTAATTAAATTAAATTATCTCCTAAGGCTAATGTACTATGGAATTAAATTTATTTAAGTTGATAAATATGCCTATTTTAATTAATTAAATAAAATTATTTAATGAAATGGAGAAGCTAGTTATAATTAATTAAGCAAAGTTATTTAATTAAATGGGAAGCCATTCCTAATTAATTAAATGAAGTTATTTAATTAAATAAGAAAATTGTCTCTAATTAGTTAAATAGAATTATTTATTTAAATGGAAAAAGGTAATTATGAGAGCATATTTCATTTTATTAAATTAAATATCTCTCCTAATTTCTCTTCAGTTCAAGAATGAAAATTCCTAGTTTACTGCTGATCAAATTAGAAGTGACCTAGATCACTTGCTTTTACACTAAAGTCTATCTTAGCTTACTAACTCTTACACTCAGATCTAAGTTAGTTAACTCCATTTAATTTGAGAATCTTCCTTTATGACTGAACTTCGTCTTCAATCTTGACCGTTGATTGAAATTGATCTCAACCATTGATGGATTCCAGGAAAGTCTATTTAAGAGACCCTCATCTCTTCATTTTAGGAGGATGAATTTGAATTTGCATTGAATTGCTATTGAAATTCATACTCACATTTGCTCACATTTTTTCATACATCTTTCATTCTTAATTTAAATTCATTTAGCTTAATTATGCATAGGTTAATCTAGTTTTATTTCAATTGTTCCTAGATTAGAATGCATTTCTCATTCTAGATTAATCTGCACAATCATATAGATTAATTTCATTTCTTAAATCCTTCATTCTTAGAGGGTCTGGTTGCCTGCACCTTGATTCTAAGGATATTAATAGGAAAAATCCTTCTAGATAGAAGGCAACAGGTTGGCTTGTTGGATGATTTTCGGATGGACAATCCAATGTTCATGTGTGTGTGAAGCGTAAGGCCACATTTCACATATGCATTTCTGGCACCCACCATGGGGCCAGGAAAATCAATTTCTTTGACCTTACTCTGCATTTTTAAAATCATTTTTGTATTTTTTGTCCGTATAGTCACTGGAATCTTCACGTAAGACATTCCATTTTCGCGCGAGGATTTGAAGTTCTTGTGTGAAGTTTTGTACTGAATCGCGTGAAAAAGTGTCCCATTGCACAAATATTAATGCGGCACATTATTTTCTTGCACATCTTGGTAAAAGATTTTGCGTGACCCTGTGCAAGATTTCGCATGAGATAGAAAACTTCATGCGGACCTGTAAATGATTTCGTGCGAGTCTGTGCATGATTTCGCGCAAAATTTTGCAACAACAATACAAAAGACCATTTTTTTCCAATTTGTTTTGTTGTTTTCATAGGTGTTAAATTTTTCTAAACTATTTTATGGGTATAAAAAAGAACCAAAAAAGTTAATTTTTAATTTTCCCATAGTTAAGCTTCAATTTTCACTAACATGTTTGCTCTGAAGCATATTTATTTCCATTTTTCTAGATTTCTATAGCCTAACAGTAGTCTACAGGACATTTCACAAAGACTCCTTATAAAAACTCTTTGAACATGAACTGACTGTGTGTTTGCAGGATGATTGCCAAAGATATGTTTGTCTAAGACCAAATTTCAAACCCACAAAACATTATGTATTCTTTTCTTGCTTTCCAAACTAGATTAATTAGGGGTTTGTGAACTTGTTAGGGTGCAAGACGAAAGAATAGGAGATTATGCTCTTCACCACTTGGAGGTCATGACCAAGGGTGAATCAAAAACCTAGACACTTTCGAAAGACAGCATTCTGAAGAAGGCAAGCAACTTAGTGGTTCTCCAGTACTTGTTCTCTTCTATGATAAGATGGTGATTTTGTTTTAAGGGAATCCAAATCTTTAAGGAAGAATAAGTCTTGGTTGATTAAGCTAAGTTGGTAATTAACCTATTTTGTGTGTTTGGGTGAGAAAGTAAGGTAGAGGAGTATGCTCTTTCCTCTTGGGGGAAATAAAAAACTTTGACCCTTGCGATCAAACCACCAGTCCGAGTCAGTCCTTTAGAGGGCCTACTCGATTGATCCAACCTTCGGGAATGGCCCAAGTGAGCACACTCCTTTTGCCAAAGTTTCCAACTCACTATAATAAAGAAGCTTTGTAGAGAAAAAGACTCCAAAGCCAGATTAATTTCCTCTCCTTTATTCCTGATATCGCATATCAAGGAGAGGCTCTGTCTGTGCACTGGTCAGCACCGACCTCTAGCTTGCTAAGCAATTAGTGTACACTTTTAGATGCTGGTGTGGGCTGCTAGCCTCAACTCCACTTGCAGAGCCACTGGGGATTAATTTGAATGGAAGCCAAGTAAAAACCTCTTAGTTATAAGCTACCCGGTTCACCTCCGAAAGGAGGCATAATCTTTGTGCATGGAAGGGGAAGAATCTCTCTTGTAGAACTCACCATAGGCATGCTACTAGATGTTTGAAGGTGGTATACGCACTCGTCCCCTACCACAAGGGTTCTCATTCAGCGTATACTATTGAGTCCTTTGAATATACAAAAAATATGGGCACCCTCTAGGGGGTGACATGGTTGTGTGCGGTACACACATGCGCATAAGATGTGGGAGAAAGGTTTTTCCTTCTCTACCATTTTCTATTTCTAGGGATAAAGTGTGTTTGTTATCGAGTCCTAAACATGTGCAAACTTGCTCAAACAAATTAAAAGTCAAGACTCCCCAGTCCCTCTAAGTTGCTTTGCCCTCAGTTGGATTGTATTCGACTACTACTTGCTTCCCATGTCTTGTTAAAAACACTTGCCTTGTTCAAAACCAAATGTCGTTTAAACACTTGAAAATCAACCTTGCTATCTATCTAAAATCTACCAAATGAATCAACAATTTGTCCAAAACTATTTGAAATCTTCAAAGTCTTTTCAAAATCTAGTTCAGTTGTCAGTTTGGTTTCCATTTTTGCACATAGTTTGCAAACTTTTGTGCGAATACTTTTTGTCCTACCACTTCTTCACATATCTTTGTCCAAGTTCTTGTGCAAACAATTGTAGATCTCTGTGTGTGATCTAGCCTTAGTGTCCTTATTTTGTTGTCAAACCTTGCACTTCTTCGTGTTGCCTAGAGCACATTATCATGTGAAATATTTATGCTATCCGAGTCTTTGCATGGCCCTGTGTAATTTCTCATGGTCCTCTCAGAGGATCTTCATGTGAAATCTTGAGTCTGAACTATCAAGTTAGTCTATTAGATCATTTCTTGCATTGGTTTACTACTTCTCTATCTGAAAACAGTCCCAAACAGTGTCATTTTTCTTAGCTGAAAATTTGTGACCTATACTTTGACTAGTCTCATCTTTTAGTTATCTTGATTCTCGTTCTTTAGTGCTTGTCATACTCTACATCACGATAGTCATAATCTTTGGCTATTCTAGCCTTCAAATCAGACTATTCATGCCTTAGCATACAACAATCTTATCTTGTCCTATTGAGACTATGTTCAAGTGTGGTCCTTCTCTAACCTTTTGGTTTTCATCATTGTCTACGACTGTGGCAACTTGGCTTATGTTCTAAAACTTGGTTGTCACTACTTGAAACATAGTACATCAAAATGGCTAACAACAAATGTGCTAAATCTAATATTCCTAGTGAGGAAGAAAAGCTACTTATTGCAAACATGAAGCAACAAATCCAATCAATGAGTGCTCAAATTCAAAAACTAAGGGAGGAAGATGAAACATCATTGAACAAATTCTCCTTGAGAGAAAATTTCCCTTCCTTCTATGAAAACCAAAAATTAAATTCTTGTGATCTTGAATCCAAGATATCTAAGAGCACTTCACAAACACCCAAGAAATCTAGAAATATTTTTGACGAAAAACCTTGGGAACCTAAACATAAGCGTGATTTCACACCTTTGGGAAAATCTTATGAATTAACCTTGGAAGAACTTCTTGAAGAAAAACTCATTACTTTACTTAAGCTCACTTTGAGGGAGTTTCCTTTATGAGTAACTATTGTGCCTATCATAGACATAATTTTCATAAAACTTCACATTGTAAGAAGCTGAAAAACGAGATCCAAGATCTCTTTGATAATGGCATAATTCAAAAATCTAAGCTCTCCACTACTAAAGATTCTACTCTCAAGAAGGATCAACCTCATGAAACCATGTCTAGTAATGGTTCAAATGCAACTTCTACTTCTTCCAACATACATCCACCTTCTAAATTGTCCAATCTTTCCAACATATATTCACCAAAAGAACTCACTACTCCCCCAGTTGACTATGTGTACCCTCAAAGGCTGCCTCTAAAGGAAACTCAAGCTAATCTTGACTTAGCTGCAAACCTCTCCCATACTACTCAAACCAAAGATCCAAAACCTCCATGTGTTGCTCCTCCTATTATCCCGACTCCAACTATTCCTCCATTGTCCCTTCAAGAGCCTATTATGGAGACTCTAGAAATATATTTGAATACACATTCAGATACTCCCTCATCCTCGAAATTGGTTTCATGTCAAGAGGACCACTTAAATGATGAAGAAACAAGTGTTGATCAAGACCAAGATTCCTTCATCCCCTTTCAAGTCTTCCAAGATCTCGTGCCTCCATCTCAAGAGCCACATAGTCCTCCATCTCCCATGTCATGCACCTCTACTAAGCAAGATCAAGATATTCCTTCCACCATCCTTAAGGATATTATAAAAGACCAAGATAAGGATACTTTTCCTATGTTACCTAAAATTTCTTTTGAAGAGAACCTCGCTACATTCACTTTCAAACTATGCTCAAGCTTTAAATACTCTTGTCAATGGCATTGCTCCTATAATAGTTGCTCATAAATCTATTGATGGCTTTGGTCATGTTGCTCACTCTAAAGATGTTAATATCCCTACTCATGGTCCATTTACATCTTCTAAATCTATCCTTGGTCCCTACCCATCTAAGCTAAAACCTTCAAGTCTTCCATCCATATTGGGACCTTATGTTCCTCTATCTCCTACTTCCACTCTTAGCCCATTACACATTCCTCCTACCCTACCCCAAGACCAACAGAGATACACATACTTGAACTCTTCACATCCACCTTTCCATCTAAACCAGTCATATTGGCCTCATTCATCCATAAATCCCAAGTCCTTTGGAAGCAATTTGGATGATCAACTGAAACACAAGTGCATGAATCCATCCTCAAAAGTTCACTATGTCTCCTCTAATCGACATGTGAATTTCAAGAAGGAAAATAAACAAAAGAGACTGCAAAGGTCCACTATTCAAAGAGCTCAACCAAGGAAAGTATGGGTTCTTAAATCTGTCATTGAATAAATGCATTCCAAAGCATCTAATGAAAAATCAAAAGCTATATGGATTCCCAAGTCTCTTTTGAAGGACTTGAATATTGAAAACAAATCAAAGTTGACATTCAAGCTTCCAAAGGTTTCCACTCCATCTCCTTCCCAACATCTTCCTAAAAAGGTTTCAAAACCTTCTAATCCACCCCTCTCCAAAATGGCTTTCCTACATCATATATCTAAGCCTCAATCTATTTCATCCATATTTTCTCCATCATTCCACTACCTTTCAAGGTGTGTGTCAATATTGATCTTGCCTAATATCTCATCCACCCTCATGAGATCCTCTAAATCTTATGCCTACTTGCCATCCTTTCTTGTTTTAGTCTTCCAAAACCAACAACCTTATCCTCCATCTACCTCTCATTTTCCTATCATTTTCCTTCCATTACCTTATCAACATCTTTGAGTGTACCTTACTATGGACTTGGCTTATAATATCTTATCTTTCTTATAGGCATGCTATATAACTTGAAGAAGGCTTGAATTCTTTCCAAAAACTCTAAAAATTCAAAAAAAAAGAAAAAAAAAAAGAAAAAAAGAAAAAAAAAAGCCTTGGTGAAAACCTGGAAATAGGTGCCTTGGTAGAAAAAGTAAAGAAAAATAAATCCATCCTATGGTGAAAACCACTTCTTGTGGCACCTTGGATAAGTACCATGATGAAAACTTGGTAAACAGGTGTCATGCGTAATTCTTCCATCCATGATATCCTATCATGATCTTGCTTATCCTTTATACGTCCTCATGCTTGAAGTCATTCACTCATAAACTCCATAACAATTTTTTTAATCCTATTCAGTTAACCCTTTGGTCTTGATCAACAAAATAAAGAAGAAAACTTAGTTCTTAGCAATCTCTTGACATGGTCATTTTTCTTGGATTACTTACACGATACCCTTCATTACACCATGAGCTTATATTGTTATATCCTTTTCCCTAGCTTGGGTAATCTTGTGAAGGCTTTCCTTGAGGGTAACATTCACCACTTCATACTCCTTGCCTATCCATATCCACTTATCCACCAACTTGCTACTACATATTGTCCTGCACCTTGCTAGACACTAGAACAAAATCAAGGTAATCCTTCTTGAGAGCTAGTAATCTCTGAAAAAGTTCTAAAAATTTGAAAATATCTAAAAATTGAAAAAGTCTTAAAAAATTTTGTTACCCTTGTGAAAACCTAGAAATAGGCACCTTGGTAACACAAAAAAAATTGGAAAAGAGAAAAATACAAAAAAAATCAAAAAATACAAAAAAATTGGAAAAATAAAAAAAGTGCCATTGGTAAAAACCTAGAAATAGGCATCATGGTAGCAAAAAAAGAGAGTTCTACCAAGAAAGTGAAAACTTGGTAAATAGGTGCCCCTTGTTTCCAACAATCCATCTTGCAGCACATCTTTTGGCTATTCTGTACAGTCACTTTCATGCTTTCGCTTTCCTATTTTTCCTGCTTTCTGCTCATGTATCCATGGATTGAGTCTTGTCACAGCTCGAGGGCATTCCGCCCTAGTGTCACACTTTTTTAGATTTTCCTCATAGGATCTCCTTCGTGACAGTCACCAGTGGTCCTCACTGTGTCTGCCTACTATCGCTAGTGTCACTCTTTTCGAGATTCTTCTCATAGAATCTCTTTTGCAATAGTCACCAGTTGTTTCAACCGTGCCTTCCTATTGTTGCTTGGGTCACATCTCCAGATTCCTTTATGGAAGATCTCTCTTGCGTCAGTCACCAGTCATCCTGGCTATGTCTGTCTACAATCACTTAGTCCTCTTTAGGTTTTTCATTGTGAAGTTTCCTCTTTGACCTGAGTCACTAGTCACTCTAACCGCGTCTGCCTACTATTGTCATGCTACTGAAGATTTATTTCAAACATATTCTGAACATTGACACCTGACATCAATCCCAAAAACATTGAACTAAAAAACAAAGACATACTTGTTTGGATATGCTGAGCATTTTGCTTTGTTTGCTTTGTTTTTCTTTATCACATCTCCTCAAGCAACTCGATGAGGTCGTCTTCGGCTAGAGAAGTAATGACTGGGGGCATGATATTTTCTTTGATTTTTGTTTGTGGTTTAGTTCCAACAAGTTGATACATTCCTATAAAAGGGGTGTCCAATATAAGAGCCTCCATCTTGTATTGGATGGCCGGGTGTACCTTGACTCCTTTTGTATGAATACATCAATAATGTTGGTTCTTCTCCTTGTTTGTTGGAGTGAACTCTTCATGCTACAGTAAATACTGATACTCATCTTGCTAAGTGAACGTACAGGTCATTGCGAGTATATCTAGCACACTTCTGTCTTAGGTTACAAATGCAAGGGTCATTACAAATAGAATAAATACTGAATACTTAGCATAAGATGGATCTCCCATGTGTCTGGTGTGTTTGTATGCAAGCAATATTCAGGTCATCCTTGCATTTATGCTTTGATGCTTATGTTAACTTGCTACATTAAAATGGACAAATGTTCTGGTCATTTTGACTTCTTGTGCCTCGAATGCTTACATTTAATCCTGACAAACTAATAACATATGTTATATTCATATTTTCATGATTGAAATTTTAGTGGGAATTGTATGACCTATGAGCTTTGTTCTATATCCGATGATGATTAAATATCGAGGCTTGGTAACTAGACCTAGGGTTGCATTTAACATAGTCTTGCATTACATACTTCATTTTCATAAGCACGCAATTTGATGGTCATTATGTTCCTACCCTTTGTAATGAAGGATTGGGGGCATCTCCACATGTATCAGGTTTCTTAATGCCTGCACAAGTGTTCAGTCTATCAATTTGTGTTCCTCGGTGAAGTACCTATTGCTATCAAGCGAAAACATGGAACACTACATGAGATGTCAGTCCATTTCCATATGCATTGCATCCATATACTTATAATATCTACTCTACATGCTCATAACCACATCACAATACATAGGCATCATAATCAAACTCAAACATACATCTCATCATCATCATATTGACATCTCATGTACATCAAAGTAAAGGAAAACAGACAATGACATGTACATAGGGATACTCGGCTCAAGATCTCATATATATATATATATATATATATATATGTATATATATGTGTATATATATATACACATATATATACATATATATATATGTATATATATGTGTATATATATATATATATGTATATATATGTGTATATATATATATACATATATATACATATACATATATATATATACACACATATATATACATACATATATATATATATATATATATCAAAAGAATGGATCACTACAAAAAATGGGCGCTACTCAAGCGCAATCGAACAAAAATGATACATGTGGTGCTAGCGTACCAATCAATACATAGCCAGAGATCAAAATTAGAGTCAAGCATAGAGCGTCTAACTCTGTCCTATACCCTCACCTCTAGGAGGAGTAGGACCAACAGGTGGCAGAGGCGATGGTGCCATCTCTAGTCTGGCAGGAGGTCGTGCACCTCTAGACTCTCTCGCATACTGAGAAAAGTGTTGAACCTATAGTGTCTCATCTGGTACTGTACTCGTATATGCAGCATAATAGTAGGCAAACTGACCTGACTGAAAGCGGATCTCATCCTGCGCCAATTCCAATCTTTTCTCGACAGTCTCCACGCACTCCTCCATCGATATATCTCTCACTATCTCTCCACTAGTTGCGCATCCTAGACTGCCACTAAAATCTATAGATCCCCCAACTGTCGAGAGGCCTGACGAATCCAATCTCAGTACCATTGTACCGTGTCCTGCACTCCACCTGTTGATTGATCCAACATATCCTCATCCACCATCTCCAGTGCCTGCTGCTGTAGTGGTGCCTCCCGTTGTGGTGGAACTTGCTGCTGTGGAGCCTCTTGCTGAGGGGCCTACTCCTTTGTCCTTTATGTCTGTCACCGACTATGTCCTATCCCACTGCCCCCGGCACCTAGGTCTGATCCCATCTAATGTGGAGGAATCTACATCTACTGTACCTAGTGTTGGACCCATGACTACTGTTGTGGCTGACCTGGCAGTTGTGGCTGTGCCTATTGTTGCTGGGGCACCTACCTCTATGCCTGACCTAACATCCCCATTGGATCTATAAACTATGGGAATGGATGGCTAATAAAAAATGTCTGATACGCAGGTGTCATCCCTGCATCTACTACCTCCGGTTGGTAGTCCCACTAAATTGCAGCTATGCTGCGAATATCTATCATGGATCACCCTTGATCCATCTATGGTGGCCATCCCCGCTCAACATCCTTCTGCAACCTGGCATAGGCACGGTACTAAAAAAAAATTTCCTGTGGTCGGCCATACTGCTGCCACACTCGTGAGATCAAAAATCTCCCTATGACTGATGTGGTCCTGCCCGCCAGAGGTCGAGAACTAAACATCCACGGTAACTCTCTAGGGGCATCATCCTAGTCCTTTGTCTCTCACCAAGGTCACCATACAACAAAGACCAGGTCATCAAGATGTGTTTTCCAGTGCTCAGTCTTACCTAGGTGGACCTGGGTAATGTGCCCTCGATATCTACATATATAGGGCTCTATGGGCTCTCTGGCATCCTCAAAAATTGGCCTGCATATGAGAACATGCTCTCAGGCCCAAATCTACAAGACATATGCTCCAGCTGCCATCATCTTTTTCTCATGGAAGATGACCTCGTGCATCTCATGGAAAAGATGGGCCAACATGCACTAACCCAACCCAAAGATCTTGGG
This sequence comes from Cupressus sempervirens, assembly GCA_028749045.1. Taxonomy (NCBI): domain Eukaryota; kingdom Viridiplantae; phylum Streptophyta; class Pinopsida; order Cupressales; family Cupressaceae; genus Cupressus; species Cupressus sempervirens. The sequence goes on from CM053793.1 coordinate 240,661,582, forward strand.
TGCCTCCAACATCCTGCAAAGCATGGCTCCCCACTCGCACTCCAAACCATGTTGTCCTCTATCAAGACATAAGAAACAACTCAAAAATATAGCCAGCATAGATGCCAGCCTATGCGTCAGTCCATAGGTGTGCATTAGCTCATCCCTGCTGATGGCCCTGCCCCTCGATAGCTCTCTCCCAAACACAATAGATAGTGCCTTTGTACCTACTCTGGGCACTGTATCATAGATGACCCAAGTACCGTGAAAGGGGATCCTCAGTATCCTCCATATATCCTCTAGGGTGATCGTCATCTCACCCGTCAACAAATGAAAAGTGTTCATCTCCCAATGGAAATGCTCCACCAAACCTGTTAGTAAGCCGTGATTCACCATCACAACTGGAATCTGGCATAATGAAGACAAACCCAATCGAGCAATGTGTGCCCGATCAGCATCATCGAGATTCTACAATAACTCCCCATATGGTGGGTAGTGTGATCTGAATGTGACATCACCGAAGACCTTCTGCACGCACAAAAAAAAAGACAAATGAAACAATCAGTATCAAGTTGAAATGATACATCAAAACAAATTAAAATACACTTTTTAGGCATGAAATTAAAACTTTTAAGCATGACTGTCACGGGATTTTTCCCGAAGTTCGTGAAATCTTGTGTGAAGCCGTGAAACGTTGCATGAAGTTACCCAAGTCTCGTACGAAGATCTTAAACCTCACACGAAGAATCACATCATCCTGCGAGAAAAGATCTTCATGCGTGAAAAATGAATTCCCTTCACACGAAGAATCTCGTTCTTCGTGCGAGACATAAGCACCTCCTGCGCAAAGATTCTCTTGCCGCATGCGAAGAAACAATGCACCCTATTTCTTCGTGCCAAGAAAGAAGATCTTCGTGTGAAAGAAGATAAGTCTCATGTGAAGACCATTTGGACAACCCTAAAACATGCTAAAATATACAATAAATGACCTCGTAAAGTGTAAAAGTGAAAGTACGAATATGGGAAATCGATGACTCACCAATGGTCCGTAGTATATTGGCCGACTGTGTCATCTGGAGCACTCAAAATGATGGTATCTCACGTTCACTACCATATCTCTCTTAGAGCTCAAAATCACTAGAACAAAAAAGTACAAATGAGTTTGAAAATGACACCTTGGACCCTTATATAGCTAATGACCAAATTTTTCAAAGTGCTTTGATTTGCGTAAAAATCACCCCCTAGCTAATTGGACCATTTTGAATCCATTTTCGAGATCAAATTTGAAATATAACACATGTAAGTGCCTCAAAAATACGTTTTAAAGTTTTGGAGACCGACGCGATCAAACACTTGTGCAGTCTGAATTTATCTGATATCTTCGGATTCTTGAAATCTTTTTCAATTCTAAATTCTCCATATTTTCGAAATTCATTTTGAAAATCTTCAACTCAAAGTCAACTTTTCTTAATTCTAGTCAACTAATGGTCAAACTTGGTCTTCTAGACCTCAAAACCATGTCGAATTAACTCTAAATCTTCTTTTGATTTCTTCTACATTCTATTGAATCTCAAATTTTTTTTATATTGCTTTATGTCACATTTCTAGTGTGTCATCTTTCGATTTCACTCCTGAGGGGGTAGGATGATTACATCATTGAATACTTATTGCTCGAGGCATCTTGTTCCCATCTTATGTCCTCATTATTCAAGGCATCTCATCACTTGGGGCATTTTGCTCCCTCTTATCTGGCATCTTTGCCATCTATCTTATCTTTTCATCAAATTGATCAACCTTATAACAACCTTTCTCGGAGTTCGATGGACATGTATTGGGACAATCTAAACCCTGACTCTTGAGGATTAAGCCTTTTTCTGGGGATGATTCTGAGACTCATAATTGGATCTTATCAACTCAGGTATCTAGGTGTTCTATCTGGATCCTTGAAGGTTACGCTCTGTTCTAGAGATGATCTTCTAAATGCTATCAATCTCAGGTATCTAGGTGTTCTATCTAGATCCTTGAAGGTTGAGCTCCATTATGGATATAATCTTCTAAATGCTATCAATCTCAGGTATCTAGCTGTTCTATCTGGATCCTTAAAGGTCAAACTTCGTTATGAAGAAACCTTTTAAATGCTTATCGATCTCAGGTATCTAGGTGTTCTATTTGGATCCTTGAAGGTTAAGCTCCATTCTGGAGATAATCTTCTAAATGCTATCAATCTCAGGTATCTATGTGTTCTATCTAGATCCTTAAAGGTTTAACTTCATTCTGAAGAAACCTTTTAAATGCTTATCAATCTCAGTTATCTAGGTGTTCTATCTGGATCCTTGAAGGTTAAGCTCCGTTCTGGAGATAATCTTCTAAATTCTTATCAATCTCAGGTATCTAGGTGTTCTATCTGGATCCTTAAAGGCCAAACTTCGTTCTGAAGAAATCTTTTAAATGCTTATCAATTTTAGGTATCTAGGCATTCTGCTTGGATTCCTAGGGATTAAGCTCTGTTCTAGAGATAGTCCTTAAAAGCTTATCAATTGGTCTTCATATCATCAACTTCAGAATTAATCTCATCTTCACAACATGCTTTCTGATTTTCTTTGAATTGAATGTGTTGTTCACACATTCATTCAAAGAGGGGCAAAATGTAATACCTCAAAATTGGCTTATTACCATGATGTCCAATTCTGGTATATTTCTGATCGATTCTAAAGTCCTATGCCACTAGGCAATTCTTATTCTGCTACTCGCTACTTAACTTAATTGTGAAATGCGAAAAACCTAAATCTGCATTAATCAGACTCTTTACTTAATTCCTATAGTATTGACTCACATTAGTCACATTAAACCTATTGATTAAGATTTAATTTAAATATTAATTATTTATACTTTAATTAAATTAAATTATCTCCTAAGGCTAATGTACTATGGAATTAAATTTATTTAATTTGATAAATATACCTATTTTAATTAATTTAAAAAAATTATTTAATTAAATGGAGAAGCTACTTATAATTAACTAAGCAAAGTTATTTAATTAAATGGGAAGCCATTCCTAATTAATTAAATGAAGTTATTTAATTAAATAAGAAAAGTGTCTATAATTAATTAAATAGAATTATTTAATTAAATGGAAAAAGGTAATTATGAGAGCATATCTCATTTTATTAAATTAAATATCTCTCCTAATTTCTCTTCAGTTCAAGAATGGAAATTCCCAGTTCACTGCTGATCAAATTAGAAGTGACCCAAATCACTTGCTTTTACACTAAAGTCTATCTGAGCTGACTAACTCTTACACTCAGATCTGAGTTAGTTAGCTCCATTTAATTTGGGAATCTTCTTATATGACTGAACTTCATCTTCAATCCTGACCGTTGATTGAAATTGATCTCAACCGTTGATAGATTCAAAGAAAGTCTATTTAAGAGACCCTCATCTCTTCATTTTAGGAGGATGAATTGGAATTTGCATTGAATTGTTGTTGAAATTTATACTCACATTTGCTCACATTTGCACACATTTTTGCATACATCTTGCATTCTTAGTTTAAATTCATTTAGCTTAATTATGCATAGGTTAATCTTGTTTTGTTTCAATTGTTCCTAGATTAGAATGCACTTCTCATTCTAGATTAATCTGCACAATCATATAGATTTATTTCATTTCTTAAATCCTTCATTCTTAGAGTGTCTAGTTGCCTGCACCTCGATTCTGAGGATATTAATAGGCAAAATCCTTCTAGATAGAAGGCAATAGGTCGGCTTGTTGGATGATTTTTGGATGAAAAATACAATGTTCATTCCGAGATGAATCCTCATATAAACACCATGTTGAAATGTGTGTGTGAAGCGTAAGGCCACATTCTGCATATACAGAAACATATGTCATCATTTAATGGGTCAAAGGGGTCATAGGTCACCCTATGACCCCCTTTGACCCATATGAACAATTCTAATATGTCCCCAAGGGTCCTAGAACCCTTAGGGACATATGTCATCATTTAATAGGTCAAATGGGGCCATAGGTAACCCTATCACCCCCTTTGACCCATATGAAAAATTATAATATGTCCCTAGGTGTGCTTGGATCCCTCGGGACATATTTCATCATTTAATAGGACAAAGGGGGTCATAGATCACTCTATGACCCCCTTTGATGCATATGAACAATTCTAATATGCCCCTAGGGGTCCTAGGACCCCTAGGGACATATGTCATCATTCAATAGGTCAAAGGGGGTCATAGGTCAACCCATGACCCCCTTTGATCCATATGAACAATTCTGATATATCTCTCAGGGTCCTAGGATCGCTGGGGACTTATGTCATCATTTAATGGGTCAAAGGGGGTCATAGGTCACCCAATGACCCCTTTGACCCATAATAACCATTCTAATATGTCCCTAGCAGTCCGTGGACCCCTAGGGACATATGTCATCATTTAATGGATTAAAGGGAGTCATAGGTCACCCTATGACCCCTTTTGACCCATATGAACGATTCTAATATGTCCTTGAGGGTCCTAGGACCTCGAGGGACATATCTCATCATTTTATGGGTGAAAGGGGGTCATAAGGTCAACCTATGACCCATTTTGACCAAATGAACAATTCTATTATGCCCTTAGGGGTCCTTGGACCCCTAGGGACATATGTCATCATTTAATGTGTCAAAGGGGGCCATAAGTCACCCTATGACCCCTTTTGACCCATATGAACAATTCTAATATGTTTCTAGCATTCTTAGGACCCTTAGGGACATATGTCATCATTTAATGAGTCAAAGGGGGTCATAGGTCACCCTATGACCCCTTGTGACCCACATGAACAATTCTTATATGTCCCTAGGGGTCCTTGGGTCTGTAGGGACATATGTCGCCATTTAACAGGTCAAAGGGGGCCATACGTCACCCTATGACCCCTTTTGACCCATATGAACAATTTTAATATGTCCCTAAGGGTCCTAAGACCCCTATGGACATATGCCATCATTTAACGGGTCATAGGGTGTCATAGGTCACCCTGTGACACCCTGTGACCCATATGATCAATTCTAATATGTCCCTAGGGGTCATAGGACCCCTAAGGACATATGTCATCATTTAATGGGTCAGAGGGGGTCATAGGTCACTCGATGACCCCCTCTGACTCATATGAACAATTCTAATATGTCCCTAGGGGTCCTTCGACTCGTAGGGACATATGTCGTCAGTTAATGGGTAAAAAGGGGTTATAGGTCACCCTATGAAACCCTCTGACCCATATGAATAATACTAATATGTATCTAGGGGTCCTAGGATCCCTAGGGACATATGTCGTCATTTAATGGGTCAAAGGGGGTCATAGGTCACCCTATGACCCCCTTTGACACATATGAACTATTCTAATATGTTCTTAGGGGTCCTTGGACCCTTAAGGACATGTTTCATAATTTTATTTGTAAAAGGGGGCCATAGGATACCCTATGACCCCCTTTGACCCATATGAACAATTCTAATATGTCCCTAGGGGTCCTAAGATCCCTAGGGACATATGTCATCATTTTATAGGCTAGAGAGGGTCATAGGTCACCCTATGACCCTCTTTGACCCATATGAACAATTATAATATGTCCCTAGGGGTCCTAGGACACCTAGGGACATATGTCAACATTTAATGGGTCAGAGGGTGTCATAGGTCACCCTATGAACCCCTTTGACTCATATGAACAATTCTAATATGTCCCTAGGGGTCCTTGGAGGCCTAGGGACATAAGTTGTCATTTAATGGGTCACAGGGGGCCATAGGTCACCCTATGACCCTCTCTGACCCATATGAACATTTCTAATCTAGGACCACTAGAGATATATGTCGTCATTTCATGGGTCAGAGGGGGTCATAGGTCACCCTATGACCCCGTTTGACCCATATGAACAATGCTAATATGTCTATAGGGGTCCTTGGAGCCCTAGGGACAGATGTCGTCATTTAGTGGGTCAGAGAGGGTCATAGGTCACCTTATGACCCCCTCTGACCCATATGAACAATTCTAATATGTCACTTGGGGTCCTTTGACCTGTACGAACATATGTCATTATTTAATGGGTCAAAGGGGGTCATAGGTCACCGTATGAATCCCTCTAACCCATATGAACAATTTTAATATGTCTCTAGGGGTACTTGGACACCTAGGAACATATGTCATAATTTAATAGGTCAAATGGGGTCATAGGTCAACCTATGACCCCCTTTGACCCATATTAACAATTCTAATATGTCCCTAAGGGTCCAAAGAACCCTAGTATCATATGTCATCATTTAATTGGTCAACGGGGGTCATATGGTGACCCATACAAATAATTCAAATATGTCCTTAGGGGTCCTTGGGCCCCTAGGGACAAATGTCATCATATAATGGGTCAAAGGGGGTCATAAGGTGAACCTATGACCCCCTTTGACCATATGGAAAAATTCTAATATGCCCCTATGGGTCTTTGGAACCCTAGGGACATATGTCATCATTTAATGTGTCAAAGGGGGCCATAGGTCACCCTATGACCCCCTTTGACCCATATGAACAATTCTAATATGTCTGTAGGGGTGCTAGGACCCTTAGGGACATATTTCATCATTTAATGGGTCAACGGTAGTCATAGGTCACCCTTTGACCCCCTTTGACCCATATGAAAAATTCTAATATGTCCCTAGGGGTCCTTGGACCCATAGGGACATATGTCATCATTTAATGGGTCAAAGGTGGCTATAGGTCATGCTATGACCCCCTTTGACCCATATGAACAATTCTAATATGTCCCTAGGGGTCCTAAGACCCCTAGGGACATATGTCATCATTTAATGGGTGAAAGGGGGTCTTAGGTCACCTTATGACCCCCTTTGACCCATATAAACAATTATAATATGTTCCGAGGGGATCTACGACCCCTAGGGATATATGTCCTCATTTAATGGGTCAAAAGGGGTATAGGTCACCCAATGACCCCCTTTGACCCATATGAACAATTTCTATATATCCCTATGCGTCCTAAGACCCCTAGGGATATATGTCTTCATTTAATGGGTCAAAGGGGGTCATACGTCACCTTATGACCCTTTTTAACCTATATTAACCATTCTAATATGTCCTTCGAGGTACTAGGACACTTAGGGACATATCTCATCATTTAATGGATTCCCATATGAACAATTCTAATATGTCTGTAGGGGTCCTTGGACCGCTAGGGACATATGTCATCATTTAATGGGTCAAAAGGGGTCATAGGTCACCCTATGACCCCTTTTGACCTATATGAACAATTCTAATATGTCCCCAGGGGTCCTAGGATGCCTTTGGACATATGTCATCATTTGAATGAGTCAAAGGGGGTCATAGGTCACCCTATGACCCCCTTTGACCCATATGAAGAATTGTAATATGCCCCTAGGGATCTTAGGAACCCTAGGGACATACATCATCATTTCATGGGTCAAAGGGGGTCATAGGTCACCTTATGACCCGCTTTGATCCATATTAACCATTCTAACATGTCTCTAGAGGTCCTAGGACCCCTAGGGACATATGTCGTCATTTAATGACTCAAAGACCTATGACCCCCTTTGACCCATATGAACAATTCTAATATGTCCCTAGGGGTTCTTAGACCCCTAGGGACATATGTCATCATTTAATGAGTAAAAAGGGGTCTTAGGGCACCCTATGACCCCCTTTGACCTATATGAAAAATTCTAATATATCTCTAAGGGTAGTTGGACCCCTAGGGACATATGACATCATTTAATGGGTCAAAGGGGGTCATAGGTCACCTTATGGCCTGCTTTGATCCATATGAACAATTCTAATATGCCCCTAAGCATCTAAAAATTCCTAGGGACATATGTCATTATTTAATGGGTCAAAGGGGGTCGTAGGTCAACCTATGACACCCTTCGACCCATAAGAACAATTCTAATATTTCTCTAGGGGTCCTAGGACCCCTAGGGACATATGTCATAATTTAATGGTTCAACGGGGGTCATAGGTCACCCTATGACCTTCTTTGACCCATATTAGCCATTCTAATATGTCTGTATGAGTCCTAGGACTGGTAGGGACATATGTCATCATTTAATGGGTCAACAAGGACCCCCTTTGATCCATATGAACAATTATAATATGTTGCTAGGGATACTTGGACCCCTAGGGACATATGTCGTGATTTAATGGGACCTATGACCCCCTTTGATCAATATTAACCATTCTAATATGTTCCTAGTGGTCTTATTAGCCCTAGGGACATATGTCATCATTCATGGGTCAAAGGGGGTTATAAGTCACCCTATAACCCCCTTTGATCCATATCAATAATTTTAATATGTCCCTAAGGGTCCCATTCCCTAATATACCCCCTATCCCATAGGGACATATGTCATCATTTAATGAGTCAAAGGGGGTCATAGGTCTAGGACCCCTTGGGGCATATGTTATCATTTAATCAGTAAAAGGGGGTCATAGGTTGACCTATGACCCCCTTCGACCCATAAGAATGATTCTAAAATGTCTCTAGGGGTCCTAGGACCCCTAGGGACGTACGCCATTATTTAATGGGTCAAAGGAGGCCATAGGTCACCCTATGACCCCCTTTAACCCATGTTAACCATTATAATATGTCCCTAGGGGTCCCAAGACACCTAGTAACATATGTCATCATTTAATGGGTCAACGGGAGTCATAGGTTACCCTATGACCATTGTTGACCCATATGAACAATTCTAATATGTCCCTAGGTGTCTTTAGATCCCTAGGGACATATGTCATCATTTAATGTGTCAAAGGGGGTCATAGGTCATGTTATGACCCCCTTTGACCCATATGAACAATTCTAATATGCCCCTAGGCATCTTAGGACCCCTAGGGACATATGTTATCATTTAATGGGTCAAAGGGGGTCATAGGTCAACCTATGACGCCCTTTGATCTATAAAAACAATTCTAATATGTCTCTAGGGGTTCCTAGGACCCCTAGGGACATAACTTCTTATTTAAAAGATCAACGAGTGTGATAGGTCGCCCTATGACACCTTTTGACCCATATTAACCATTCTAATATGTCTCTAGTGGTCCTAGGACCTCTAGGAACCTATGTCATCATTTAATGGTTAAACGGGAGTCATAGGTCATCCTATGACCCCCTTTTGACTCATATGAACAATTCTAATATGTCCCTAGGGTCCTTGGATGTCTAGGGACATATGTCATCATTTAATGGATCAAAGGGGGTCATAGGTCACCCTATTACCCCCTTTGACCCATATTAACCATTCTAATATGTTCCTAGGGGTCCTATTACCCGTAGGGACATATTTCATCATTTAATGGGTCAAAGTGGGCCATAGGTCACCCTATTTCCCCCTTTGATCGATTAGAACAATTCTAATTTGTCCCTAGCAGTCCTAAGACCCCTAGGGACATATGTCATCATTTAATGGGTCAGAGGGGGTCATAGGTCACCCTATGACCCCTTGTGACCCATATGAACAATTCTAATATGGACTTCTAGGGACATATGTCATCATTTAATAGGTTAGAGGGGGTCATAGGTCACCCTATGACCCCTTCTAACCCATATGAACAATTCTAATATGTCCTTAGAGGTCGTTGGACCCGGAGGAACATTTGTCATTAGTTAATTGGTCAAAGGTGGTCATAGGTCACCCTATGACCCACTTTAACCCATATGAACAATTGTAATATGTGCCTAGGGGTCCTAGGATCCCTAGAGACATATGTTGTCATTTAATGGGTCAAATGGGGTCATAGGTCACCCTATGACCCCCTTTGACCCATATGAATAATTCAAATATGTCCCTAGGGGTCCTTCGAACTCTAGGGACATATGTCATCATTTAATAGGTCAAAGGAGGTCATAGGTCATCTTATGACCCCCTTTGACCCATATGAACAATTCTAATATGCCCCTAGGGGTCCTAGTACCCCTAGGGACATATGTCATCATTTCATGGGTTAAAGGGAGTCATAGGTCACCGTATGACCCCCTTTGACCCATGTTAACCATTCTAATATGTCCCTAAAGGTTGTAGGACCCCTATGGACATATGTCATCATTTAATGGGTCAAAGGGTGTCATAGGTCACCCTATCACCCCCTTTGACCCATATGAATAATTCTAATATGTCCTTAAAAGTTCTTGTACCCTTAGGGACATATGTCATTATTTAATGGATCAAAGGGGGTCATAGGTCAGCCTATGACCCCCTTTGACCCATATGAACAATTCTAATATGTCCCTAAGTGTCCTTTGACCCCTAGGGACATATGACATCATTTAATGTGTCAAAAGAGGACATAGGGTGGATCAAAGGGGGTCATAGGTCATCGTATGACCCCCTTTGACCCACTAAATGATGACATATTGGTTAAAGTGGGTCATAGGTCAAACTATGACCCCCTTCAACCCATAAGAATGATTTTAATATGTCGCTAGGGGTCTTAGGAGCCCTAGCGACATATGTCATCATTTAATGGGTCAACGGGGGTCATAGGGTTTGACCAATATTAACCATTCTAATATGTCCCTAGGGGTCCTAGGACCCGTAGGGACATATGTCATCATTTAATGGGTCGATCTATGACCCCCTTTGATCTATATGAACAATTCTAATATGTCCCTAGGGGTCCTTAGACCCCTAGTGACATATGCCATCATTTAATGGGTCAAAGGGGGTCATAAGTCAGACTATGACCCACTTTGACCTATATTAATCATTCTCATATGTCAATAGGGGTGCTATTACTCCTGGGGACATATGTCGTTATTTAATGGGTCAAAGGAGGTCATAGGTCACCCTATGACCCCCTTTGATCCATATGAACAATTCTAATATGTCCCTAGGGGTCCTTGGACCCTTAGGGACATATGTTATTATTTAATGGGTCAAAGGGGGTCATAGGTCACCCTATGACCCCATTTGACTCATATTAACCATTGTAATATGTCCCTAGGTGTCCTAAGACCCCTAGGGAAGTGTCATCATTTAATGGGTTAAAGGGGGTCATAGGTCACCCTATGACCCCCTTTGATCCATATGAACGATTCTAATATGTCCTTAGGGGTCCTAGGACCCCTAGGGACATATGTTATTATTTAATGGGTCAAAGGGGGTCTTAAGTCAATTCTAATATGTCCTTAGGGGTCCTAGGACCCCTAGGGACATATATCGTCATTTAATGGGTCAAAGGGGGTCATAGGTCACCCTATGGCCCCCTTTGACCCATATGAACAATTATAATATGTCCTTAGGGGTCCGTGGACCTTTAGGGACATATGTCATCATTTAATGGGTCAAAAGGGGTTATAGGTCAGCGAATGACTCCCTTTTACCTATATGAACAATT
>CM053793.1:240677949-240757949 GCA_028749045.1 Cupressus sempervirens
AAAATTCTGAATTCTTACATGGATACAAGTCATCCATCATCCCCAGCCAGAGCCACTGATAGCTCCTTTTTACACTAATGATAAAATTTTAAATTTTTTGGTGAAAATCTTTAAATCATTTGATGGGGTTATGTTTATATTGTTCTCATTCACAATTTAACCCTAGCAAATTTGCATGGTCTCCATCATTTTGATCCCTAACCCTAGGCCATATAAGTGAACAAATTTTTATTTTTATCCAAGCACATTGTTTCTTATGATGTTACGAGGAAGGGTTAGCTGAATATCATAAATAAAAGTTGTAGCCTTTCTCAATATCACAATTGTTGTTGTGTCATGTTATTGTAGATAAAATTTTGAATTTCCTTGATCATACAATATCCTTTCTATCGTATGATCATATAACATTTTGAGTGCTTGCATTATTGTCTTCTCCAATGTTACAATGGAAGGCTTATCATGGTGTCATGATTAGTAAAAGGGGCATCTACGATCTTGCGACAAGGTGTTTCTCGTAGGATCAAAAAGGAATAAAGAAGGCGTTGCGATGACATGATACTATGTTATCGTAGGATCATAAAGGTGATAAAGGCGAACAACAAGATGAGCTGTCACACAAGTGTCTGTTCCTTGATTGGATAGGGAAAATGTATGAGTGCTAGGTGTGTTCAATGTCAAAATTAGTGGGACCAGAAAAGGTTTAAGTTGGGCAGCAAATAATGCTCTCCGATCTTATGATGAATCCTTCATCGTAAGATCTCAAGGTTATGAAAAGGGATCTCCAATCTTAGGATTAAGGCATGATCATAGGATCACACAAGAAAATTAATAAGCCACTGATGTTATGATATGAAAGTTTTAAGGGTTTGGTGTAGCATCGTAAAGAAAAACAATATCATTTGCAATGTTACAAAAAGGTGAGCCTAGCCGCTATTGTATGATCGTAGGTTAAGAAAAAGTGACCTGTGATGCTACGAAGCTGCTTGTTGTGTGATCATGGGAGGAGATAAAGTTGATGCCGATGCTGCAAAAAATGGGATGTCATAAGATCATAAAGGGTTTTTCCATTGTGTTCAACTAATCGACAAGAGCTTATCAAAGGGTGTTTGTAAGATCAGAAAGCCAAGGTTGTAGTGGTGCGATGTTACAAAACATCTTTTCAGGTACCTTTTTTGTAATATTGTAGGAGCTTATTTTGATAGAAACATAATGTCATAAAATGAATATCAAGATTCTCAACCAGTAGGATTTTGGTGCACCCACATGTATAAAGAAAAAAATGTCGAACTTGAGGCCAAAATCTAGGGACCTGAGGATGAAATCACATCTCTCAAAGAAAAATTGGCACAAGTAGAACAAAGGATGGCTCCAACTAAAGAGAAGAGGGACAAGGAACATCAATACCAATTAAGGAAAGTGCTAAAGCCCTGATTCAAATAGAAGATACAGAGGAGGATGAGTCATCACAACCAAGAGGAGACAGTTCAGCAAGGAGGTAGCTAAGATATTTTGCAAGCAAGGCAAATGGAGTACAAGGAGAAGGAAAGACTAAAGGACAGATATGAATGTTTTTCTACCTTTTCATCTACCTATCTTTTTGATCAATCTTCTGGGAGATTTTTTTGTAAAATTTGTGGTTCCCATCTTCCAAAGTTTTTATTTTCCATTAAAATTTTGATGTGTGTCCTCTCATTTGTAGCTTGGTACAATCCTATATATGGATTCCCAAGATGAGAAGCAGAGGTCAGTTGTTTGTAGAATTTTTATGTGTCATGTATTATTTTGTAGTTCATCCATTTTTTGTTTTGTAATAATCTGAATGAGTTCACATGTATGCATAGTTGAATACAAAAGGAATATTTGGGACCAATGGTTTTCTTTGTGTGTCATACTATGAGTTTTATTTGCAGTGTTAAGATTTTAATTAAAGGATTTATCCTTATATATCATTATCTTTGAAGTTTTGTCTCTTTTCCATATATCTATAACTTCGAGACTGAATAGACAAGTTTCTTTTTAGTAATGCAATCCAAAAGGTTGTATGTCTCTTATTGATTGCTATTGATTTAAAGAATCAAGTAATTGCTTTCTATAATTGATAAGGTTTAGGGTTTATGGAAAGGATGAGAATCAGAATGAAACTAAAATTTTTATGTTGACATTTTCAATCACAAGTTGATTAAAAAGGTCCAAACCAGCTAATCCCTAACTCTATATCCCACTGGATAAAGCACTGGTCCATTCTAAAGTTCAAGAGTACATTATTGATTCACCTTTTTACATAACAATGACAACAACAAATCAATTTCCCATTTTATGTATTGAAGAGATAGAAGTGCAGATCATGGCTTATTTGTTGTTACTTTCTTTTGTTGTAATTAGCTATTGCAATCAGGAAGTTTGTTAGCAAATTATAGAACAATATTGACCATTTCTATTATAGGGGATAATCTTGCAGAGAAGAATATCAAGTTAATAAGATAAATCCCTTAGGTTTTCCTACCTTGGCTTAGTAGAGCCTAAAGTGAAGTGAGTCTTGTTGACTCTATTAATGTTTGGCCTAGAATTGAGATTTAGCCCTACTGAATATAGGATTTAGCTCATCCTTAGGCTTGTCCCTGTCTTTGTTTCCTAGTATTAGGTTTAAATCCACTTGATATGAATTTACCAGAAAGAACCCCAAAAATTTCCTCAATAAAAGTTTGGACTTCACTTTCTATAAGTCATTCTATATCTCCATAAGCTGCTAAGATTCCTTCTCAAAGAGGACTTGATGCTTTGATACCAATTGTTAATAAGAATAGTCCACACATTGCAACACGGGGTGGGGGGGTGTTAATTAGTTTTGAATGATAATAGTTAAATAAAAACTTGTTAAACTAATCACCAATTGACAATTTAATAATGCACAATAATAAGAAAATAACATTGTAACACAAAGATTTTTGTTCTTAAGGAAAAACCTTGGCTAGAGGAAAAAGCCCCAATGGGGATTATGCCCACTAGCTCTTTTACTAATATATAAATTTAGTGTTAAAGGATATGAGCCTATTAGGAATCAACATAATGAATTTATTACAATTATACCTATTAAAGGATTGGTTCCTGTTAAATGATCAAGACCCCTATTAAAATATTCCAACCCTATTAAGAGTTGATAAGAAAAAAATACTCATCACCAAAAGGATAAGACTCCCTATCTTAGAGGTGAAGGTTAAATTTTTTGGAATTCTATTGGGAAAGTTAGATAGTGAGATGGGGGGTGAATTGGGATCTATAAAACTTTAACCTTCTAAAAAAACATCAAACTAATATCTCTCATCGCTAACTCTTATCTCATCAATATCACAAATCACATAAACATATATTGCAATGATATATTAGATCTAATCTACTGATCACAACCATAAACATAAAAGTAAATGATTGAAACATAACACAAAGATTTGGTTACCTCAAAACCCTCCAAGGTGAAGACAAATCTCCATTGCTGTAGTAACAAAGTTTTCTTATTCGAGGTATAATTTTGATAACTTCTAATGATCTACCCTATGAGGTGTCTTCCCTTCTATGAGCTTACAAAACTTATTTACTCTACCTTGATTAAAGGATTTAAAACTTATAAAAAAGTGAGAACAATGTTAGAAGATTTATATAGGCCTATTAGGACCACTCTAATGACATATTTACCCTTATTCACTTGCTAAAATGTATCAGTACCCAATCCTTTAGTTATCACTATAATGATTTATTACATATCTCCTCTTTTTATTGTCTAACCCTTCTCTGATTTGATATTACTTTGTTATGCACTTTAGTACTCTTCTTAGTCACTCATCATTGTATCACCTTCAAAGTTTGGCTCAAGCATCCAAACCTTGCTTCTTGTACATACACACTCACCATTATGCTTGTTCAAAAGAGGGTTTGGATCCTCCTTATATAACCAACTAGAGAAGGTTCTAGATCAAGATCAATAATCCAGGTTTCTACCTTTTATTTCTTAAACCTATTAATCTCAAATTGGTTTTGACAAGTGAGTGTCTATACACTTAAGTCATTTACTTAGTTCATGCTAAACAAGTAACATATTTCGGGCACAACATATAAGTTAGAGCATTACGAGTAAACAATGAGTGCTGATTCACTTATATGTTGAGTCATTCAAGTGCCAAGAAGATAGTATGTATCAAGTGATTTAGGAGCCAATCAAGTAGTGCATGCCAAGTCATTCAGATACCGAGTGGCAAAATCAAAGTCATAATTAGTGTCGAGCACCAGGGACTTTAGATAATGAGTAACACAGTTTTGACATAGTTGTTTGTATTGTCACAAACTACTATGTAAACCATTTTGAGCTGCCTTAAGGATTGAATTATGATCTTTTGCTGATAAAGAATAATCTTATATGAAAATCCCTATGTATTACATGCATCCAATTAGATAAAGAGAAGGTTTAAGTGGCAATATGGATGAATCACAACCATTGATTCATACATAACCCTAAGTCACCTAAGTCTTCTTAAGGAGGAAAAATCCTAAACTTTTAAATAAATGATCAGAGAGAGAAGGAGAGTTTGCATGTGCAAACAAGACATTCATGGTGACCAAGGTATTATGATATAAATTACATTGTAGAATCAGTTAAAGGAGAATAGAGGAAGGAAAAAATGAGCAATAGAGAGACATTTGATCAAGAAGGATCAAGTACACATAAATATAGAGGTGATCTAACACCAAGAAACAAAGTGCTAATTGTAGGATCGTTGCTAAGACATTCTAACAGGTGAATCAGTTAAATCTCTTAACAGAGTAGTCCTAACAGGCTGTATTTGTAGACACCTAAATTTGATTACACCGCTTTAGTAATCCTATTTAGTTATCTCTAAAGGCATCATTAGTTAAATTTTTATTTAATTAATCCTTTGCCATCCCTAGTTGATTAATTTAATTAATCATCTATAGTCCTAATTGATAAATCAAATAACCTATTATTTATCAATTAAATCCTATTCTTCTATCTAATTCCAAAAATCCCCATTTATTAAATAAATCTATTTGATAAATAAAATCCTCAAATCTAAAAACCCCTAACTTATCCCTAATCCTCCATTTAGCCTAATCCACCCCATCCACCCATACTAACCTAGCTTAGCCACTAACTCACCCACCCTCATTAATGTCATCCACTTGCACATCTCTAACATCCTTAATCTAATCCTAAACTCGAGCCTAATCCACCCCCTAATGTTGTCACATTCCCTAAACAAGTTTAAGACTTTTCTAAACCAAATCAAAGTCTCCCCTCAAAAAACCCAACCACCAAGTCATGAGTGCTCTTACAAAACATAAAAGACTCTTACAAGCCCACTCATGACTCTTACATCCATCTTCCACACTCATTCCTCTTACATCTCTCTTACATACTCAACCCCACTCATCATGCCTTTAACCAACCCTTTACCCTACCCTCTCACACTCATCCTCCTTGTGACAAGTGTCACCTTCCCATTGGTGCTAAAAAAACACAATCCATGTGCTCTCCTTTGAGTGCATCCTAGCCCTCCTTAAGCCTTCATCTCTCCTTGCATCTTAGCCCTCCATCCCTCAAGCCCTTACCCTATAAATTGGATCCCCTCCCAAGCCATTTCAACAATAATCCTTGAGCTAAAGTTATCATGCCCTTTTGAGAGCCAAAATCCATACCCATACCCTTATAATGCCAAATTGAGACCTCACAAAGCTACCAATTTTCATTACCCATCTCCATTGAAGCAGCTTTGAGCATCTTGAGCATACATCCACATCAAAGGACACATCTACAAAATCAAGAAAGCATGGAGTGTTTTCTCTTTTGAGGTTTGCACTTCTTGTTTGCTTTTCTTTTTCTAAACATATATGTGAATTTATTTTTGGTTCGTGAATGTTTACTTTATTGTTAATGTTCTTTGCATACTAAATCTTGTTCTACATTTTGGCACGCCCGGTGGGACCCCACTATGGGTCATTTAATCATCAATTTTTATCTATATGTTGTTTTAAACTAACCATCTAATGTTTGTTGTTGTTTGAGTGTGTTGTGAGGGTGTTTTGCTTATTTTTGCAGGTTAAAGAATGCACTTGGGAAGAAGACATACCCTTAAAAATCCGAAAATAACAAAAAATTAAAAAAATTTATTTGGAAAAAATCCACGTTTTTCAGCTTTTTTTTCATGCAGTGTCGTCTCAGCAGTTTGGCGTCTGTGCCTACAAACTGTCATCTCTACAGATCAGTGCCTCCGTCGGCTACTCTATTGTCTTCGCAACCTGAACTGTTGTCTCTGCTACCGCCATCAGTCAAACTATCATCTCCTCTATCGCTAGCCATCAAACTGTCATCTCCGCAACCTAGACTGTCATCTCCGCCGTCGCCAACTTAATCTGTCATCTCTGCCTCTTTCTTTGTCGTCTCTGCAGATTAGTGTCTTCGTAGATCAGCGTCTCTGCAGTTTGGCGTCTACGCCTAATGAACTGTCATCTTCTCTTGTCTCTATTGCACTTCTATTTTCAAATCTTTATTTCTGCACTTTTAGTGGTTCCATAGAGTTTAGACCATTTTAAGCATTTTTACGCGTAGGAAAAACAACAAAAAAAGTTAATTTTTTTTTTCTCATAGTTAAGCTCTCATTTTTGAAGATTTTGGGTAACTAACTAAATTGCTTTTTTTTGACTCATTGCAGGTTGGAGCACGTATGAAACCACTAACCATGTTTCTTGCAGGTTCTCATGTTGCTAAAAAATGAACTTGAATGTTTAACCATTTGTCTTTGAATGCATGTTGCTAAAATGAACTCGAATGGTTAAACACATTTTCCATTGATTGAATGTTACTCAAAACACACTCTTGAATGCCATGGATTAAAATCAATTTTCCTTGGAATGCATGCTTAAAACAACAAATCCAATCTTGAATGCCAAGGATCAATTAACCATTGCAATATAAAACACTTCATTTGGATCTTCTAAAATTGAACAAAACAAATCTCTTTTTCACATGCAACTTAGGTAAAGTTTGATTTTTGGACAATTAAGAAACTTTGTTAAGTTAAATACAAATTTGCAAAAATCAATTTGAGTAGTTCCTTGGACTCACCTCTTTTCTAATCACCCATCAATTCAACCATTGGTTGCAATCTTAGTGCCATTTATGGGGATGGGTCTACTTGAAAAAGGTGTTAAATGTTATTCAATCTAACTAACTCACTTGGCCTTTGAACATTTGCTTTAACTTTATCAAAATTCTTAAATGACCAAAACTCTAGATTAAATCGATCACACTTCAAGTTTGGGCACTAAAATTGAACAAAAATTGATGTGGAGAGCCTTCGGATGCGCGCCTGAAATCGAATCTCACACACTTTTTCTTTGAGCTTAAAACAAACTCACACTCAATCTTGAATGCCTTAAAGAAAATTAATTGATACTTGATGTGGAGGGCCTCCGGGCGTGCGAGTTTGTTTTTGTTGACCCTAACTCTTCTTATTGTTTGCATTCTTTGATTGATTTACTTTTGTTGGTGCTTCAAGTTGGAATTGAACATTGTCTCTTAAACATGAGTGCTTGCAAAGTCTAGATTAGCACACATAAGAGTTAGTTGGTAAAAGAACAAGCATGTCTTTTAGCCCAAGGTCATCCAAGTCTTCTCTCCCCTTGTCATCTTTCGAGGCCATCTTGGGTGCATAAGATTAGGATCCAAAACCTTGTTTCTTTTTAGGAGGCCTGCTTAGGGATTTCATCACCCCTTGGATGACCTCAACTCCAGTGTTCCAGCGGAGTATAAGAATCGGGAGGTGAATATAAAGACACCTCTCTTGGGATCAAGATTTTGTCACTCGGGCTAAGCCTCAAGGAACTTTATACCCTTGAGAAGTGAAAGAGGAGAAGTGGGTTACCGCTCCTCTCGGCTGTGTGACATCTTTTTGGTCTCATCTACGGATTTGGGCCTCACGTACCTTGCATATATCAAGGACTCCCTAGCTAAACCAACTGTCAGCCTTGCAGACAACCATCTAGGATGTTAATGTGTTTGAAGTGACTGATCGAAACATTTGTAGAACATACACACTCCTCGACGTAAGTATCACATTCTGAGAACCACAAACTTCTATCTGGGTGTTCCTATCTATTGCTTGATTTTATTTTACTTGTTGAATGAATATTTTCCAAACTTGGTCAATCCTAGCTTAGGGCACACTTAGTGTAGTCATTGCCTATTTTAGAAGTTGAACAAGTCAAAGCCAAACAAATGAGATCTCTCAAAGCCAAGAAAATTCAAGAATTTATGTCAGAATAACCCAAACCCAAACAGAAGTTTCACAAAGTCAAACTCAAGCCATCTCTAGCATACCAAGAACTTTCAACTAAGAGAAAAGAAATAACACCAAGCCCGTGAATTGCCAAACTCCACAAAGTAGAGGACAAAGCTACTGACGAAGCACTTCAAGAGGCCTGGTTAGAGCGCACCATCAAATTTAGCCAACATCCAGGAGTTAATCCTGCTTATGCCTTACCAACTAGGCATGATTTCTATGATTAGACACCCTTGTTTCTCCACATCTTCTTGGATAAGCTTCACTTTAGAGTCATCTTTGTAGAAAAGAAAGCCATCTTGGGTTATCCCCTCAAGCATTATTATCTCATCCATCTCATTTAGAATCAAACCATCTAGCTAGCAATCCAAAATCTTCACATCCAAGCCTTCAAAATTTGTTGTTACCTTGCCAAAAGTTTGCCATTCCTAAAATCTTCCAAATCCACCAATCTCACCAAGGTTATCCCTTTGACAGAGCTTTGTCTAGGGTAATCTAGCTCTGTCACTTGTTACCCCTCATCACCTTGAGCTAAAGGTTGGGATCCACAAGTGGTCAATCTCGTGTTCTTCCTAAAGGATCACCAGTCTATCCTTAAGTTCACACAATCACCACCAAGCTTGCACATAGGAAAGCAGACCTTTTGTGCATTGGCAACATATCTTTTAAGTTCGAATCCCCAACCCAATCCTCCTTAGGTTTTTTCATTTAGCTTTTCCTCAACCTAGGAAATCATTTGCATAGAAAAGCCTTCCCCCCTTTTGCATCCACTAGCATTTGTTGCATCTCATCCCTAGGAACATTCTGCATCTTCATGCCACCCATCACTCGCTTAGCCAAGAAGAAAGAAACAATGGAGCCCTATCATTTGGACCGAACAACATCACCCACCTTGAGCACTCAGCCATCCTTCAGCCCAAAAAAAGCTATGCCATCACCTACTGACATTGAAGCTTTCATGAACCAACCAGGAAATGCAGTATTGGTAAACGCCATTATAGACAAGAATAAAGAGACAATCATGGCTAATTTTCGAAGGGACAATGTAGGAACCTTTGATTTTGGAAGACCCACTCCATTATTAGATCCATCTCACCTATTGTTTGGGTAGCTGCCACCACCCATAGGCTCTTATGATCCAAATTATCCTTAATATATGCCAAAAGAAGAGCCTCCAGCCAATCCATATGATCCAACAGACCCAAACATACCATCATCCACCCAAGTTGAAATCTCCATGCCGCAAGCAAACCCAACCACCACCACTCCATCCTTGGTTCATACCTCTCCACTCCAAACCCCCTTTACCCAAAACACCTCGCCATTCACCCCTTCACTATTGCTGCTACTCCCCAACCCAGCCTTCCAAATTCACCCATCTCCCAAATCAGTGCTAGTATCTTTGGCCAACCTCAGCAATATACAACAGGGATGCCGCCCATGGGGCCAAGTAATCAACCTTTCATCACCCCCAGCTTGTTCACCATAGCCCAAAGCACAATCCCATCATTTACATTAGGTCTTGGGAGCTCAATACCATCAGCCAAAAATCCATAAGCTACTACCTTAACTCCACAAAGCTATCAAATCCCACAAGCTACTACCAATTTTCTACCAAGCTCCCAAGTGACCCCAGATCCCGCCACCACTCTACCAAGCTTCCAAATCCAGCCACCAAGCTATCAAACCCCATCATTTCCATTCCCATGCTTTCAATTCCTGCCACTTCCACCACCAACTAATCCATTACCTCCTATTACCAACTACTTTTCAATGCCACTTCTAGGAGGTAATCCACCAATCCAGCCAACCACCAATTATTTGCAGGTACCATCCCAAATGGGGGCACAACCCACATATATTGGTCAAACCCCACAAGCCCCCATATCCTTTCCCCAAGCTTCACAACCATCTTATACCTTACCTCCCCAAAGCCATTCATTTATCCCACAGCCAGCTTATGTTCCTCAGTACCAACCTCAAATCCCATATCAACAACAAGCCTCGTAGCACATGCAACAATATGCGCCACCTCCCCCTCAACAACTCGTCATCCACCATGCAGCTGCCCAAACAATGTACAATCCCTATCAGCAAATCCCTCACAGCCATCCATATTCAGTGGCCCCATCTAGTGCATACCTACCTCAAGGAACTCCTACATTGGGGGCACCCCAGCCATCACCTATCAATTCAGAATGGGAGCAAATGAAGATAGCTCTAAAAGCCATCCAAGAAGGGAATGATCCGAAGACATTCAAGTTTGAGAATGTGTGTTCTTACCCATTTGAAAGAGCCATTACCATGACACCATTTCCCGAACACTTTGAGGTACCCAAATTTGACAAATTTAGAGGAAAAGGAGACCCTGTCACACATATCAAAGAATTTTACATGCATTGCCAGGACGTGGCATACAATGATGTCTTCCTCTTGCACCTTTTTCCCAAAAACTTGGCTGGACCAGCTCTTGAATGGTTTTACAGAATCCCTTATGGCATAATTAAAAACTTTTCTGAATTATCTGAGGCATTTGTAGCCCAATATGCCCATCTTGTTGAAACAGAGCTATCAATAGTTGATCTTGTCCACACCAAGCAAAAAGGTGAAGAAAGCCTTGCCGAATACCTCCAAAGATGGCAAACCCTTACCACCCGCATATCCTGCACCTTGCCAGAATGCCATGTGGTGAAAATATTTATTGATAATGCACATCCCAGCTTGGCTCACCACATGACCATGAACTGTTTGCAGACCTATAAGGATATCAAAGAGAAAGTAATGATCCTTGAGCAAGGAATCATCAAAGATGGTGTGGTAAAGATTTACAAAGAGGCCAACCAAAATCAATCACATTCCAATGAAAAGTCTAGGTATTGGAACAAAAAAGAGCATGTTGCAACAAATGGGGTTACTGACACCAGACATGTGAATATTGTTGGTCCTTCCCAAAATCAGTCTAACCCACCATATCAAACAAACAACCAACAAGCTATCAATTACCAACAATGGAATAACCAAAGCTATCAAAACCACAATACAAGACCCAACTTTCAAGGGTCTAATAATCAAGCTAATGCCATCAATGTAGCTGTAGGGCAAAAACCCAGATTCCAACCCACACCTAGAAACTATACGCCCCTTGGTGAGCCATTGGATGTCATTTTTGAGAAATTAGCTAAGGAAAACCTCATCAAATTTCCTCCTACCCAACAAATTGATCCAAGCCAATCCAAAGCTGCATGGTACAAGGACAATGAGTATTGCAAGTTCCATAGGGTAAATGGTCACACCACCCTTCGATGCATGAAATTGAAGGATTATGTGCAAGACCTCATTGATCAGAAAGAAATCACCTTTGGTGCCCAAACCTCTCCCAATGCAGGCTTACAAATTTATCAAAATGCTTTTCCTCCACACAACAACCAAAATCCTGGAAAAGCACCTATCCAAAACAACACCAACAACCACCAGCCAAACCAACAACATGGGAAGAACAATGACCACACTTCATCCTATATAGACTATGGTAGCCTTATAGGTTGTATATCTAAGAAAGAGCCTTCTGTCAATGTTATCAATATCTGAGGACCAGACAATGAGTGTGCAGTCACCACTTGAAGAGCGCAATTTAACATCCCAGGCTCACCATTTCCACCAACACCATCAGCTCCATCAAAAAGCTAGTACAATATCTTGGAACACCTTGGGAACATGCCAGCCCAAATCTCCATTTTAGACCTTCTCCACACTAGTCCTATGTAAAAAGACATCCTTGATAGTGCTCTCATAGAATCTCGTGTCCCTTCTGATATCAATGCTACTAATTTTCGTAATCTTGTTGAACACCTTTCATCCTCATGTGCCCTATCTTTCAAACCCACCGACATACCCATGGTCGAGCCAGATCACACCGTTCCGCTTCGCATAGCCATCATGGTATCCAATTTTGCCATGAAAAGAGTAATGATAGATAATGGATCAGCCTTGAATATTTTCACCCTAACATTCATAAAACAAGCCGGGTATATTGAGGAAAATATGATCAGTGAAGTTATCACCACCAAATCTTATGACAACTTAGAAAGAACCACAGAAGGTACTATTTTGCTACCAATCACGGTTGGACTGGTCATCCAAGAGACAGTTTGCCATGTTGTTGATCTAAACCTACTATTTAACATCCTCCTCAGTTGCCCATGGATTCACGCTATAAAGGCCATTCCATCCACCTACCATCAGTGCATTAAATTTCTGCATCAGGGCACTGAGGTGAGCATCCATACCGATCAAGAACCCTTTACTTATTGCAATGCAGTTGAAGCTTCATATACAAACCATTGCCTTGGAATAGACATCGGCACAATGATCACTAGCTCATCCCACACTTGTAATGACACAGAAACCATCCTCGCCTCCACCCTATCTACCATAAAGATCAACAACAAAGGCTGTGGAGAGTATAGTCTATCAGATGCATTTGCTGTCAGAGCAATCCCAATTGATCCACATACCCATGGACGGCTGACATATAACAAAGCTAAGGAAATTCCACCTCCTTGATATAAACAATTTGGCCCAACAACCTTTGTATCCTCAAAAACCCCTCTTCATGAGGAGCTCACTCCAGATATCAACAATTGGTTACATCAGGATGCACCTCTAAGAAATCAAGAACGCCTTGACCACTTCAGCCAGAAGTATCCCCAAGAACATAAGCTCATCACTGAAAAATGGAACTATCAAGGAGGTGGACTAGGACCAGAAGAAAGGGGCATGCAATGTCCCATCGAAGCACATAAGTGAGAAACAAAGTCAGGTCTTTGCTTTGGCATACCCACAACTGGGGTCACCAATGAGAATGGTCACGCTTTTTCCAACATCCACTGCGACCTTGTCGAAATCGAAGACATTCCTGAGGAAGTTGAAAAGAGAGCCTACGATGATATCCCAGACCAAATCTTCCTAGGAAACTCTGTTCTCCGAGAACTATCCATCCATCTCATTGACCTACCACTTGCTCATCCACAACTCATAGATTGGGACCAACCAAGCGTCATACACATTGATGAGTTCACATTAGAGGAAGCACTTCTAAGATTCATGGGAGCTGAAACACACCACAAGCAAAAAAAGCTAGATTATACCTATATCTATAAGCTAGATCCCAAGGGGTATTTTGGAGAAAATCCCCAACCTAGTTCCGATACACGCAAAACTAGAACTAAGGTGAATCTAGGACTAGCTAAGATAGCAAAGAGAACCCCTCAGCCAGAACATCCAAAACCACAAGGAGAACATGAGGATTTAGTATTGCCTCCTCAAGATAATCGACCAGAGGTGTCATCTATTCTAATAGAGGATACTAGAGAAGTCAACATCGGTTCTTCAGAGATCCCCAAACTTGTTCATATTGCTGCATCCCTATCACAAGACCAAGCTGATCTCCTCTTTGAGGTCTTAAGAGAGAACATTGGCCAATTTGCATGGTCATATCAGGACATGCCAGGGTTGGATCCAAAGCTTTTAGTTCACCATCTTGCAGTCGATCCAAAGATCAAGCCCGTCAGACAAAAGCTTAGAAAAATGCACCCCAAGGTGACATTACTGGTCAAAGCTGAATTAGAACGAATGTTAGCTACTAAGGTTATCCGACCTATCAACTACTCAGAGTGGATCTCCAACATGGTCCCTGTCACTAAGCCTTCCAGTGACATCAGAATTTGCACTAATTTTAGAGATCTAAACAAAGCTTTCCCAAAAGATGATTTTCCCTTACCCAACATAGATATGATTGTAGATCTTACAGCTGGACATGAAATTCTGTCCCTTATGGATGGATTCTCTGGGTATAATCAGATCAAGATTGCAGAAGAGGATCAGCATAAGACAACATTCACTACCCCTTGGGGAACCTTTTGCTACACCATGATGCCCTTTGGCCTAAAGAATGCTAGGGCTACATATCAAAGAGCTATGACAGCCATTTTCCATGATCTTATCCATAGCATTTTGGAGGATTACGTGGACGATATCCTAGTCAAATCTCACACCTTCATGGATCATCTCGTTGACCTGGAGAAAGTCTTTGATAGGTTAGCCCAATATCATCTCATGCTAAATCCCAAGAAGTGTGTCTTTGGGGTCACATCTAACAAGCTTCTAGGCTTCATAGTTTCTAAACAAGGTATAGAGATTGACCCCAAAAAGGTCAAGGCTATCTTAGACATGCCTCCTCCCCAAACACTGTGACAACTTTGCTCTCTTCAGGGAAAGCTTCAATCCATTTGGCGCTTCATCTCCCAGCTTGAAAATAAGTGTACACCATTTTCACATTTACTAAAGAAGGATGAGAACTTCAAGTGGGATCCTTTATGTCAGCGCAACTTCGATCAACTCAAGCAGTATCTCACGAATCCCCCTATCTTGGTTCTGCCAGTTCTTGGTCGTCCCTTAATCTTGTGCATATCAGCAACACCTACTGCTCTAGGGGTACTTCTAGCACAACTTGATGATTATAGCAAAGAAAGAGCCATCTACTATATTAGTAGAACCCTAGTTGGTTATGAACTCAATTACACTCCTATGGAAAAAGCCTGTTTGGTAGTTGTTTTCTCAACTCAAAAGCTTCGCCACTACATGCTAAGTCATACCATCCAACTAGTATGCAAAATTTATCCTCTCAAGTATATGCTCTCTAGAACAACACTCACAGGTTGGCTAGCAAAATGGGTTATGCTACTAAGTGAGTTTGACATCGAGTATGTGGACAGAAAGGCAATCAAAGGGCAAGCTATAGCAGATCACCTAGCTGATGCACATCTAGTAGATGCATATCCTTTGCTCACTGAATTTCCAGATGAGCATATCTGCCTAATTGAAGAAAAACCCCCATGGAAGCTTTATTTTGATGGCTCATACACCTCTCATGGATCAGGGGCAGGAATATTTTTGGTTACACCTCAAGGAGATTACATTCCAAAAGCCTTCAAGCTACAATTCCCTAGCACCGACAATATAACAGAATATGAAGCTCTTGTAGTAGGATTAAAGATAGCTGCAGAATGGAATATCACTAAGTTACAAATCTTTGGTGATTCTCAGCTCATGATCAAGCAAGTCCTAAATGAATATCAAACCAAAGATGAAAAGCTATTACCCTACAAAGAGCTAGTTGATCAGTTGACCTAGCATTTTACAAAGCTACAGTTTACACAAGTCCCTTGAATGCAGAACAAGGCAACAGCCACCATGGCCACTATCAGCTCACTCTTAGAAATTCCCCAAGAAGCTATGTAGTATGAGTTTTTAGTCTAGCAGCTCCTCACACCTGCTTATGCGAATGAGGATTCAAACCGTGTTTGTATCTTGGTTGGTCCCCAATCCCCTTGGTACCATGAAATTCATGCTTACCTTAACGATGGTATCATATCCCCTCACCTCACACGTACCCAATGCCAGAACCTCATCCAAAAATCTTCCCGCTATGTTATCATAGGCAATACCCTATATCGTTGGGGTTATCACGATACTCTCTCTCAATGTTTAGATGAAAATGAGGCCGCAATGGCATTAAAAGAAGTACACTCTGAACTTTGCAGTGCCCACACAAGTGGTATTGTCCTAGCATGATAAATCCTTAGAGTAGGCTACTATTGGCCTACCATTGAAGAATACTCTTGTGACTTTTTTAGAAAGTATCTCCCATGTCAGCAGCACGCAAATCTTATGCATGCTCTAGCACAAGATCTACAACCTATTGCACCACCTTAGCCTTTCGCTTGTTGGGGCCTTGATCTAGTTGGAACTATCACACCTCTCTCATCTGATGGACATAAATGGATAATAAAAGCTACAGACTATTTCACTAAGTGGGTGGAAGCAGCCCCCCTAGTCTCAGCTATAGGAGTTCAGGTCTCCAAGTTCATCTTGTACCACATTGTTTGTTGCTTCGGCATCCCATCCACCATCTTCACTGACCACGGAGGTAACTTTGAAAATCTCAACATGGAAGAATTATGCACTTCCCTTCGCATCCATCACCACTTTTCCAGCCCATATTTCCCACAAGGTAATGGCCAGGCAAAGGAAACTAACAAAACCCTCCTCAAAATCCTAAAGAAAGTTGTCAATGATTCCGGCTGCGATTGGAACCTACAAATAAATCCGGTTCTATGGGCCTATCGAACCTCCTTCCATACATCCACAGGAACAACTCCATACTCCCTAGTCTATGGTGCCAAAGCAGTATTACCTATAGAAGTTGAAATTCCTGCACTACGCATATCTTTGCGAGGGCAAATCTCAAATGAAGAATACAGAGTAGCTCGGCTCACCCAGCTAGATCTCTTAGACGAGAAGAGACAACAAGCCTATGACCATCTCACAGTCTACCAAACTTGTCTCAAAAAGAATTTCAACAAGAAGGTGCTCCCATGACACTTTCAGCCAGGTGACATGGTCCTTAAAGAAAATATGAAAGTCCAAGCAGATCAAGAAAAGAAAGGCAAGTTTGAACCTACATGGCTTGGTCCCTATGTGGTTACCGCCTCCTTTGGCTCTGGAGCCTATCAATTATCTACACCAGAAGGAGAACTCTTGAATGATCCCACTAACATCATTCATCTCAAGAAGTTCTATGCTTGAAGATCCTTGGTATACCCAACTTTAAAAAAAATACAAAAAAATAGTAAAGAAAAATAAGCGTCCAATGGTGAAAACTTGGCAATTCAGGCGCCTTGGATAGGTACCTTGGCAAAAACCTAGTAATTCAGGCACCTTGTGTACTAAAGAATAATCCATTATCTATCACTATCCTATCCCTCCTCCATCCACCCACCATTGCCATAAAAAACCTACTTGTTCCCTTGGTGTTCCAACCAAATATCCAAAATCTGATGAAGCCTGTAAATACCTCCTGTACAGCTTGTAAAATCTTGTACCTCAGCTTGTAAAATCTTGTACCAAAGCTTGTATTATACCTTGTAAATCTTGTACCATACCTTGTATATCCGAATCTTGTCCAAAGCTTGTACCATATTCCAGCTTGTAAATAATCTTGTATCCTATCACATGCACACAAAGAACCCCATTTTCACTTAAGCTTTTTACAAATCATCTAACTATCCACCTATCAACTATGGCAGACATCCCATTCTTCACAAACATTTCCATCTTACAAAAAACCAAAACATGAACAGACTTGTACATTTGTAACATATCTTAGTCCGTCAGCTTGTACATCCCTTTTAGCTTAGTACCATTGTATCTATCTAGCTTTTGTGTCAGTTCGTCCTTGATCAACATCTTGCACACATTGCACACCTTGGTTAGCTATTCCAATGCATCCTTTAGCTAGATTTCTTGTCACCAAAGTGTTATCCTTCTTAGTTCAGCTTGCCAGACGCATCACTCATCCAAATCCACTAGCTTAGGTGCTCTCCGATAGGTCCTTGCAAGATATAGATTTCCTCATGTCTAATCTTGGTCCATTAGTACCTCGTCCTACCCATCTCGTTGGCAAACGGTTCTCTTTTGGATTTTCACTTTCTTTTGATTTGGGGATCTTCCCTTTTGGGTCTTGAAAATATCTTTTCCAAGCAATCTCCTTGTTCCCTCCTCAAGGTTGCCACGATCTTCCATATCATGGTATGCTACGAATGGGGCAATTAGAGCATAAGGTTTTGATCATGTCTTTTGCTTGTTTTCTTTTTCTACTTGTGGGTTACCTAGTGTCTTTTCCACGATGCTTCCTCTGGGATTCATGTGTGATACTGGGGCAATCCTTGCGTGTTAGTTTTGAGTCAGTTCGTCAGTCTTCTGGACAGTTGGTGAAAAGGCCTTGATGTTCTTGGTAACCTTGGCAATTAACCAACAATCCTATAGCAAATCTAGTGCTCAAATACATGGTGGTACTTCTCTTTGAAGTATCCCCCCGCTCAAAAAGCTTCAATGGATTCCCTTCATCTCCATTATCCTCCATCCATATCTTGCATCTGTCGCTCCTACCCTAACTTATGCATCAGTATCTCTTTGAATCACTCCTCATGCTTAGCTTTAGGGATCCACAATCCTAGTCTTAGGGATCCACCAATCAAATCAATCCACCAAGCCTCATCTTTTGAGATCCACAATCCTAGTCCTAGGGATCTCTGAAACCCATCTTCTGCCAATCTGACTCTTCGAAATCCTGTTGCATCAGCTTTATCATTCCATCATCCATCTCCCTACCATGTATTCCTTTTATAGTGCTCCGCTCCTCCATCCTCCCCCCCCAATCCTGGAAAGTCTTAAGCTTTCTTTACTTTTGTGCTTCTAATTTCCCTTTATCATTCTCCCATAGTGAGAGTTTGAGCTAATTCAGCCCCTTCTCTTTGCCAACCTATGTCTCAGCTCATCTTAATTTCTTGTACTTTTCAAGAAGTCGTCGAGTCTCATTTCTCTCCTCGCTGCCTTCTTGAGGGGGCATCATCTAAGTCTAGTCTCTCCTCTTCTTATCTGAGACTGGGGCAACCTCGTTGCTAAAACATCTTCCTCGTGTCGTCTTCATTTGAACTTCTTTGAAATAGTATTGTCTCAACACTATGTCAAAGAGGGGCAAAATGTAGACACCTAAATTTGATTACACCACTTTAGTAATCCTATTTAGTTATCTCTAAAGGCATCATTAGTTAAATTTTTATTTAATTAATCCTTTGTCATCCCTAGTTGATTAATTTAATTAATCATCTATAGTCCTAATTGATAAATCAAATAACCTATTATTTATCAATTAAATCCTATTCTTCTATCTAATTCCAAAAATCCCCATTTATTAAATAAATCTATTTGATAAATAAAATCCTCAAATCTAAAAACCCCTAACTTATCCCTAATCCTCCATTTAGCCTAATCCACCCCATCCACCCATACTAACCTAGCTTAGCCACTAACTCACCCACCCTCATTAATGCCATCCACTTGCACATCTCTAACATCCTTAATCTAATCCTAAACCCAAGCCTAATCCACCCCCTAATGTTGTCACATTACCTAAACAAGTTTAAGACTTTCCTAAACCAAATCAAAGTCTCCCCTCAAAAAACCCAACCACCAAGTCATGAGTGCTCTTACAAAACATAAAAGACTCTTACAAGCCCACTATGACTCTTACATCCATCTTCCACACTCTTCCCTCTTCCACACTCATTCCTCTTACATCTCTCTTACATACTCAACCCCACTCATCATGCCTTTAACCAACCCTTTACCCTACCCTCTCACACTCATCCTCCTTGTGACAAGTGTCACCTTCCCATTGGTGCTAAAAAAACACAATCCATGTGCTCTTCTTTGAGTGCATCTTAGCCCTCCTTAAGCCTTCATCTCTCCTTGCATCTTAGCCCTCCATCCCTCAAGCCCTTATCCTATAAATTGGATCCCATCCCAAGCCATTTCAACAACAATCCTTGAGCTAAAGTTATCATGCCCTTTTGAGAGCCAAAATCCATACCCATATCCTTATAATGCCAAATTGAGACCTCACAAAGCTACCAATTTGCCATTACCCATCTCCATTGAAGCAGCTTTGAGCATCTTGAGCATACATCCACATCAAAGGACACATCTACAAAATCAAGAAAGCATGGAGTGTTTTCTCTTTTGAGGTTTGCACTTCTTGTTTGTTTTTCTTTGTCTAAACATATATGTGAATTTAGTTTTGGTTTGTGAATGTTTACTTTATTGTTAATGTTCTTTGCATACTAAATCTTATTCTACAGTATTGAAATCCTCTAACAAGATGCTTACTTAATTGTGAGTTGAAGTCCTCTAATCAGGCACACTTCTAACATGGTGTTGAAATATTTTAATAGGGTGAGGCCTAACAGTCTTTGTAAGCTTTTAATAGGGTAGACCTTTCATAGAGTAGATCACGTTTCATGATCAAACATTGTAACCTTCATTCGATACACTTTATTATTGAAGTAGTGAAGAATTGTGGGTGTCATCCCCACCCCAATTTTTCCTTCTCATTGGAGGGTTTGTGGGTAATCATATCTTGTGTCATATATGTGTGAATGCTTACTTCTTTACATTTTTAGATGTATATTATTTACATGTTTAATCAACTCCTTAAATTACTCCTCGATCATTAAAACATGTAATAAATTGGCCAAAAACTATTTACCTCAATATTTGTGCAATTCCAAAAAAATATTTTAATACTGGTTCACTCAACACATGAACACTTTGACACTCAGTCATGACTAGTTTTCATGTTTTCCCTCGAAGCATTCATTGTATAAATTGGCATGAGCTGACTTTGCATTTCTTGGAACAAACTAACTTTTATCTTACTAATCATGTATAGGAGCATTTGGTGACCATACAATTGCTCGCCAATAATAATTTATCAACCTTAACTAAAATATTAACTATTCTTAATACATTTCTTAGCCTTAGTAGGATGGTTCAGTCATATTGATGATCAACTATCTCTACCAAAAAATAACTAAATGTTTGACACTAATAGACAACAAACTAGAGGAGTCAACAATATCCCCCTTTGACATTAGTGGAAATTTTTTTTGTCATGATCGTCATATCTCAAAATTAAACATTAGTTTTTTCCTTTAGGTTATGGTTTAGTTTTCATAAAGATTTCAAAATGTACAACATATGTACATGACTTTGACATACTACGTTTGCAAAAATGTTAAAATAATAATACATGTACCTTTGTGACATATTTCCCTCATGCATATATATTTCCCCCTTATTTTTGTCACTTATTTATAATGGGGTGCAGGGGTCAAACCATACTTATCCAAAAATGGTTTGTGAAGCTATAGTATCATGGCTATTTCATGATCCCAAATGTTTCTGATTGATTCTAGTAATTGAATCTTGATCTCTAGCATGGCAACTAGATCAATTAAATTTTTAATCGTTAAGAGATGTGGATCTCTTTGTGCAACCTCTTGGCTAATACAAGCTCTCTCTACATGAACTCTAAATGAGGTAACAAAATTGTCTAAATAGAAACAAGTTTAGCCATTATTCTTCCATCATTAGCCACTATCTTGGCTAATCTCCCTTGGAAAAAATGTTAATTTATTGAAATAATTTGAACTAGAACTTTGGTCCATGTTCAAAGAATGTGTTGATGCTTTCAAATATTATTGTTTTTGATATAAAAAGTGACCAAAAAAAGGGGGTCGACCCTTACAACCAAAAAGTTGGCAACCAATACACTACTAGTAGAAACAAGCAGGGAGTTACCACTACTATAAAGATCGACGACTAGTAACCAGAAAACAACACATGATCATTCACAGCTAGAAGAGTATCATCTATACTAATTCTAGAAACTATAGTACTAAACATACTATGATTTTTCAGAACATAATAACTATTGGCATAAACAAGCCAACCCAAGTCTGAGAATAAGCTGTAAACCAACAAACAAGACAACTGCAAAAGCATACAAGAAAACTACGGTGAAAAAACCCCTAGAGACCTCCACAATATTTCTCACCCTTATCTTTTCCTTTCCCAGCAAGAAGAACCCTAGCCCAATCCTTAAGAAGAAAATTATATAGGAGTTTGGTGTCATCCATGTCCAGCTCCACCTCGTCCTTCTCTTGCACCAATAATTGGAGGGTAGTTGCAGCAACATGGGTAACCTTCAAGGCAAATTTAGAGGAGGAGTAAACCCATCCTCTAAAAATTTGACCCTTTTCTCTATCTGTGCATTCTTCTCATTCTGTTCCTCCTCCTCCTTGTTTCCTTTTTCCACATTCTTAGATACTTCCTTGATCTTTGTGTGATATCCCCATTTAACATATAATTTAATAATAAAATAAGTATTATACATAAGGTCTATAATATTAAAAGAATAAATAATATATAGAAATAATATAATAATATAAATTATTATAGATCACAATAATACATATAATTATATATTTATATAGTAATTAGATATTAAATAATATACTATTGAATATATATATATATATACATTTGTATTATGATATAAATAAATAATATTTATATATCACTAATACTATTAGAATAATGATATCATGATAGATATATTATGTATAATTGAACTTATATAGTATACTCTATATGTTAATAATATATATATAATATAATTATATTATTAATATAACTATTAAATATTAAAATAATGATTATATTAATAATATATATTAATATAATTATATTATTAATATAATTGTTAGATTATTATAAAAAGACACAACGTTTACCATTGAAATATATAAAAACGGTGGTAAGAGGCATGAAGAAGAAAAAATATAAAATATGTGCACAGCTAGGGTTCAAAAATCTAATGGTCCTGAAACGGATCATTACAAATGGTATTAGAGCTATGATCTTGCCATCCTATGTGAAAGAAATTACACTTAGATTGACAATATCACCTACTTATCACCTGGGAGATTTATTGATTTGTATACTGCCGAGGAATGTGATGCAAAGTAACGCAAGGCAAGAGAGGAAAGAGGGTAGCAGAACTCACTATGTAGAAGCTCCGAGAGACTTCCTCTGGGAAGATAATCATAGGCTAGGGGTTTCTCCCCTCTTGTTCCCAAATAGAATGCCTAGAGAGACACAAGGTGCTCGTGCCTGATCTTACCCAACTCTTCAATGGCAGGCATGAATTCCCCTCTAGATTTGAGGCATCCATCTCTGAGAAGTCGAAGTGCTATCATAGAACCGTTTCTACAAATTCCAATTTATAATTCAAATTATTGACATTTTATCATTTATGCTTCATAATTTATGATATCGGCTTGGTTAATGATGACATTGATTTCTTATACAAATCTGCATTTGATAATTGGCACGATATCATTATTCCATGGTATTGACTCCATATATTGGTGGTAGTAAGTTTATTTTATTAGTTTGAACCCGATTAAATTTGATATCGGTTCTGCAAATTAGGGTAGGGTATTGCTTGAAAATTTAGGGTATCTATTTATCTGATCACATATTGAATTAGATATGGGCTTTCCTGTCGATTCATGCCATCCGATGTAGCATGGAAGCAATGTACAAGCCTTCCCAGTGGATTCATAATTCACAGACAATGAGCATTCAACGAATCAAATGTGGAAACTATAAAAGTGAGCAACAATATTTAATCTTATACTGATTATATTCATGGTTCTGTTCACAAGAGCAAAGAAATGAGTACCCTGCTATTCCTGCAACTTCTTAAATTTCTATGGTGTAGACATAGCTATTTCAAAGAAAGAGACGGGCATAATGGTTGCTCTGGAACAACGGAAGGTGATGATTGCAAGTTATGCACTGAAGGAGTTTGCTAGTAAAGTTTTAAAAAAACTTTAAACAAATGTGATTGGCTAGTAAAAGCCAAATGTCATGACCATATTACTGTCCACCAACGACGAGCACTTCACACTTGGATTATGAGTTGCGATCATCAAAAGACATGTTTCAAGCCCAAAAATGATGTAACTTACCACATTAAGTTCCAGGGCACTGATGTGCTTATTTTGAGGATCATTTGTTTGACGAGCATCCAAAAGACAATGTGCAGAGAAAAATAGCTAGTCCCACTGAAACATAGCTACTCGCAGCCAGGCGAAAGATATAACATTCTGTACTGAGAAATCCATCTTGCATTGCCATTGCTCAAGACTAAAATCGAGTGGGGACTTTGTTGAATTTCAAAAAAATTCTTCGTGAGAGCTTAGATTTTCTAACTCCATCTGCTGCAATGGACATATTGAAAAAGGTAAATTCACATTATTTGAAGGGACCAGTGTTCAATTTTCTCATGTAAACAAATAAAAATATTGCAAAAGACAAAATAAAGGACTGACCAGAAGGGTCATTACAAATGGAACGTTGCTTCAGTGGCAACTGAAGGTGAAGACGAAGCTTATGCAGGTTGCCACACACGATAGACACTAAACTCATAAAAGGAACCATACTGACTTGCACCTGCATGAAAGAAATAGCAGAGCTAGTTGAATCAAAACTCACATCATCACAATTGATACACAGAGTGAAACCTAGATCAAATCCAATGATCCCAGAGGGTGAAATGAAGGCAATGGATGCTACATTGGAGTCTGGTGATTGTTGTGTAGATCAGCACATTAGTGGTGCTCTTGAAAATTGGAGCAAACATCGAACACTCTTAATCATCTATCTTATTTTCTAAACAGAACTGGACCAAAAGGCTCTAATAAATGATTGAAATGACATGCCTTATAGGAGCAACATTTTTGTTGAAGTTTTCCTCTCTGTTACGGGGTGTCTGGCATTTTTACAAGGCGTGTATCAGTGATCATCTTCCAGTAGCCACTGCCCTGTGCTACATGTAATTTAAATTTGGGAAATAAAGCATAAGGGCCTATTTGGCTGCGGAAATAGGAATAGCTATTCTGGAATACATATTTTGGAATAGAAAATGGGGCTATGTATTCCTATTCTGTGTTTGGTTTAGCCAATATTTGATGGGGAATTCGTGGACCCCAAAATTTATGTTTTCTAAAATAAATAAAAATGGAATAGGAATACGTATTCCAATAACACCTATTTGGGTGGAATTACAAAACTTCATTTTTGGGCCAAAATTGGAATACATATTCATATTTTACTTCGTATTCCAATTCTGATTTGGTGCATCCAAACAAAGAATTCAAAATTTTAAGAATTTACATATGCCTATTCCGCTTGTATAAAGCAATCAGTTGTGGGAAGTGGACCCGTATGAAATAAAGAAAGGAGGAAAAACGTAGTTAATTAAAAATAAGCAACTCTGCTAAAGGTATGTACAATTCCTTTATTTTGTGCTTTCGTTTTTTAATATATAATAGTCAAATCATATATAATATTAAAAGTAATGTAAATAATGAAGATAAGACAAGTCAAATTTGGTCATAGTAAATTTTTATATATTTTAAAAATTATCAAGCAAGAATGTCATATAGTAATATAAAGAATATATTAATAAAATATGTAAATGAGAAAGGTCCCATTATATTTGTATATTAAATTAAATTTTTGATATATAAGATAAATTATGTTTTAATTTTTTTTTTTAATATAAAAGAATTAAGGATTAAAACGATTTTTCTAGAATAATTAAATATTAGAATATGAAAAAAAATAAAAATGTGATGTTAATATTCATAATCATATATAGAGAACATATACTTATGATATTGACATTATATATAAATATATGTACATGTTTAGAATAACCATGCTTAAATGGTTGGATGGTTATCATAAACTAGACATAATAAGAGATTTGAAGTCTTTATGACTATATATAAATATAATAATCTTTTGTTTAATATATCTAAATTTATTTTTGTGCAAAAACTTAAAGATGACATTATTAGTAAACTTTATAGGAAACCCCTTGTCTTATTTCATGATGGATAGGGAGTGTGCACAGGGGGGGGAGTAAATTGGTCGCGTTGGGGCAAAATGAATCCCAATATAGACCAAGGTCTGAGGGAGCCTCAAGTTAAGTGTGTCCAAACTTAGAGCCGCAATAAATCTTCCATTCATCATGGGACCTACTACAAGGGCAACACTTATAAAAATGTACCATCCATGTCAAAATTAAACATATTCCTAGTGGGTAGGG
Source organism: Cupressus sempervirens (assembly GCA_028749045.1). Taxonomy (NCBI): domain Eukaryota; kingdom Viridiplantae; phylum Streptophyta; class Pinopsida; order Cupressales; family Cupressaceae; genus Cupressus; species Cupressus sempervirens. The sequence goes on from CM053793.1 coordinate 240,703,942, forward strand.
AGTGTGCATAGGGGGAGGAGTAAATCGGCCATGTTGGGTCAAAATGAATCCCAATATGGACTAAGGTATGAGGGAGCCCCAAGTTGAGTGTGTCCAAACTTAGAGCCGCAGTAAATCTACCATCCATTAAGGAATTATACACCCTATTATAGTACTAACTATAGAAAATATGAATCTTCAATGTAACTTTTTATTTCAAGACAAGGGAAAGGAGTGACATTTACAATCAATGTGGTAAAATATTTCTTTGTCCTTTGTTTTTTGTAAGCTAGATTATAACATTTATACTATATGTCTACATCATGTCTTCATGCATTAATATGTCTTCTTCGTGTCTTCTTCACGTCTTCATGCATTCGTGTGTCTACCTCATGTTTGCATCATGTCTTCGTGCATTAAAGTGTCTACTTTGTGTCTTCATTCATATGTTCTTGTACATGCTATTATATACTAACATGTTTATGTTGCAAGTGCCTAACACATATGCAAGAAAGAGAATGAGTCCAGACTGTGAGGATCAAATCAATTGCTTGAGGACAAGTAAATTCGAGAGGGGAGGACTGTGATATCCCCATTTAATATATAATTTAATAATAAAATAAGTATTATACATAGGGTCTATAATATTAAAAGAGTAAATAATATATAGAAATAATATAATAATATAAATTATTATAGATCATAATAATATAAATACTATCACACACACACACACATCCGTATTATGATATAAATAAATAATATTTATATCAGTAATACTATTAGAATAATGATATCATGATAGATATATTATGTATAATTGAACTCATATAGTATACTTACTCTCTCTCTCTCTCTCTCTCTCTCTCTCTCTTTATATATATATATATATATATAATTAATATAACTATTAAATATCAAAATAATGATTATATTAATAATATATATTAATATAATTATATTATTAATTTAATTGTTATATTATTATAAAAAGACACAACTTTTACCATTGAAATATATAAAAGAGGGAATTAAAACATTGGTAAGAGGCATGAAGAAGAAAAAATATAAAATATGTGCACAACTAGGGTTTAAAAATCTAATGGCCTTAAAATGGGTCATTACACTTTGTCAATGGCTGGTTCTCATCCTACAAAACCTAGGGGTTAGCAAAAGCATTGGTCTTTTCCTTAGCCAGAGAGGAGATGGTGATAGGGGAGGTATCCACTTTATTGCTATCCTCATAGAAGGTGATAAGCTACAAGGTAAAACTAGCTAACACATGAGTAGTCTTAGTGGTTTTGACATTGCCAAAAGACACCCAGGTGTTATCAATAGAGTTTTCACTTTTTTCTTTCTCCTCATTCACCTTTTCTCTCTTGAAATTAGAATGTTTCTCCTCCTCCAACTCTCTCCCATTGTTCTTAAAATTCTCCTCCTCTGCCTCCTCAACCCTAAATGTATTGGCCTTTTGTTTATACCTTTCTTATGACTTGGCTAGCCTACCTGATCTTCTCCTACCATTTCCTCCCTCCTCCTCCTTTGAATCCACAAGATCCACCTCTACTGGCTTTTCAATTTTGATTTTTTTACCACCCTTCTATTCAATTACCAGGTCCAAGTTTTTCTTTTTCTTATTATCCTTACTAGGGGAAGGGTGCAGCATGTGGATTCTAGTTCTAGTATTGTTACTCCTAAAGGAATTTTGTTGGTGGTATTGATTATCAACAACAATGACCCTAGGGGGATAGAGAGCAAGATGAAACTGATAAAGTCTAAAAATTAGACCCTAGTGGATGATAGTGAAATTGTTACCCTTACTTATCTTCTCCTAATATCACTAATCATGTCATCAAGGGAATGTAACAAAAAGAACGAAATAGAAATAAAGTCTCTATTTCTAAAATGGTTTAGTAGAGGAAAGTGATAATAATAATAGACTCCAAACTTTCCTTCAAGCATGATGTACTTCATGATCACTAGACAGACATCATCCCAAGGATCCAACAACTTATCCCTCTGGAAGCCTCCCCTATAAAAAATAAGTTCTTCATTATTAGTGAAAAAGCAATTCATGTTGGTCTCATCCGCCATTTTCGTAACCTTCTTCCATTTTTTCCCTTTCAAGGACAACCCAGTGGCCATTGTGATAACCTTCTCATTAACTTGGAACAAGATACCATTTATGGTAACTCTATGGTCGTTCCACCCATTCACAAACTAAAGAGAACAATTTTCATTGTAACCTACCATTGCCTACATATAAAGAATAAAGCCCCCTTCTTTTTAGCATGAACCAGGTCACCATCCTCTCCTTTAAATCTTCTTTTTTTGTTGGCTCAAATCAATTCAGATCACCATCCATTTCTTCTTCGTAGATCCTTGACCCCCTAATCTCAGTAATTTTCATATGATCCTTCTTACCCTCAAGCTTGTTGACAATAGGAATATTTTTAATCAATAACAACACTATGATGTTTAAAATAACATCTCTAGTATCTTTAATCATCCTACAAGCATGGTTTCAAGGTGCTTTGAAATCCCATACCTTTTCATTATGGGATTCGTGCATACTTTGCCTCATAACTCTAACGTCTCTAAAATCTTTGACAGTATCCATAATGTTTTTTTCGTACTCTCAAAAAAATATGTTTAAAATTTTGCATTATATTACCATAATTGTGAAATAACTCTTGCCTCAAATTGCATCTATTTATCATCAAACTTGTATGAAGGTGTCTCATCATTTTTCCTTTATACTTCTCCTTAATTTTAGCAAGCTTTTCCTTCCAAGAGATAATACTACCAAATTTGGCACTGATCTTTACTTGTTTAGCCAAACTCAATTTTTCGTCACTCACCTTTTCCTGCAAATCAGGGCCTTAATTTCCTCCTTTAGGATATCCATGCTTCTTCAACATGTCATTTCTTTTAATTCAAACCCCATGGTAGCAACATCCACCACAATATTACTTTCCTTGTATATGTGCTATAACTAGAATTTTTCCATCCCACTTAGGATATATCTAATATCCACGATAATGTTTTGGATATTCTAAATTGGCTGAGAGACTCCCTTCACCATATCAATTATTAATTTAGAATCATCTTCTATAGTTATTTCCTTTATTCGCATATCATTAATCAATTGTAGACCCCATAGTAGAGCCATCACTTCAGCCATATTATTACTTCCTCCACCAATTTTTCTAGAATAGACTAGCAGTGCTTCACCATTTTTGTTCCTCAACACTCCACCTATTGCCCCAACAATCTCTCTTGTAGTAGCATCAAAGTTTAATTTAAGCTGAGTTATTGTTGGTGGTTTCCATCTCGTTTGTTGTCTCTTTATTGTCTTAGAGTTATCAAAGTGATTAAAGTTCTTGTGGATACCCCATCTTTCCATTGTTTGGTATTGTTTCCTTCTCAGTTCTTCCTTTGGTATCTTACATTTGATAATCATTATATTTTTTTTTAGCAGTTTCTCCATAATTCCCATAACTACCTCCACAAGCCTTTCCTCTTCCCTATATATTCTATTATTTCTTTCCCTCTATATGTGCCATCAAATGTATGGTGGAACAATTCTCCATAGAAATATCAGCTTGGGGCGATAAAAGGGACAATCCCAGTTTTCAACAAATTGACTCAAATTTTCCTTTAGCACCCAACACAGTCCAAATTTCTCTCACACCAGTGACCAGATCTTTAGAGTATACGGGCATTCAAGGAATTGGTGAAAGATACTCTCCTCTTTTTCTTTATAGAGATAACATTTATTTGTGATAAAAAAACCCCTATTTTAGTTTGTCCAATGATAATATTTTACCATGTTGAACAGTCCACCAGAAGAAGTTGATTTTGGGTAGAAGATTGCTAATCTAGACTTTATGCCATGTTGCAAAAAAAAGGTCCTTACAAAAGAGATGTTTGTAAGTAGATTTGATAGTAAAATGGCCATTAGAAGTTATATACCATACAACTTTATCCTCCTATATTAGAAGTGGGAGTCTTTGAGCTTCCATCAATTCTTCAAGTTCTTTAAGTAGTTGAATATCTTCCAGAGGAAAAATGTCTTTTCATAATTTCTTCCACTTCCTTCTAGGGTCAATATAATCTACCACTCTCAGCCCCACCTCTGCCTTCAATGTTTCTATTAGTCTTCTAAATTTGCTGTAAGCCAGCGGTTTCCCCCAGTCTAATTATCCTCCCAGAACCTGATGTTTTTCCCACAGCCTGTAATCCATCTCACCCCTTCCCTAAGTATTCGTCTATTTTTGACAATATTCATCCAAATCTTGGATCCCCTTGAGAGGTCATTATTAAAAAGATTATGAGTAAAGAGGGAGTTAGATAGGTATTTAGCTTTCACGATCTTACTCCAGTTAGTGTTGTTTTCTCCTAGCCTCCATCCAATTTTGGCAAGAAGGGATTTATTCAGGTCCCTAAGTCTTCTCACTCCCAAACCACCCTTCTCCTTTGGTTTACAAATATCCTCCCAGTTGACAAGATTTATGTTCTTTTCCTCCATTCCTGACCAAAGAAAATTCCTCTATATTCTCTCAATTTTGTTAACCATGTTTTGGTTTATTTTAAAAAGGGATAGAAAGTAAATTAGGATGCCCTAAAGAGCCGTAGAGAGTAGTTGTAGTTTCCTCGCATTACTGAGTATTTTCCCTTTCCATCCTGCCAGCTTCTTTTGGATTCTTTCAACAATAGTATTTCAGAAGTTATTTTTTAGCTTCTTGGTGGTTAAAGGTAAACTAAGGTAAGTATCTAGGAGGTTAGCCGACTAATAGCCTAAAATGTTCCTAATCTTCCTCTGCATAAAAACATTAGTGTTAAAAAAGAGAGTATACTTTTAGAGTAATTTATTTGCTGACCTGAGCTATCTTCATTGTTTCTAAGGATATTCTTCCATGCTTCGGCTTCCATTAAATAGGATTCTCCAAAAAGAAAAGCATCATCTACAAATTATCGTAACACTTTAGTTTTAGCAGTGGTAGCAGGTTTAATGCCTTTAACATAGCCCACATTTATCAGTTTGGTAAATGATCTCCCCAATACCTCTACCAACATAATGAAGAGGTAGGGAGATAGTGAGTTCCCTTGCCTTAATCCTCTCCCCACTTCAAAATTACCCCAAGGAGAGTCGTTTAGAAGAACCACATACTGGATAGTACTCACCATTATCCTAATGAGGTTTATGACCTTTTCATTAAACCCCACTCTTTCAAGAACATCACAAAAAAAATCCCATCCTACCTTATCATATGCCTTAGAGATATCCAGTTTCAAGGCCATACCAGGGTTTTTATTTTTTTCCATAGAATGTATGATCTCATGAGTGGATATCGCAGCATCCAAGATTTGTCATCGTAACACAAACTCCTTTTGTGGTATTCCTATAATATTCTCTAGGAAGTGGTTAATCTTGTTGACCATTACCTTGACAAAAACCTTATAGACTGCGTTACAAAGACTTATGGGTCTAAAGTCAAGGAGACTCATGGGCGTTAGAGTCTTAGGGACTAGAGCAATAAAAGTCTTATTTATCCTTTTTAGCATCTTCCCCATTTTAAAGAAATCTCTAGTTGCCCAAATCAGATTATTTTTAATAACCTCCCAGAATTACTAGAAAAAAATAGGGGGGAAACCATCAAGTCTTTGGGCCTTCTAAGCTTTCATAGAAAACACTGCCCGTTTCACTTCCTCCTCCGTGATATTTCCCAAAATGCTATTATTTACAGCTTCTCCTAGCACTTGTGGAATCATGTTTATCAAACTTGTTCATATGACCTAATTTCCTATTCTATTTTCCTTTTTATAAGCATTATAAAAGTACTTCACAACATGTCTTCCCATCTCCTCTTGGTCTTTATATTCCCTTCCCCTTCTCCTTCCAACATGTTGATCATGTTTCTTCTTTTATGGTTTGAGGCTGACTTGTAGAAAAAGGTAGTATTTCTATCACCTTCAGTTAACCATTGAACTCTTGATCTTTGCTTCCAAAATATTTCCTCTCTCAACATTATGTCCTTCCATTTTTTCCTATACTCTTCTTCTTCTTGTGTAGCTTCTTCCAAATTATTATCCATAGAAATGCCCCCCTAAAATTTTTTAAGTTTCTCCTCCACTTCTCTTTTAACTTTGAACAAATCTCTAAAGGAACTCTTAGCCTAGGCTTTAACATTTCTCCTTATATTATCTAATTTTTGAGATAGGCTGTATATTGTAGTATCATCTATCCTTATGTTTTGGACCATTCTTGGATATGATCTTCCAATTCTGGGTGGGATTCCCACATTATTTCATACCTGAAAGGTTTTAGACCTCCTTTTATACCATCCTCCCAATGGAAGATTAAGGGGGAATGGTCAAAAGCAGTTCTTGGGAGATTTTCTAGAAAGGAATTGCTCAGTAGATTCTAGTTCCTTGTCACCATCAGTCTATCTAGCTTTACTTGAATAATATCACTTCCTTTTCTGTTTTTAGTCCAAGTGAATGGATTTCCTCTCAATTCCACATCTATTAAATCCATTTTTCCTATTAAATCATGAAGGTCTTGCAAAATTTCAAGGAAATATCTATTTCCACCTAAATTTTCTAAGTGATAGAGCGGGGTATTAAAATCTCCCATGCACATAATCTATTTTTCCTTCATAGTATCCATTATCCTTTCCAGCTTTCCATAGGTTTCTTTTCTCCCTATCTTATTATTAGAAGCAATACCCCTTGAGGCTCCATCAACATCAACATGCATGAAGGCAACCCCTAGCCAAATATGACCCACTAGTCTACTAAAATTTGAACTAGACATTTTGGTTTCTTGGATTAACACACAATCAACCTTTTCCTACAATATACATTGCTTTAAAGCATATTGCTTTTGGGCATTATTTAGTCCCCTTAAGTTCCAAGAAAGAAATTTCATTTCTTACCTGTTGTTACAATCTCCAGTGTAAGTTTCTTACCACTGGCCACTTCCCTTGTTGCTTGTTTTGTCCTAGTTTTTCTACTACTTGATCTTCCAGTTGTACCACATGTCCCTACATCTAATTATTTTCCCCCATTTTCTTCCTTTTCTAAACTTCTCATTCCTCATTATCACCCACCTGTGGGGAAATGGGGCTTTATTCTTTTTTAGCTTCTATTTTATCTAAACTTGTCATCACTTTTGCTACTATCTCCACTAGAGAGGCCTTCATAATTCTTAGAGGGGTGCATAACCCCTCATGGGTATCACAGTCTAGGGACTCTTGTCCTTGTAATCCCTTGCTTCTTAGACTAGATGGAGTACCAGGTAGGGAGTAGTGTACCACTACTTCACCTTCCTCCACCAACTTACCTTTCTGAGCCCCCCTCAAAGGTGACCTTATTAATTCCTCTATCTCTTTTCTAAATGGATACCCTTCCATTTTATTCTTTTCATCTAAAGCTTCCCCCACTTTGGGTTCACTTAGCCCCCCAGACCCTTTGATAGGGGTATCCTGCACCTTGTTAGCCTCTAGGGCTTGAGTACTAGCAACAACCTCCTTCAACCATGGAGATTTCTAGGATTCCCCTATAGTTTCTTTTATAATTCTTGAGGATCATTCCTTTTGTTTCTCCTTCTGCAATTGGGCTTTACAGTCCACTATGACTTGCCTGAATTTGTCCACACTTCTAATAGAACAGTCCTACATTCTTGTTTTCTATGGGTTGGTATTTCTCTCCCCATTTAGTTTTTAGAGTGACCATAGTCAGGAGAGCTCAGTTCAATGCAACATTCACATAGAATCTGGCATACACCAGTCTGGATTTTTGTAGTATCATTGTGTCCGCAGTATCATTTAAATGATTGAAGGAATTCCCTATCCACCTTAGAATCTTCTCATCCTAGAATTCAAATGGTAGTCCAGGTAGTCATACCCAAACATGAGCTATCTTGTTGAGCTCTACACTAGAATCAAAGCCTGGGTGCCACCTTGTCAAGGCAAGGCAATGCTTTACAAAATACCAAGTTCCCAAAAGTATTATATTAATATCCTCCTCCACAATGAATTTGAAACAAAAAAGGTTGCTTGGCATAGCAGAAATACCAACACTTCCCTTAATCTTGCATTTTTGGCCTACCCACTTTTGTACCATCTCTATCGTGGGTCTAAAGGAAACAAATGTACCAACCACACATAGTTTGAGGCCAAAAGTAACACTATCCACCAAAGTATTCAGAAGGGATACGATTGGCCCATTAGTACTATGTGTAATCTTGCGATCCTCCATTGAATGTCTAGCCATATTGGTACCCACTAGTGCATTCTTCCACCTAGTGAGGATCCCAACTGTCAGCTATTTTTTGCCTTCCATAGGAGCACTAGTAGATTTTTCATCTCCCAATGGAGTAGGGCTAGAGATTGTCTTCATCTCCACATCAATGACCCCACACCTATCAGTCAAAACATTCAAATCCCTATATAGGGTTAACACCATCTGCAAGTTTGAGCATGGTTGAGGGTTAGGAGGCTTAGGGCCTACCATGAGACTGGTTTCAAAATTTGAAAAGGAGTGGAAAAAGGTGGTCGAGTTACTGATAAAAAAATGTTACAGCTATAGGTTGTGTATTTTTCAAATATTATTGTTGTCTATCAATAAAAGTTTAATTCTCCTTTGTAAATAATTTGACATCACACAACTTTTTGTACAAAGAAAAAATGTTCTTTACAAAATCTTCTACAGTAATGATTAGATTTGAAAAATGTACTTTCCCTATAGCAATTTCAGTAGAGACCTTTTCAATGACTTTCTTCTCAAATTTTCTGGAACTTCACTCCATCATCTTTTCATTTGCATCTACATCATATTTATTTATCTTCTCCACAATATGAACCAATTGAGCTATAACAGGAGCATTCTCATCAAGATTTTCTACTTCAAATACTGCAAGGAAAATATCCCTAATCTTTTATAGCACTTGCCTTTTCTATAGCTCTCTCATTTCTTCCTATTTGGTCTTTTTGGACAACAAATCTTGCAAAATTTCCATTTGTTCAAATTTCAGATTGTTAGTGTCAAATTTAGGTATGACAATGACTTCATCTAAGGTTACTAGCTTTCCAAGGGGCAATTTCTTCTTTAGAGTGTTGTTTCTTGATAATGCTAGCTAAAGTGAGTGTGATGAAACATCAACACTCGATCTCTGTGGCTCTCTTACTTTACTAGAATCCAAACTTGTTGAGATTGTCTCCTTCTGAGTCACAATCACTTATTGTTTAGGTGAACTACATTCTTTATCCTTGGATTGTGGAGAGAGTTCTACACTTAGTTATGTCTTTGGTCTATCTTTCTTTTGACCCTGTAACTTGGTTAGTGCAACACTTTTTTTCTCACTCTCCTTATTTCCCTCTATTCCTGATACTAGTGCTTGTGTCTCACCAATAGTAGACTTATCTACTTGTACATTCTTCTCATCGGTGTAACCCTTTATGGTCTAATCAACCTTAGTAGGCTCTTCACATTTCTTCTCTTCAATTGTTGATCCACTCTTTTCTTAGCACCTACGACCAAAGGCTTTTGTTCCATTCATTACAATTGGTCGTTGAAGTCAATAGTAATAATAGGTGTTTACATAATTATTATAGTTACCTATTGCTATGTTCCTTTCTCTATAATCTTAGAATATTCTTTGATTTGCACTAATACTAGATTAGATGAATCAATCAAAATTTTCTTGATAGATTTTGGATCTTGGTCTTCTTGTTTTGACTCGATAAATACTATCTTTTATGGCTTGGTTGATACTAGAGTCACTTCTAGAGTTTCATCTTCAATGGTGATTATCTCTATTTTTTTTTTCTGTCTTGATCCTCTTCTCTACAGTCTCTTTAAATTTTTTGGCATCACTATATAGATCCTTTGTATTTTCCAATTTTGTTTTCTTATCTTCATTTTCTTCTTCCTCTATAGTCAATGCCAACAACCCAAATGCTTTCTTCTACACCAACTTACTTTCTTGAACTACTTCCTCAATTTTATTTCTCAAAAGTTTGTATGCCCTCATCTTGGGCACAAATTTATTTGCATAATCTCTTTGGGATATAGACATATGAGTCTTCCCTAACTCTATGGGAGTAACTTAAAATTTATCATCATATCCAAAACTGCTTATTCTACTTTTTCTTTATCTTCTTTTTCTAAATAATTATATTCTACATTTTAAAACCCAAAAAGACTTGTTGAACTTTGAATTTTTTCACATACCTTGATTATATCCTAAGGATCCTATTTAGTCATAATCTGAAATTTTCTAATATCATCATTTTTTGTTCTTTCTCCTTCATCATCAGGCTTTACAATCATCTTTCTCCTTAGTCTCTTCTTTTTGCCTTCATCAGACTCTTTAACTTATAGTCGCCTTTTCTTAGGACTTTTTCCTTTTGTTGGCTTGGTAATCTTCATAGTTCCTTTCTTGGACTTGGTAGCTATAGGAGATGTTTCTTTTTTTCCTTTTCTAGTGACTCTTATTTGAGAAGTAGGTAGAGTAACTACTTTCTTCAAACTCCTCTTGACATTAAGATCAACAATTACTATATTTTTTTTTCCCTTTTTGTGCTTGAGGCTTGGAAACCACCAATTATTTTTCCTTATACTTGGTGTCTTTATCATCTTCACTCTCTTGGTCTTCCTCTTTACCCTATATAATTTTCCTGGGTGCCTCGCCAAGTTTACCTTATAAATCTTCAATCATTTTCTTTATTTTTCTATCCATCTTTAGAACCTTTTTCTATATCATCATCTTTATCTTTACAGTCTCATATGTGTCTAATGGCTCGACATTCTTATCAATTTCTTCTTATAGTAAATCTCTCCCTACTATAGACACTTCATCAACATTTACTTTATATTGCATTGGCATCGACCATGCAACCCTAGGCATAACTTCCTAAATGTAGGTGTGGTCATTGTTGACCATAAAGCATATTTGATCATAATAATAATCCATGGCCAACTTAGGGATTCTCATCCTATTCTTCAATTTCCTATTTAATGCATCAAAATAACCATCCATATCGTTTAAAAATTCTCACCTAATTTCTTAATGCAACCATGAATCTAATCAGTTACAAGCCTGGTCTTGTCCCATACTACTTCACCAATGGTAGGAAATGAATTTTTTATATAAAAGAATATGCACAACAAAAGTGAGAAAAACTTACATAAAGTACTCTTTGGTTTTCTTATGGCTCCCAAATTTTGAGCTAGTTGAATCAATTGCCATCCCTTATCAATAGCTATGCAGGGTACACAATTGAGATGACTTGATTGATAGAATTTATGGGAAGTTACTCTGACCATAAACTCTATAATGGGATCATCAATACCATCATTTGACATCCCTCTGTCATTCTATTTTTCCTTTGCAATTTCCTCTATTACATTTCTGGTTGAACATCACACAGTCTTCACTTGGTCTAGGGTAGGGTAACCAATAACTTGATGAATGATCAAATATTTTATCTTAACTACCCCATGTTTTCCAGCCACAACTTCATATCATGAATTCTTCACAAAAATATTTTGATCCACTTGACCTTGAATACTTTTAGAAAGTCTAGGGCATAGGAAAGCCCTTTCTCAATAACGACTCTATTTTATTCTTTCAAAACTCCATTAATGCACGGCTTGTCATAATCATTCCTCCATTCAAAATATCTAATTCCTCCTATCTTATACATGTAACAAGAAAACATGTTGTGTACCATAATAACATGTAGAGGGATAGATGAAAATGCACCAGTTGCATCTCTAGTCATCATGATCCCAGGATAAGCCTTGAACTTTGATGGGGGGCATGTGTTATTTTCCACAATTTGGGCATTACTATCCTTCAATGCCTCCTTTCTACCTACAAAAGTAGAAGATGTCATTTCAAAATAGGGTTTTTTAAATTTTTAAAAAATTCACAGAAACTAAACTTGGTTCAAATACACTTCACAAACTTTACTTACTTTGGCTCACTTTTGTTGATGATACACACAAGATCTCTACAAAACCTGCATAAATTTATTTGAATTGCCTAGGGATCACTCTAAAAGCTCTAAATTATTGTGTGAGTGAATAAATGAGCACAAAAGTCAATATTGTATACGAGGATTAGTAATGCAAAGAACAATAAATATCAAATCAAAAGTATTCACAAAACTAAATAAATGTAATTTCAAGATAGACTAAGACGAGCTCTCAATTGAGAATATGAGCCATTAATGGGCTCTCTCAATGAGAAGCTCTCTTGTTGAGTAGCTTTGTCTAATTAGATAGGATGTATGCTCGATTCTCCAAAGGCTTCAATGGTGTTCTTGATGGATTTTGGCTTTGGTGAGTGGATTTGATGTAAAATGGCTTCTCAAAAATGGCATTATGGCTTTACTTCATGATCAAAATGACATTACTTTGTTACTATGGGTGATTGTGTTAAAATGTCTTGGGAGAGGATTCCTTAAATAGGCAAAGGGCTTGAGGGATCAAGGGCTAGGATGCAAGGATGGGAGAAAGCTTATGGAAGGTTTAGATTGAATGAGAGGAGAGCACATTGATTGTGCTTCCTTACAGCCAATCAGGGAGTGACACATGTCATAGGGTAATTGGTTAGAGCAAGAGGGGTTGAGGGGTCAACAAAGGAGGCTCAAAGCTCATAAAGACCCTCATAATGGCTTATAAGAGCAATGAATGGGCTTGTAAGAGTCATTTATGGCTTTGTGGGCTTCATAAAGTTTTATGGTTGGGATATTTGTGAGAGAGTTGAGATATTTTGACTTGGGTTGGATTAAGAAAGTCTTAAGCTTGACTTAGGAATGTGCAAATGATTAAGGCTTGGATTAGGCTTGGGTTAAGATTAGATTAGGCTTGTTAGAGATGGGCAAATGGATGGCATTTAATGAGGGTGGGTGAAGGAGGATATATTTGTTGGCTTTGGCTTGGGTTAGCAAGTCTTAACCCATGTTTAGGGAATGTGACAAGGTTAGGGAGTGGATTAGGATTAGGGTCAAAGATAAGGATTGACATCTTCTAGAAGAGTCTAGGCTTTGGATGAGGATGAAGACTTTCTAGAAGAGTCTAGAACTTCCTAGGATAAGGATAAATAAGGTTTTTAGAAAATAAATAAAGTTTTATTTATTTCAAGGGTTTGGGTTGAGGAGATATTTATCAAAATATTTTTAATAAACATGAGGATTAATATTTAATCTTAATTAAATATTTTGAGTTGGGATTAGGGGTAGGAAATGATGGGATTAGCCTTTAATCAAAATTAAAGAAGGATTAGAAGATTTTGGAAGAGGTTAGTGGTCTTAAGGAAATTGGCTAAGTTTTGGGCAAAAAATAAATAAATAATTTATTTTGGGATTTTTGGTCAATTTATTAATTAAATAATTAATAAATAAGGAAATAATGTTTAAATAAGATTTAAACATTTTTGGGAGGGATTCCTTAATTAAATATTTTTAATTAAGATAAAGGGATTTAATGGCATAAAAATAAATAAATTAATTAAATAATTAATTAATTAATAAATGATGATGTCATTAGGGACTTTTTCAAAAAATAAAAATACTTTATTTTCTAAAGGATTTTTGATGTGTCTACAAATATATAGCCTTAAATGGTCAAAATACCCTTGCATTTAATGTTTCATACATACAATAGGTATACACATAGTCTATGTAATCTATCTCGACATCCAATGACAACTTGGCATTCATTCTTCATTCACTAGCTTGATGGGTATACCAACTTGGTCATAACTTCATTTTAGTTCTTTATCCCGGATCAGTCAATATTGTGACTCGGTTACTATAGACATCAATACCGATGCTCGACATCAACTATGCTTCAACTTTGTATATGTGCACTTTCTCCATTCAATTTTATAACTGTCCTAATGCATCTTATCTCATGCAAATATGGACTTCACCTCATCACATATTAGGAATTGATGTATGATTAATGAAGGGCCACATTACCCTTACCAATTCACTACCAAAAATAGAATAGTATGGTGACAAAAAGATGGCAAAATTCTTCACAAAACATGCTTTTATTATACTTGAAAATTCTTAAAACATCAAAAATATGACATCATAGATATGACTTCTTCTAAAATAAGTTTAAAAATGATTCAACATAAGAGAACTCCTAAATAAGAGCTTCTACAAGAAGAGTCTTCACATCAAGAGCTTCCACCAAGAGAATTTCCACAAATAAGAGCTTACACTCAAAGAGATTCCTCTCAAGATCTTACACACTAAGATTTTTCACCTCCAAATCTTTCTTACAAGAGATTAAACCTTGAGAGCTTCATTTCAAGAGCTTACACTTGAAGAGCTTATACTCGAAGAGATTGATTAAAAATGATCATAAACCTTGCTTAAATAGACAGTTACCATCAAAGATGTTACAAACACAACCAATGTGGGATAAAAGGTAAGTACAACTACCTTAAAAGAAATATTAAATTCCCACCCAAATACAACTAAGCACCACCATGTGCCCAAATTGTAAAATTATATTTCCTTCGTGGATCACAACAAATATCAAATGCATGATTTAAGGAACTTTCCACAAACTTCTAAGATGCCACCTAGACACCTTGATTAATGGAATTACAACTATTTCTTTTATTTCATGATGCAAGATGCTCCTACATTAGACACCCATAGTAGGAAAACTTTTGTGGATATGAATTCACAAAATGAAGTAGCCATTAATGATAACTTTTTTTCTCTTCTTCCAACACCTAATTGGAACAAGTATGCACTTCTGATATATTTCTTTCTTTCTTCTTTTCCAACACCTAGCTGGAACAAGTGTCTATTGCTGAAAATACTCTTTTGTAATTAACTCTATCCAAGTATAACTCTTATCCTCCTCAATTCTTGTAGGATTTAATAAATCTATAATAAACTCAACAACACCATACAAGTCTTTCTTTGCATACCACACATCACTAACAAGATCCTCATCGAAACCATCATCATCTTTCAAATGCATCTCAAAGACAACATCCAATGATTCGTAAGAATTTACTTCTTTGAAATATTCATCTTTACTTTCTGCTTTCACATCGTCAACAATGCTTGTAACAACTTCACTTGCTTGATCTCCAACTAAGGCATTGTACTCTTGCTCCACTACTGGGGTCTTCAAATCATCTTCATCTTCTTTTGGCTATCAAATATGATCATGTTCATGCTCTTCATCTTCTTTTTCATCTTCTTCAACTTTGGGTTCACAAATATATTTATCTTCATCGTCTTGCTCTTCTTTTGTATCGTGTGTGTGATACTCTATTGGATCTTCTTTATTTTCTGCATTCAAAGAATTGTCAAAATCTCTTTTTTGGTGATGCTCTCCTCTCTTCCACAACTCTACTTCTAATTCAATCACTTGCTTCTGTAAATTAAAGAATGCAACTAGCAATGCCTCTTGATTTCTTTCTCTAATTTTCTCAAGTCTAGGAATGTTCAAAATCCATCCAATCACAAAAGGAATCTTCTTCTTTCTCTTCTTCATGCTCAAGTCTTTATAAGACAAATAATGTGCAACACAAGCACCTTGTGCAAACTGCCTCATAATCACCAATCTATCCACACAATTAAGAAATCCTTGACAAACTTCACCCAACCCAAGGTCCTAGTACAAACTGCCTTACACTCGACAATCTATCCACACACTCGGGAACTCCCACTTTGATACCGCTTGATGAAGGGTGCTCCCCTTAATACCATAAACTATAATAGAAATAAAAAAATAACAACAAATGTGAGAACAAAATATTGATTTCTTATTTGTGCCCCAAATGTTAAATTATAGAATTCACAAGTACAATATGCTAACCCACATGGGTGCCTTCATTACAGTAGTTTGCAAGACTATGCTATGAACTACCACCCAGAGTTGTACTAGAAAATGTTTGGGCCTTTCTTAAATAGGCAATTTTATGCCACCTAGGAAGGTTCTAGATGCTCAAACTTAATACCTAGGTCTAACAGACCCTAACAATATATATAGAGTTTTCTAAATACATCTTTGATAAATTATTTTAGATATTTCAAGTAGCCCAACTTTGGAAGACCTTAACTCTCAAACCATTTCTCTAATTGGCTATTATAACCACTTTAGAAATACCAACTCCTAATCTACAACCTTGGAACTACACAAGTGCTCTTCTATTGAGTTTTCAAACCTCATCTAGGCACTCTAAGGCCTTCAATGGTGAGCCTAAATATTTTTCTAGAAATGTTTCCATTGAAAATCTGCAATAACTTCTCTGATACTTAAGATGGAGCAATGATATTTTTATGGTAGGCTTATAACTCTAAAATGAACCTTTGTGTAGAAAATGAGAACATTATGAGCTTGTATGAAAAACTTACTAAAAATAGCAAGTTGCCAAAAATAGTATCCATCCTGTCTACTAGTCCATATTAAAATAGAAAAGATTGAAAAGAAAACACTTTTTGGATGATGCAAGATATCTCTTACACCCAGGATGCTCCTACATCAGATTCCTAGGGTAATTTGAGAAATGACTCCGTCATGTCTCATGTGTTCAAAGAAAAATTGAGATAGTTAACCTACTCCCCTGCTAGCCATGGTGAATCCTCTATTGGCCTCCCTTTCCATTTGACCAATAATACCTCATAAGTTTTTTCCCTTGTACTTTTTTTATACAACTATCTAGTATCTCTTCAATCTCCTTTGTAGTTGAACTAGCTATTGGAATACTCCACTATGCTTTTGCAACTTCATCTCCATCACCTCCTTCATAATACTTTATCAAATTTGAAATGTTAAATATTGGTCAAATATTCAATTCAACAATCAACTCTACCTCATAAGAATTTCCAAAATCATGTCTTTTCACTATCTTACATGGTCCAAACTTCTTCATCTTCAGCTTATTATATGTACCCATTGGAAAATGCTCCTTTCTCAAATGAACCATGATTTCATCTCCAATCTGAAATTCCTTATACCTCCTCCTCACATCTTCCTTAGCCTTGTACTATTTATTCATCTTTATGATGTGCTTCCTCACCTCCTCATGGATGTTCTTGAAATGTACATCAAATTCTTCTACTTCAACACTACTTACCTCCCCTTTATCCAATTGCCTCAATTTAGAAGCATTTCTAGGACTACTCTCGTATACAATTTGGAATGGTGATTTACCAGTACTCCTATTGAAAAAATTATTATATGAAAATTCTACCTATGGTAAAATTTGATCCTATCCTTTTGGTTTATCTCCAACCAAGCATCTCAACAAGTTTCTCAAACTGTGACTCACAACTTATGTTTGTCCATCAGTCTCTAGATGATGTGATGAACTAAACTTCAACTCTATCTTCAATTTCTTCCATAATGTACACTAGAAATACCCAACAAATTTGGCAATCTTGCATCAATGAGAAATCATTTGAAATATAGTCCCTTATACACCTTCTTTGCTCAATTTGAGGTAGTGTAATCACTTGATCCATTGGATTGGGTGAACTCAGCATCACTAGTACCAATGTTACTACCTTCATCCTTTTTTTCTCCATGTTTGTTTTATTTCATTTCTTCTATGTTCTACATCAACATTGTATTTTCTTTTTTTCTATTCATTGCTACGTTTTGGTGCTTGGGTCCTACAATTCTCACTCAAATGTCCAATCTTATGAAAAGTATAACAAACTAAACTTCCATTCATATAGCTCTTGGATTTTCGTCTAAAATGTGTACTGATTTAATTTACTCCATCATGACCATACTCACCACATAACTAAAAAATTTACTATGTGTTGTAATACCAATTAATTTTATTTCATTTCTTAGGTGCATTTTCTTGCTTCTTAGGTGTATAGTTAGGTTTAGCATTTGATTTGCATTCTTGAGCTATATGTCCATACTTTTGACAATTGTAGAAATAACCTTCAAATATAGGTGAAATTGGTGTATTTATATATTTGGATCTACACTCATGTACTTAATATCCTTTCTTTTTTCAATCAAAAACATTACCAACAAATCTAGGCTTAGGGTTTTACTTACTAGTTTTACTTCTATAGATATTTTTTGTATGACCTAGCTTTCTACAATGATAGCATGTAGGTTTGTTCTTTGGATTTTCATGTCTTTGTTCTCCATTCTTTGATGATTTTCCTTTGTCAAAAGATGATAAGTGTTCGACATAGCTTAAAGCAGATGTGTCACGGGGTCTTCTTTGTGATCTCATCATCTCTTTATATTATCTAATAGGTTCTTTAGGTTTTTTCAGCCTTTAAATGAATTCCTTTTCATGTTTTAGTTCCTTCTTCAAATGCTTATTTCTAGTTTCATATTTGCAATCTCCACATCCTTTCTATTGAACTCTTGAGTTGTAAGGAGTAGCCTGTTAGGAATGTCAAACTACTTTTGAGTAAGCCTTTGTACTTCATTTTTCTTGTCATCAAGTCTTGCAGATATAAGAATTTTTTCCTCTTTATCTTTCTTTTTCTATTCAATCACTTCACACAATCTTATTGACTAGATTTCATGTTCTCTCTTTAGTGCTCTTACCTTTTCATTTAGTGTGCTGTTATTTTCCAATAGATCAATTATTGTTGAATTGTAGGGCCCATTTGCCATTGCACCAAAAGCCATGACTATTAGTGAACATGGAACACCACATAATTAACCACCTATGGGCAGGGGAGCGCGTCGCATCACCCAACAATCTCCCCCTTGACGCGCATACCAGGTGCTTACACGGGTCGGGAAGGCACCGGGGAGATTTGAACCCATGACCAAGCCAAAACCAGGCTCTGATACCAATTGTAGGGCCCATTTTCCGTTGCACCAAAAGCCATGACTATTAGTGAACATGGAACACCACATAATTAACCACCTGTGGGCAGGGGAGCACGTCGCATCACCCAACATGAATCACTCTCACTGAAATTTCCATCATCAAGTAAACCTCAGTTCCTTCCTAATATTGTGTATCATTTTGCATGATTGCAAATTATTTCCTTTTCTTTAGGGATTCCAAGCTTGTAGGTCACCATCTCCAAGATCTTGTCTCTCAAGTGGTTTGACTTCCACTAAAAGAAAAAATATTTGATACCAATCACTGGAAGTCTATTAGGAAAGTGAAATATAGAGAAGGGGGTGAATCAGAATCTATAAAACTTCAACCTTCTAAATAATTATAAAACTAATATCTTTCACCACTAACCCTTATCTCATCAATATCACAAATCACATAAACATATATTACAATGATGCATCATATCTAATCTACTAATCAAAACCATAAACATAAAATTAAATGATCAACACACGACACAAAGATTTGGTTACCTAGAAAATGCAAAACTAGTGTGGGGTTGAGACCTAGATAAATATTCACTATTACAATAAAAAAGTTCACCTATTAGGGCTACAATTTTGATCACTTTTTATGATCTACCCTATGAGGATTTTGTCCAGCTAAGAGCTTACAAGACTTATTTAGTTTACCTTGATTAAAATATTTAAAACTTACAACAAAGTAAGAACTTTGTTAGGTGATATAAATAGGCATGTTAGGATCACTTTGTTAAGAGATTTACCCTAATTTGATTACTAAAATGTATTAGTACATGATCCTTTGTTTAGCACTATAATGCTTGATTATGGATCTCCTCTTTCCACTATTTGATCCTACTTTGATCTAATATAACTTTGTTTTGCACTTCACTCCTCTACTCACCTTCAAAAATTTCCACAAGCATCCAAATTGGCCTCTTGTGCATACACACTCACCATTACTCTTTTTTAAAATACAGTTTGGATCCTTCTAATATAAACAACTAGAGAAGGTTATTGATCAAGATCAATGATCCAGATTTCTCCCTTTTACCGCGTAAAGCTTCCATTTTTTGATCGGTTAAACACCTTGCATAGGGATTAATGACCTATCTCAAAATGTGTAATCAAATCCTTAAATTACTGCTTGAACATTAAATCATGCAATAAATTCACCAAAAATTGTTTACCTCAGTGTTTATGCAATTCTAAACAAATATGTTAAAATTAGTTTACTCGACATGTGAACACTCTAACACTTGGTCATGACTAGTCTTCAGGCTATCCCTTGGCTTTAGAATGCTTGACATTAACTATATAACTTGGCATGAACTAACTCTTCTTTTCTTAGTACAAACTGAATTTTGTCTTACTTGGCATATACAATAGAACTCGGTTACCATAGAATTGCTCATTAATAACAATTGGTCGGCCTTAACTAAAATATGAACAATTCTAAATACATTTCTCAACATTAGTAGGATGGCTCAATCACAGTGATGACCAACCAACTCTAACAAATAAATGACTAAGTGTTTGACACTAATAGACAACAAACTATAGGAGTCCACAAAAGCCACTTGTGGATCTACAAATCCAATAAATTTTAAGTAACTGAATAACAACTCAATTTCCAAACTAGGTCCTTTGAAATCAACTAGGAATGGTAGATTCCACTCATACCTCTTCTTAAAATATTTAATAATATTTCATATTTTTTGGGGTAATCTAGCATCAAGTCTCACATAAATGCATTTCCCATACCATTCTATACATAAAAGTGATGTAAATTAATTTCCTTTATATTGATTATAACCTAGGAATTAGGTTAGCATGTTAGGAATTTCCCAATGCACAATCAAATAAATTCAGTCACACTAAGGACACACATGTTAAATAATTATAAAATCATTAAACATATTAGTCTACATATTATGATTCATTATTAATGCTTTGAGTTAAAGGTCAACATGCTACAACATCCAATCAGTTACCAGGACAATATATCACACACTATATGCTAGAGAGCATTTTATAATTAACCAAATAATCTACCAATCTTAAAATACATGCACAATAAATCCTTCTAAAATTCTCTATGATTTCAAACATGAAATCCATATTTCTAATAATTTCTATGCAAAATATTGCAACTACATATAGTATGCATTCCTATCCACTAGTATTCAACTAGTCTTAACAAAACTAGCCACAACTCTTCAAATACAATACATAAAATGTTGTGACCATAGAAAAAATGTGTAAACTCAACCTATAATGCAAATCATGCTTTCATACTAAGGATAAAGAACCACTATCCATAATAAACTAATCAATAGCTTACAACATACAAAATATAAGTTTGTTTCCAACCATGAAACATATGTTAGCATCAATGAAAAATTATATCATCAATATAAAATTCCTTCCACCTTAACAATCTCAAAATTATCCCCTATTTCTAATACTAGATTTATTTCATTTATGGATACATCCTACATTATCATCATATAGGCATCCATATAGCTTTGTAGATAGTGAATTTGGATACATCTATGGAGATTTGACAAGTTAGGTGAATTATTACATTTGCCTTACTTTTACATTATTTCTTATTTCAATATTAATTCCTAAATGGAGGCTTAAAAAATATAAGCCCCTCCCACAAATAAAATACCATTTTTCTTTTGTGCAGGCATAGATCTACACATTTTTTGAAGCAACATATTTATACGTCAAAGCAAGGGTGTAGTATTTATGGTAGAGTTTTAGATTCTTGAAGCTTTTGCAAAGTGGTTCAAGGTCAACCTAGACCTTTAACTAGGTCATCCTTAACATGGGAAGTTGTCCATATTGTAAGACACTCAAATTTCAAATTTTATAGATATTAGTTCCCAAGTCTTGGATCTAGGTCTATTTAAGTTTTTATCATTGTGTGCTACCCAATTTTTAGATTTCAAGTGGTCTCTCCATTTGAGCCTCAAGGTGATTTTGGTTCTCAATTTCCATTTCTTAGTGCTTAATTTGATGTACCATTTCTTATCCTTTCAAGTACCTTTTCTATCATATATGTTTTAAATTACTTGCATTTTATTTGGATAATTTAATTGCACTACATATACACATAATCAAATTAATAAATAAAACATTAAGGGAAAGAGTATCCAATAGAAAGATTTTGCTTGTGTGAACATCTTATAAAAGGATTGAGATTTAGCATTAGTACCCCTTGCATTCATCTTTGGTTGTTTTAATCTAATTTGAGGTTGAGTGAAAGGTTACTCTTGAAGATCTCTCTTTTGCATCCCCTAATGTAACATGTAAAGTAAGGGATGATCAACATACACACATTAATAATTCCTATATTACACATATATCTTGATGCACCCTTCTCCTATGTTAAATTTTAATGATCCCCTTATTTCCATGACACATTGTGGTCAACCCAACAATTTATATCTCTCTTTTGATTATGGCATTAGATTTCCTTTTATAGCTAGATCTACTTTGTTCGATTGTATGGATCTACTTTTTTTTCTTCACATTACATTATTGTATGCATTGGTTTACATTATATGTTTTCACCATAAAAGAGGAAATTATAAGAATACTTTCCTTTACTAGGTAAATCATATTTTGTATCATTGTTAGCTAAGTTCACACCTACTCCTGAGTGATCAATGTGGATTGAGCACCAGTGTCAACCAAGTGCTAAAGTTTGTCATGTTCACTATGTTGTTAATTAACATAATATCACCCGAGTACTCTTCAAAACTTGAGTATCGGCATTGAGCCAACTTGGTGAAGATTGTTGAATTTGGTATTGTAGCTAACTTCAAAAGGTAATTATTTGGATTTGTATATATGTAAGATATCATGTCATATCCAAATGTGTAAGAGTATAAAAAAGAAGTATAAGTATTAATGTGAATTAGAAGACAAAGGATGCAAGCAGTATAATGAAAAAAAAAGTCTCATCTATCACAACAAGGTAATCATTCTACATCAAAGGAATCTCATTCAACAAACCAAGTTAAAGATTAGAGATCTACCACTAGTTCATCCTAAAAGGTGCATCAGTCAAATCCTCAAACAAGGTGGACTTAATAGTCTTATGCAATATCTCCTAACTGAGTACATACTTCATTGTATTGTATAAATCCTTTTACAAGGTGTACCTAACAGTCCTTATTGCTCCTAATAGGGAAAATCACCAGAAGTGATCACTTGTAAGCCTTAACAAGCCAACTTTATACTACAGTACTAAATCTTGTGGGTATCATCCGCACCCTAGGTTTACTTTCTATTTGGAAGGTTTCTGGGTTACCAATTATTGTGTCAAATGTTATGAATGTTTTATTTCTTTCAATCTTTCATGCATGCAATTAAATCATATTATCTTATAAGGGATTAATTGGTGAATTGAAGTAAAAATTTTATTGGTTCATGATTCACCCCCCACCCCTCTTAGTCACCTAGCCTATTTGTACATTTCCAAATATTGGTATCAAAGAATTAGTTCTCACATCAAAATTTTAGCAGCTTGATAAAAGATCAAAGGAAATGGAATTATATAGACTAGAGAAAGCTATTAAAAATAAAAAGTTGGATTTGTAATTGGCCATGGAACAATTCAAAAAAATGAAGAAGAAACACTCTACATATTTGCAATGAAGGAAATAACTAGCAACAAAAATGAATGTCAATCTCTACATAGAAGAAAAAATTGAAGACCTTTACCAAGATATAAGATCAGATGAAGCAAAAGAAACAATCAAAGATCTAATTGAAAAGAATCTCACTCTACATGAAGAAGTCAAAAAACTAAAAAGAGAGCAAGAAATTCAGTTAGTCAAAATGTGTGAAAACATGGACCAAAAGGACATGGTATAAGAAGATAAAAGATTTCTATCTGAAAGGATAGAAGAAAAGGACAATGAAATTTAATGCCTATCTCTTTAGCAAGAAGATTTGATAAATCAACCCAATTGTGCAAATCAAGGACTTATCAACATGAGGACAGATAATGAAAGATTGTAGAATGATCTTAGCATTGAAATAAAAACTAATGAAAGGATGATGAAATCTCCTAAGTATGAAACAAGGAGTAAGGAAGAGAAAAAGAAGATTGAAGAATCCTTGGTGGCAAAAGTGGAAAAATGGAAATACCCTCTGAGTGAATTGAAAAATCAAGTTCCAGATATCATATTTAACGAAATGGCACATCATTGGGATAATGTTGGAATGGTTGTCAAGTATATTTGGGAACAAACCAAGAGAAAGGCTATGCCAAATCTTTCAGAAAAGGATGTAAATGAAGCATTGACCAAGCATGAACAAAATTTAACACCTAAGTTCAATGCATTCTTGATTTTGTCAAATGATGTTGAATATATTTTGCAATCTAACATAACTACATGGAAAAGAATCTATGGATTGCATATTATAAATCTTAATAAAGAAGTTGTTTAAGTAGATGATGTAGATGATGTGGATGATGATGAAGAGGAATATGATTTTTAGAATGTCAGTAAGGATCTACTTGAAGTTCAGAATATTCAAGATTTAGATCTTGAAAATATTGTAGTAGAGGTAATGGCCTCCCTCCATAATTCTTCAAAAAAAGAAATTATTAAATCAAGCTTAGTGGAGATTGCAATCAAGTCACAAAAAAATGGGTTAAATGTATTTCAAACTAGAATTCAATTGATTATTGGAGCTATCTTATCGAGTTTTGTGATGAGTATTATTACCACTACTTCATCTATCAAGTGACAGGCTCCACTCATCACAACTCCAAGCCAGATCAATTCATAGCAAGGTATTGTAATTACTCATGCTATTGTTGTTGTTTCTCAAATTAGTAATGTTTTTTCCATTACAAGTGCTTCCATAAGAAGTGTAATGACAGTTGAAGCCAAGCTTCAACCGAGCATTGAGGATTTGATCAAAGGTAAGGAAATCATTCCTTCACCTATTCCAAAGGCTAAAGGTAAAGAGGTAGAATTATCCAATGAGGAATTTTATCTTGAAGAGGATATAATGATTCAAGATTGGGATCTCTCCAATCTCACTCTTGATCAGATGGACACTCTTGGAGAACTTTGGAAGAAAAGGAACCAAGTGATTGAAGATATCAAAGGTATATTTATTTATGTAGTTGGTAATAAATTTGATGGTAAGAATCCTACTTTGGATCAACTTGTTGACATAGCTCACAAGTTTAATTAAGATTTGAATGGACAAGATAAACTACTATAGAGGGCAGAGAGAAAATTTGATAAAAAGGTTTCAGAGAATGTGGCACAGAAAATTGCCATAGATCAAGTGGAACTATCCACTATTCTTATTTATTTTGAGAATACTATAAATAATGTTATTTTCTTGTTTTTGAATTTAAGTGGTACTACAAGTTTTACCAAGGAAATCAAGGAAAATTTGTCTAAGATTTATATTGATCTGAAGATAAGTGCACACTAGTTATCACTTGATCCTAGCACTAGCTTAGCACATTTTATAAAGATCAAGTATTTGATAGACCTGTAGGCAGAATTGTTGAGAGAAAAAGCAAAGATTAGGGCTACACTAGCAAAGATTTAGAGTATGATAATTCAAAACATGGATATAATGCAGAAACACATTGTTCATGCAAAGATATTAATCCATGACAACAACTTTTCTATTGCTGATCATATATGATGGAGTTATCAGTTGAAGTAAAAATAACTCTACATACTTCAAAAGTTTTGCAAGAAAATTGTGACAAGACCATGTCTCTAGTTTTGAAGGTACATAGTGATTTCCTCTCACATTTTGGTGTTACATTGTAATTATGCATTTTTGGCATTTGTGTCAAAAACAAGGGGGAATATAATACAAAATATAAAAAGGGTGAAATAAATATAGCTATAAGGAGGAAATATAATTGTATAGAAGGAATTTATGTATAGAAATTCTACAAAAACAATTTTGAAAAATAAAAAATAGAGTTAGTATGAAGAACAACAGTCAAAACTAAATCACAGACCTAAGTTTATTGATAGGGGGAGTTTTGACTTATCTTTTTAAGTATTCAGATTTTGGTATAATAAGTATTTTTGTCAGTAATGCCAAAGGGGTAAATTTTTGATCTTATGGTCAAATAATTTTTCTATTAGTGCCAAAATAATTGATCATTTGGTTGGTCACATTGCTACCAAGCTTCACAATTTCAACCAAGTTGTTGTAATGTTAATTGAGCCTTGCAGTGTTAATCGATCTATTGCAGTGTTAAGTGAATAGAAAGTAAGTGTTAACTGAGTAGACTAGAAAGAAAATGTAAAATAAGCTAGTCACATTAATTGAGTAGAGAATCAATAGTTTTGACCAAGCTACAGTGTCAACCTAGCTCTATAGTGTCAACCAAATTCTACAATATTTGTTGACTAATCAATGTTAACCAAGTTCACACCTACTCCTAATTGATCAATGTGGATTGAGCACCAATGTCAACTGAGTTCCAAAGTTTGTTAAGTTCACTATGTTGCTGAGTTCATAATATCACCTAAGTGGTCTTTAGAACCCAAGAATCAACATTGAGCCAACTTGGTGAAGATTGTTGAATTTGGTATTGTAGACAACCTCAAAAGATAATTATTTGGATTAGTATATATGTAAGATATTGTGTCATATCCAAATGTGTAAGAGTATAATGAATAAGAATAATTATGAATGTGAATTAGAAGAAAAAGGATACAAGAAGTATAAGGAAAAGTAGAGTCTCATCTATCATAGAAAGGTGATCATTCTACATCAAAGGAATTTCATTCAGCAAACCAAGTTGTAGATCAAAGATCTACCATTAGTTCATCATAATAGGTGCATCAATCAAATCCTCTAAAAAGGTGGACTTAACAATCTTATGTAAAATTTCTTAATTAAGTGCATACTTCATTGTATTGTATAAATCATTTTACAATCCTAATAGGGAAAATCAATAGAAGTGATCAATTATAAGCCTTAACAGGCCAAATTTATGTTGAAATAATTGATTAATTGTGTATTGTCTTTGATGTTAAAAAAATGTCATATCATTATCAGTTAGAGTATACCGAGCTCACTCGGGCATTGAAGATAGTTCTCTATGGCTATTGAGCATTCTAGAGTTTGTTTAGTTCAGAAGGCAATGTCTACCAAGTTCACTTGGGCATCAAAAGAAAGTTGAGTGTTAACCAAGCTCACTCTATAAATGCTAAATGAAGGAATGTTGGATGGAACCAATGTTAACCAAGCTCACATGGTTACCAAAGGATCTATGTGAGTATGTAGTGTTAACCAAGTTCACTTGGTTAACATAGAAAAATCATTTATGAGTTAGTGTCTATCAAGCAAGGTCAGCTAACGAAGGATTTTCTTGTTTTGGCATATTGAGTTTGATTGATTTATCTATTAGCTCTAGCCGATTGAGAAGATGAATATTAATGATTCTACATTGTATTTGAACCATCTTGAAAATATGAAAGATATAAATAAAAGGTCAAGTTGAGGGTAGGAAGTAAGAATGCTATGAAGATAATTAAAGATTTGAAGATGCTAAGATGAAGCAAATCAAAAGGATAAGAAAAATATCCTTAGGAATCTAAAAAGATATATTCGATCAGGAAGGATCAAGTATAAGCCAAAATTCTGATCTCTAATCAGCAATTGAGTTGCATCCAAATCAATTCATGTCATTTTTTCTATCTAACCATTGTAGCAGTGATCTAAATCTCTTAATAGAGTTGGCTTAAACAACTATTTGTAATTCCTCTAACAAGGTGGTAGCTCTATTGAATTATCTAAAGAACTCTAACAAGGCCATTCTTAATAGGGTGATTAAATACTCTAATGGGGTCACACCTAATAGTGTATTTTGTAACCTTTAATAGGGTTGGCTCCTAATAGGGCTCACTTCAGAAGAGTGAAAAATAGTAACTAGTTGCAATTGGTAGTTTTTCTCAAATTGGGTTTCCATGTTTAGTCTTGGTGTCAAATGTGTTCATGCGATTTCTTTTATGTGCTTGTAACTATGTTAAAGTAATGATAATCGTAGATAACATCTTTAACTTTTTATGTTAAGTACCTACTGAGCAATCTCAATATTTATCAAGTTACAATATTTTATGTGTGTTTGTTGAGCATCAATAGAGATTATTTTTTAGAGTTTTATTTTGTACTGACATCTAAGGGATCTAGGATTTATTTTTCTAGTAACTAATTCACCTCTCTCCTTTCAGTTACTCCTCTTATATTTCCAAAAATTGGTATTAGAGCTTTTGGTTCTTGTAGAGAAGGTTTCAAGGACCTAAGCTAAAGATCAAAATGTCTTACAGAAGAGAGATTCCCAAGTTAAAATGAGATAATTTTGTAGGATGGCATGGACCTATGAGGTGTTGGAATTACAAATGGGAAGAGAGTAAACTTCTTGGGGGGGGGGGGGGGGGTGGGGGGTTGGTGAATCAAGAGTTTAAACTTGAGACCATAAAAACTTCACCATTCATACATCACATGCATTAATATATTGGAATAACATATAAAGCATATGGATCAATCAAGTAAACATGTAATCAAACACACACATAACACCATATATGATTACCCAAAAACCCTCCAAGTGAGAAGGTAAAACTAGGGTGGGGATGACACCCACAAATCTTCACTACTATAGTAATAAAGTGTATCCAATTAAGGTTACAATAGTTTGATCATGAATCATGGTCTACCCTATGAAATGCTTGCCCTATTGAAGGCTTACAAAGACTATTAAGTCCCACCTTATTAGAGGATTTCAACACCCAGTTAGAAGTGTGCCTAGTTAGAGGACTTCAACTTACAATTAAGTAAGCACCCTATTAAAGGATTTCATACAGCCTATTAGGACTACTTTTTTAAGAGATTTAACTGAAATCACTTGTTAAAATGTCTTAGCATAGATCTTGCAGTTGGCACTAGCTTGCCTGATAACAGATTACCTCTACACAATCTCTTATTGATCCTTCATGATATGATGTATCAATTTTGTATCCTTCTCTATCCTCTGTTCTTCTCTAACTAATTCTTCAATTCACTCTTACTTCTAAATTACCTTAAATGCTTTGTAAAGTATCTTGTTCACTCTTCCAATTCAATCATTCATCCCTTGTACACTATTAAGAATTTAGGGCTTTGTCCTCCTTAAGAAGATTTTGGTGGCTTAGGGTTAGGTATGAATCTATGGCTAAGATTCATCCATTTTGTCACTTAAACCTTCCCATTTTCTAATTGGCTACATGTAATTGCATAGGGAATCTAAATATAGATTCATCCTTATCTCCAAAAGATCACAATCTATCCTTATGTTAGCTTAAAAATGGTTTACATAGTTGTTTGTGCCATTACAAACAAACATGTCCAAACTATGTTACTCGGCATACATTATATTTTTGCTTCTGACTTAACACCTACATTACTTGACATCCACTATTTACTTGATACTTGAATCACTTGGCATGGTCTATCTTCTTTGCACTTGAGTGACTCGACATTCATTACAACTCGGTATGGTCTAATATTTACATGTTGTGCTTGGCATGTATTACTAGTTCGACATGAACTAAGTAAATGGCTTAAGTGTGTTGACACTCACTAATCAAAACTAATATGAGATCAACAATCTCCTCCTTTGATATGAGTGTCAAAAACACTTGAATATACACAATAAATCTTATCTTCTTTAGCATAACATATCCATGACTCAACTTATATTCAAAACTTCAAAATTTCAAAATTTTGCAATAACCTATATACCTCAAAATTGATAACTCCCCGTGAGTTAATGTGTCTATTTTGTATCCAAAAGTTGTGCTCCTTTCTGACTTCAATGTATTGTTTCTAATAATCTTTCATCTAATATGCTCTATCATAACTGATATTTGTATCTGTTTTACTACTTTCCTAAAAAATGTGTCTTTGAAAATGTATATCACCCCAATGATATAATTTTTCTACTAGGCTCCCCATTTTTTTATTTCTTTCTTTCTTTTATATTCTACTCCTCCTTTGTTTATACTCCCCCATGGTATATTTTTCCTTTGCTTTATCTCCCTTTCTATATTTCTCCCCCTTTTTGACACTTATGTCAAATGGGCTATACACGTATACTGTGTTTGTCCAAAAAAGATTTATGGACTTCCATTATGATTTTAAGAGTTGCATCCTAGTTATCACATATAACATCCAATTACTTGATTTGGATAGAAAGGTTGAAAGAAAGGTGTACTAGGCCATATAGAGTAGAAAGATTGTGGTCTTTCTTTAGTAGAGTCTCTTCATAACCTAGTTCCTTGTGCAATATTTCCATGTGTGGGGTGAGGGACACCTATATACATGTCAATTTGGCTCTTATGCTAGCCTCTTCTACTATTAACATAGCTATTTGACTTTGTGTCTGGAGTAATGTATGAAAATGCTTCTTACTCTAAGCAGGGTTTTGAGGTAATCTTGTACTTGATATTTTGAGATTTATTTCTAGGCTCAGAATATGATGTCTGGTCTCTCCACACAATTTGGTGTACAATGAGAATATATTCTCAAGTATCTTCTTCACATCCTCAAACTTTGTTGCCAATGCAACTTGAGTGAGTTTTATATCACCAGATATCTTTTCATTTACCTTGCTCTATAATTTCTTTTCTGACCATTCTAAGAGTTTAGCATTAATATCACTATCTTCATTATTGAACTTTTCCACTAAATTTGATAGTTGTTCTAATAGTGGCTTTGTCTCTTCAGGAGTTGATAGACTAAATGCATCTAGAAAGATGTCCTTATTGTCTTGAAGTGCTTGCTTCTGTCTGTGTTCTCTCTTAAGCATTTCTTGATGCTTTCTCTTCTCTAAGGCTTATTTCAAAATGCCAATTTGGTCTAATGTCATTGTATCATAATCAAAATTGGGTATAACACCATCTCTTCATCAAGAGTGATATCTCCATGGTGAATTACCTTTTCAACCTTTGAAGAGCTAAAGCCTAACACTGAGATTTGCAATGGTATAGCTTCCATGCTTAGCTTTTGAAGAGCCTATGTAGGTGAAGTGCCAGATGTTGGTAGAATTACCAATGCTTGGATGGCTTCTTGCTCCTTTACCTTAGGTGTTTGCTCACTCTCTTTAGATTTGTTTGTGTCTATCAAAATGACATGACTAGCACCTTGTCCTTGTGCTTTAGGTATAGATAAATCTATCTGTCCTACTTCCTACTGTCTAGTAGTGATATTAGTTACTGCCTTTTGGAGCTCATCTATACTAGCAAAAACTAGATTTTCACATAGCTTGGCTTGTAGTGTAGGTCAGTCCAATATCTTCTTGATGTTTTCTGCAGTCAAGGGATTGATGTTCTGAGCTAAAAGATTAGAGACATCCTTATTAGTAATAGTTTCAATGGACTTGACTCTATCATGTGGGGGGCTGACATTTGGCACTTGTGTGTCTTACACACTTTGTTCATATTGTTCTTGTTTAGCTATTGCCTTGTCATCAATTTTCTTTTTAGTTTCCTCACCAATTGTATCATCTTTCTTATCATCTTTTTCTTATCATCATCTTTGTCATCTTCATACTTATCATCATCTTTACCCTCAAAAGGGTTAGCTTCTTCTTATTTTATAGTGGTCAACCCATAGATAAGTTTCCATATTTGGGTTGATTTCTTTACCAAATCTTCAATATTATTTTGAAGAATGCTAAAGGCTCTATATTTAGGTGTAAACCTAACTCCATATTTCTTATTATCCTTAGCAATCTACCCTTTTGTTAGCTCTTGCATTACTTGGGCTAAAGTGGTTTCCTTTACTTGTTTTTCCAAATTTAAACAATAATGTCATTTTTGTTCAACTATGTCATATATTTTCTTGGGTACTGAGTTGGAAAATTCTAATGGTGTTGTCTTAAATTTTGACATCATTACATATAGAGCTTCTTCCACTAGCTTTTTCTCTTCTTATCCCAAAGCATCAAAATCAATATGCTTTAAACTAGATAAATCTGCATTATTCTTGACATTTTCACACAAAATTTCAATATTAGAGAGTGGTTTGTGACTTACAACTTTCAATTGGCTTATATCATTTGATTCAGTCCTTTCTTCATCTGAATTAGGTTGTGCAACATATTTTCTTCTTTGTTTATTTGGCACTTGGCCACCTTGCTCTATTTTCTTGGATTTCTCCATGTCTTTCTGTGTTGTTTCTCATGGGCTTGCTCTGGTGGTAGGTTCTATTGACTTGGTTGGTCTTGGTTTAATATTTTTCTTTGCCTTAGCCACTAGCTATGTCTTAGCCTTGCTCTTCTTTGGCTCAACATGAGTTGGTGCTTCCTCGACACCTTCTATTTCCCTTTCTTCCTTATCCTCTCTGATGCCTTGAGTCAATGTAAGAGGTTCTTGTGCTTGTGCTTATTCATCCTCTTCATCTTCTTCCTTTTCTTCCTCATCTACACCCTCACCAAATTTGGCATTTACCTTCTTGACTAGCTTATCTTTCTTCTTGAGTGTGGAGGTAGTTTTCAACTCCATGGTAATCTTTGATTTTACCATTATATAGTTGCCAAATATCTTTGCACTTTTGTCTACTTCCTCTGCTAGGAGTGTTGTATTGGCTACTAAAGCTTCATCAACACTAATTTCAGATCCAAGTGGCCTTAACCATCTAACCTTTGGTGTGGCAGCTTGCAAAAAGGTGTAACCATCATCAACTAGAAAACATATATAATTATAATGTAGCTTACCCAATGACACTAGTATCCTCATTCTTTCTTTCATTGATTTCTTGAAGTCTTCAAAGTCTCTTTTCATCAATGATTCAAAATTTTATCCCATCTGTTCAATAATTTCATTAATCTACACTGCTATTGACCTATTTGTCTTCCAAATTACTATACCAAAGGAGGGAAATGTATCTACACATAAAATAAAATAAAGACCAGAATTAAACCAAATTTTCATTGAAGACTCTTAGTCTTCCTGATTGCTCCAAGTTTTTCATCAGTCATTGTAGTTGAAGCTCAGCCAGATCATAAGTATGATCTTTCTTTACAATTTTGTAACCAACATCTACAACTATGCAATGTACACTATTCAATCTACTAGATTGATATAATTTATAAGAAATTACCCTAACAACAAAGTTCAACAATGGATCAACAATAGTATTTATTGTCATGCCTCTTTTATTCCATTTTGCTCCAATGTTTTTCTCTATTACTTCTTTGGAATCACTTCTTAAAATCTTGGGCTGATCTAGGGTTGGGTAGCCAGTAACCCTATAAATAATTCTTTTTCTTATCTTAATTAGTCCTCTAACCATAATGATCCATCATGTATTTGGCCCAACACAATTCTAATCCATTCAGTTTTAAATACACTAAGAAAATCTAGGGCACACATTACACCCTTCTTCTCAATGATTTTATATGCTTCCTTTTAGAACACCATTTTCACATAACCTATCATATGCTTCTCTAATTTTTAAGTCCCCAATGCTACCAATTTTGCAATTATAACATCTTCTTACATCTTGCACCATAATAACATTTGGTAGGATCATTGATAAAGCAGTAGAAGGATCTTGTTTGTAGGCTATATTAGGAATGAACTTAAATATATGTTGTTTGATTTCATTACTAACAAGATGAACATTTGAAACCTCTTTCCCTTCTACATTTTTT
Source organism: Cupressus sempervirens (assembly GCA_028749045.1). Classification (NCBI taxonomy): domain Eukaryota; kingdom Viridiplantae; phylum Streptophyta; class Pinopsida; order Cupressales; family Cupressaceae; genus Cupressus; species Cupressus sempervirens. The sequence goes on from CM053793.1 coordinate 240,737,486, forward strand.
GAGCTAGATACCATTTGACAAACTAGGGTTTATGCAAAGAAAAACTGTGTAGCTCAGCTTGTAATAAATACCTTGTGAAAATTTGAAGAACTAGTGTGAGATGACTATCAAATTATCTACAAATGCCTTGAACAAGTTTCTAAACCGCATTTCACTTTTTTCACTCTTGTTTGAATTTAAAATGATAAATAATGAGCGAAAAATGATCATATACCCTCCAAAATTTTTACATTTAATGCTTATTTCTAGTACAACTATAAGCTTGACATCAACTCAATTTCAAAATCACTTGACATCCATTGATATTACCATCACTTAGTAGCTATTATAGGCTTGACATTAATTGGCTAGTCCTACAACTCAAAATTAACTAGGATTCCACTTGGCATACATAGAAAACATTTTATGCTTGGCAACAACATGAAAACTTTAAAGATTTAACTTGAATTTTGAACATCTTGCATCTTTATTCATGCTATTGTAGTCTTTTTAGTACTGTCTCACTTGGAGCTGACATATGATATAAAATTTGAATATGAGTCCCACATACCTCTTGATTGCCTAGTTTGATGAGGTGTGATCACTTGACCCATTGGGTGAAGTGATCCCTTCTCCATTTGATGTGTTGCAAGCATCTTTCTTTTTCCATAACTTGTTCATCTCATCTCTGATGTGTTCAACATCTACCTTGCCTTTGCCTTTATCAAATTCACAACTTGGTGCCTTTGACCTAGTTGGACAATGCTTACTAATGTGGCTAATCTTCAAACAACTAAAACATCTAGTTTGACTCAACCATCTTTTGTAGTTACCACTGAAGTGTGTCCTAATGCAATTCTCAAAGACATGTCCATATTCTTGAAAATAGTGATAGTTGTATCTTGTATTATAATCCCAATTATAAAAGTTTCCATAGCTTCTTACCTTTGTTGGCTTGTTTGTTGACTACATGGATTTGGATCTGCATTCAAAATCTCTATGTCCATACTTTTGATAGTTGTAGCAATATCCTTCAAATCTTTGTGTGTTCATGGTTGTAGTTCTACATTCATGTGCCCGCTGACCTTGCTTATTGCACCTAGGACAATGAGTCATGTTCTTAGGCTTGATAATCTGATTTGTATTCTTGCTCTTGCACACATTAGCAATATTTCCTTTCTTACCATAGTTATGACAAATAGGTTTGGAGTTCTTACCTTTGATGTTCCTCTCTTTAGCGACTTTGGATGATTCTCCTTCTTTAGTGCTGGTGTAGCCTAGCTCTAATGTACCTTTGTTGGATCTAGTGGATCTCAATAATTGCTCAAAGTATTTGATGACTTCATTTGGCTTGTTGAGATTTTTAGCAAATTCCTTTTCTCTTTTTAGGTCACTCTATAATTGTTCATTTTGTAACTTCAATGTCGTTATCTCAATATCCTTGGCATTTAGTTCATAGTTGGCATTGATCATTTGACTTAGAGTATCCAATTACATGTTGGAGATTTTGGTTAGTTCTATTGACTTTTCTTCCAATTTTTTTTCCATAATTCTTTTATCTTCTTCAATCATGGCTTTGTCTTCCATGGCCTTCTTCTTTTGTTGAGTCAACTCACATAGTAGTATAGCTTGTGATTCTTGCTCGAGCTTGAGATTTCTAATTTCCTCAGCTTGGATTCTATTTTTTTTCCATTAGATCGACAATTGTTGCATCAAATTCATTGGTGTTACCATCTACAAATAGCTTGGTGGTGTCTATCTCTTTGTATAGTGCATCATTCTCTACAATAAAAATCTCTTTCCTTCTCTTCAATGATTTTTTTGGTTCCTCTCTTGCCTCATTTAGTTGATGTAATATGAGACATATTTCAATTTCCTAGTTTTGAATAGTCTTTCCTAGCTTGTAGACTTCCTTTTCAAGATCTTTCCACTAAGATGCAAAGATTCTTTTTTAGAGAACTTGGCTCTGATACAAATTGTTGGAACTACAAGTGGGGAAAGAGTAAACTTCTAAGGGTGGGGGAGGGGGTGTGTGTGAATCAAGAGTTTAAACTTGAGCCAATAAAATTGTCACCATTCATACATCACATGAATTAATATACTAAAATAACATATAAAACATATGCATCAATAAAAGTAAACATGTAATCAAACACACACATAACACTAGATATGATTACCTAGGAACCCTCCAAGTGAGAAGGTAAATATGGGGTGGGGATGACATGCACAATTCGTTACTACTGCAACAATAAAGTGGATCCAAATAAGGTTACAATGGTTTGCCCATGAATCATGGTCTTCCCTGTGAAAGGCCTACCCTGCTAAAGACCTACCCTACTAAAGGCTTACAAAAACTATTAACGTCCCACCTTGTTAGAAGTGTGTTTGGTTAGAGGACTTCAACTTATAATTAACTAAGCACTTTGTTAAAGGATTTCATATAGCTTGTTAGGACTACTTTGTTAAGAGATTTAATTGAAATCACCTATTAAAATGTCTTAGCATAAATCCTACAATTGGCACTAACTTTCTTGATAATAGATCACCTCTATACAGTCTTTGATTGATCCTTCATGATATGATGTATCAATGTTGTATCCTTCTCTATCATCTATTCTTCTCTAACTAATTTTGCAATTCACTCTTATTTATAAGTCACCTTGAATGCTCTACAAACTATCTTGTTCACTCTTCCAATTTGATTATTCACCCCTTGTACACTATTAAGAATTTAGGGCTTTGTCCTCCTTAAGAAGACTCTGGCAGCTTTGGTTTAGGTATGAATCTACAGCTGAGATTCATCCATTTTTTCACTTAAAACTTCCTATTTTATAATTGGCTGCATGTAAGTGCATAGGGAATTTGCATATAGATTTGTCCTTATCTCTAAAAGATCATAATCTATCCTTATGTTGGCTTAAAAATGGTTTACATAGTTGTTTGTGCCATTACAAATAAATATGTCCAAACTGTGTTACTTGGCATATGAAGCCTTTGATGCTTGGCATACATTGTATTTCTGTTTGTAACTTGGGATCTGCATTTCTCAACATCTATTATTTACTTGACATTTGAATCACTCAGCATGGTGTATTTTCTTGGCACTTGAGTGGCTCGACACATAAGTGAATCAACACTCATTGCAACTTGGTATAGTCTAATATTTACACATTGTGCTCGGCATGCATTACTAGTTTAGCGTGAACTAAGTAAATGGATTAAGTGTGTTGATACTCACTTGTCAAAACCAATCTGAGATCAACATGAGGTTGCATCTAGAAAGTATCAGTGAGTTAAGTTGTAAGTATCTTGATACTGGATACAAGACTCCTTCTAGGACATTATCAGTTGAGGACATTGCTAAAAAGAAGAATCATAACATCATGATGATTGATATTGTATCTACTCTTAGTTATGCTAAATTTGATGAAGTAAAAGACTGCAAAACAACTCATGAAATGTGGATCAAACTAAAAGACATTTATGGAGGAGATGAAAATATAAGAAGAACTAAAGCAGAAAGTCTCATAGGTCATTTTGATTAGATGAAAATGAGAGAAGATGAAAACATTGCAAAATATGTGGAAAGAATCAAAGCAAGTGTGAGTACAATCAAAGCATCTAGAGGAGACATTGAGGACAAAATAGTTGTAAGAAAGGTACTCAAAATTCTTTTTCCTATCTATTCAAGTAGAGTGTTTACTATTTAAGAAATGAGATGTGATCCAAATAACAAAATCACTTTAGATGCTCTATTTGGAAGAGTGACATTTTTTGAGTTGGATAACTATGATAACGATGTTCCTAGTTCCAAAGGCATTGAGTCTGCATTTGAAGCCAAACTCTCACTCAAGAAAAAGAGTAAGAAATCAAAGTCCAATCAATCAGGAAGTGAAGAAGAAATAGAAGAAAGTTTTGATAGTGATCTTGAACTTGTTGAAGCCCTACTTACAAAGAAATACTCCAAAGGTAGATGAAAGTACAAAGGAAAGATTCCTCTAATCTATTTTTCTTGTGAAGAAATTGGTCACATTGGTGCTAGGTGTCCAAATAGAGAAAACAAGGATGAGAAGAAAAGAAATAAGTACAAAGGCAAGAAGGAATTCAAGAACTATAAGGACAAAGGTAAGAAATCTTTTTCTATGGCTAAAGATTCTGATTATAGTGAAGATGAAATGGTATATATTATTGTAAAAGATTAATCTAAAGATGAAGGAGATAAGATGGCACTTATCTCTCATGTTAGCAAAAATGATACTTGGATTAATTACAGTGGCTGCTCACATCATATGACTGGAGACAAAACAAAATTTGAGCACATAGAATATTATGATGGTGGTCGTGTGAGAGTTGGAAACAATGAACTTTGTTGCATAAAAGGAAGAGGATGTATCTCTTTAACCAATGAGTTTGTTAGAATTCTTTAAAATAACTGAGAGCGAGGGGGGGTGGGTGAATCAGTTATCCAAGGTCCAAATGCCCTAATAATACTTTTTCACAAATTATAGTGAGCCCATAAACTTTTCATCCATCCAAGCTTAAATCAATCATTACAGTAAATCAATATGTAGGAATAAAACATGCAAGATCAACACATGACATAGTGATTTATGTGGAAAGTCAAGTTGGGAAAAACCACCAATAACATGCTACTTGATTTTCACTCTTCTAAAGTGATGCCCTATTAAAAGCCTTCCCTGTTAAAGGCTTACAACACACTATTAAATGTGACCTTGTTATAGGATTTCACCATACTATTAGGAATGGGCTTGGTCAAAGGACTTTAGAGCATTCACTTGGAATGTCACCCTATTAAAAGATTTACAACATGGATATTAAACCAACCTAAGTCCATAGGCTTTAAACTATCTGTTACAATTGCTAGAAAGTAACAATAATGACTTTTTGATCAGATACAACTTGCAACATATCTTGCAGATTTCAGATCACACTTCAGCTCAATCCTTTGCTTGGCTTTAATCACCTCAACTCTAATAGCTTGTCATCTCAAGCTTCACCTCCTTGAGTCTTCTTACTCATCATACCAATGCAATCATACCTATGGTCATCTATTGTAGCAAAGTAACTGTTCTTTCTTACTCCTTAGCACCTCCTTCAACACTTTATGCTTTCATGCTTGACCTCCTCTTCTTGCTTCATAACCTTGTTATTCCTTAAATAGAAATTTGGATTACCTTTGCCGCTCGATTCTCCCTCTCCAACTTTAGGGTTTCAAATAGATTAGGTAAGATACAATGTATCTACCCCATATCTTTCTCTTATCTAGAAACTTTGTCTAGATTCTAGTTGTATTCTCCAAAAATGTTCTACATGGTGTTCTATTGCACGAGCTCATAACTGTTATATTCTATTTGATTCAAAAAACTCAAGATAACAACCTTGTCGGCTTAGATCTAACGAATCTTTGATCTTTGAAATAATGTAGCAACTCGACACTATTGGTTTACTGATGCTCGACATCTCTGTGTTACTCGACACTTGTATTTGCTTGGCACTTGTATTTTCTCGACACTTGTATCTGCTCGACACTTGTTTCTGCTCAACACTTGTTTTTTCTTGGCACTTGTTTCTACTCGGCATCTGAAGTTCAGTCAGCACTTACTGAAGTTGAACTTTCTTGGCTTCAACTAGGAATCTGTTCGACACTTACTAGCTTGCTCGGCTCCCTCTCTCTAATGAACTTAGTTAGGCTTTACAAATGACTTAGCTGAAACCTTACATCTTTGATATGTTTCAGTGTGCCCATTCTATGTGTCTTAGAGTATGTCATCAATACACTTTTTCATCAATGTCTTAGCTGATCCTTGTACTTCATTACACCATCATAACTTCAACCTTTCTCTAGGTGTTCTAGTTACATCTTATTGATTGCCTCCTCCTTGTCAATCAACCAATTGATAGTATTTGGATTACTAAAGCAATTTTCATTCCTGCAAGTAGCAAGTTTGACATCAATGACAAAACAATGATTGAGAACATTCTTTACTAGTTGTATTACTTTTTATATATGATCTCTTCAGTCATTTCAAAAAATCTCCCTCATGATCTTTTCAATCATTTCCAACAATCTCCCTCTTTGGCATTGATGGCAAACCAAACTGATTAATTGATCAACTTAGTTACCACCAAGATTGTATATGTTATCTTGACTATTGCATCCATACTACTAATCTCATATATCTCCCTCTTGCTTTGTATTGATCAGTTTTCTGTATATTTCTCCTTCTTTGACATAAATGCCAAAGATGTAGCATCTCTAACATTCAAAATATAAGCTTTGGCTTCTTGATGTCTTCTCCCTCTGTCACCATGCTTGTGAATGATTTGGAGTTTTTGCTCCTGCTGTCATCCTCTACATCATTCTTCTGATATTTCAATGATTTGTTCCTATTGATGCAGGGCAGGTACCTTATTGCTTTAAACTTCTTGAGTTAGGGGCATTACCCCCAACTTGCCTCTAAGATATTCATAGGTATCCTTGGGCAATGGTTTGGTGAAGATATCTATAGTTTGTTCTTTTGTGTGAATGTACTCCAACTTCACTTGTTTGTCTTCTACCAACTCTCTAACATAGTGATACTTGATTACAATATGCTTGGTTTTTGCATGCATTACTAGATTTTTGGATATGTTTATAGCACTTGTATTATCACAATACAATATTATAGGTTTAGTTACCTCTTCTTTCATTCCTTTCAATAGATGTGTGAGCCACACAATGTTTGTGCAATTGACTGCAGCTACCACATATTCTGATTCTGCAGTGGACTAGGATGTGCATGTTTGTTTCTTGCTAGTCCAAGTAACTAGCCTTTTACCTAAAAATAATGCACCTCCACTTGTGCTTTTTCTGTCATCAATGTTGCCTCCCCAATCTGCATCTGTATATGCATTGAGTTCAAACTTCTCATTCTTTTTGTAATATAGACCAAAGTTATCAGTTCCTTTGAGGTACCTCATTATTATTTTTACTGCTATGAGATGATTTTCTTCAGGATCAGCAGAGAATCTAGCCACTATTCCAACTACTAATGCTATGTCTGGTCTGCTATGTACAACATATTATAGTTTTCCAATCATGGATCTATACATTGTTTGATTGACTTCAGCTGATACATCATTTTTGGATAGCTTATTTCCTGTTGCCATTGGTGTGCTAATTAGTTTGAACTCCTCCAATCCAAACATTCTAAGTATCTCTTTGATGTACTTTGATTGTGTCACCAATATACCATGTTTTAGTTGATGTACTTACAATCCAACAAAAAATTTGATCTCTCCAAATATAGACATCTCAAACTCATGTTTCATTTTGTCAGCAAAGCCTTTGCAAAGCACTTCCTTTCCTCCAAAAACTATGTCATCCACAAAGATCTCAAATAAAATAATATCCTTACCTTCTTCTAATTTGATGTACATGTTGCTGTTATCATCAGTTCTTTCAAATCCTATTTGCACTAGATACTTGTGAAGTCTCTCATACCATGTTCTGGGTGCTTGTTTCAGACCATAGAGTGGTTTATGTAATTTATAAACCATATTCCTATTGTTCTCATCAACAAATACCTCTAGTTGTTCAATATAGACTTCTTCTTCTAGTATACCATTTAAAAAAGTAGACTCTACATCCATCTGATAGACTTTAAAACCTTTATATGCAGCATATGCAAGTAAAGTTCTTACTCCTTCCATTCTAGCAACAGGAGCAAATGTTTTCCCATAGTCTAATTCTTCTTCTTGAGCATAACCCTTGCATACTAGTCTAGCTTTGTTTCTAGTAATCTCACCATTCTCATCTAGCTTGTTTCTGAATACCCACTTGGTGCCAACCACATTTTTGTCTACTAGTCCAGGAACCAAACTTTAGGTTTTGTTCTTCTTTATTTGATCAATTTCTTCTTCCATAGCTTTATACCAGTCATCATCTTGTAGTGCACCATATACTATCTTAGGTTCAAGTTTGCTGATCAGACATGATTCATGTCTTAGTCTATTCCTTGTCATTGGTCTTGCATATTTGTCACAAATTATCTATTCAACAGGGTGATGTCTTTTTACATATTTGGATAATCTTGGTTCTGTCCTTGTTTACATGTTTGATCTTTCAGATTCAGGGTCACTATGCACGTTGTTGTTAGGTTGTTCTTCATCTCTTTCATGTACACTGACTTCAGGATCAAATTGTGCATTTTCTTCATTTTGTAACTCAGCTTCTGAATGTAACTTGGCATTCAATGGCTGTGACTTGGCTGAAACTGAAATTTGTTGTTGAATACCAATTTGATTGACAACATCCTCATCAACAGGCATTCCTTCATAAGAATACACAAAGTTTATGTATTCATTCATTCTCTTTGGTTCTTCAGCTTGGACTTCTGTATGCTCATCAAAGTTTACATTTGCACTTTCCACAATTTTGTTAGTGTTAGTATTCAAACACTTGTATGCCTTACATCTAGTGGAGTAACCAAGAAATATGCCTTCATCACTCTTTGCATCAAATTTTCCATTTCTAGCATCTTTAAGGATAAAGAATTTGAAACCAAATACTTTGAAATTTTTTACATTGGGTGAGTGACCATACCATAATTCAAAAGGTGTTGTATTTGTACCTTTCTTGACTTGTACTTGGTTCAGTTTATGAATAGCTACACTTATAGCTTCTCTCTAGTATTTTAGAGCAATAGTCTTTTCCATCATTAATGTTCTGGCACAATCAATCACAGATCTATTTCTTCTCTCAGCATTCCATTTTGTGGGAGAGTTCTAGGAGCTGACGTTTGTCTTTTGATTCCTTTTTCATTACAAAATATCTCGAATTCATTTGATGTGAATTCACCACCTCTATCTAATCTTAGGCATTTCAAACTCTTTCCTATTTCCTTTTCAACTCTAGCCACATATCACTTAAACACTTGAAAAGCATCATATTTTTGCTTTAAGAACATAACAATCATCATCCTGGAATAGTCATCAACAAACAACATTATATATTTATCTCCTTTGTAGCTTTGTACTTCCATTGGATTATGTAAGTTAGTATGAACTAACTCAAGTACTTCTTTAGATGTATAGTTTTTGCTTTTGAAACTTGACTTTGTCATCTTTCCTAGTTGACATTGTTTGCACATGATATTATCAGGCTTCTTAAATTTTGGTAAACCTCTGACTTTCTTCATTTTACTGATATTGACTAGATTATCAAAGTTGACATGACATAGCCCTCTATGCCATAACAACTCATCATCAAATTTTGCAAGAAAACAAGAAACATCATCCATATCAAGGTAAAATAGATTACTTTTTGTTTGATCTCTTTTTCCTATCAATTTACCATCAGTACCATAGATTTTTGTAATTTTGTTTCCAAATTATACTTTGCATCCCACATTGCCTAACCATGAGACACTCAACAAATTATATTTTAATCCTTCAACATAGTATGCATTATCACATGAAATTTGTTCTGTGAGCTTAATGGAGCCTTTTCCTTTTATTTGACATGGAGCATCATTACCAAATCTAACACTATTTTCATCATACTAAGTAAAGTTAACGAACTTACTTTTGTCTCCTGTCATGTGATGTGAGCATCCACTGTCTATGATCCACCTATCATTTTTGTTCATACATGTTACCAGTACCGTAGGTTCTTCTTCATCAGATTGGTCCTTCATGGCTACATAAACAACTTCATCATCATTATCATCATAATTCTCTTCAGTAATATAACACTTCTTGCCTTTGTCTTTGTAATCTCTCTTATCATCTTCTCTTCTATATTTGTATTTTTTGCCTTCCTTGTAATCCTTTTTCTGTTTACACCTTGCAGCAATATGTCCTACTTCATTGTAATTGAAACAAATGATAGGCATCTTACCTTTGAATTTTCCTTTTCCTTTGTGAAATCTTCTAGCTAGCAATGCTTCCAATTGTTCCACATCTTCCTCATAAGTGCTATTATCACTGGATACATATTTCATTTTTCTTCCTTTCTTTGATTTCAGTTGTTTAGCATCTCTCAGTGATAGCTTGGCCTTGAAAGCAGATTCAACATTCTCAGGTCTGTAGTTATCAAAGTTAGATAACTCAAATGTAGTGAGTCTACCCACTATTACTTCAAAACTAGATTTTTTCCTGGTACCCATCTTAGTTCTTGTATTGCTGATACTCTAATAGCATAGATAGGGAGCAAGGTTCTTAAGAACTTATTATTAACAGTATCTTCATCCAATTAACCACTCAAACATCTTATTGCACTTACCACTTCCTTTATTCTTGCACCATACTGAGCAACATTCTCATTTTCCTCCATTTTCATATCATCAAACTTTCCTCTTAGGCTTTCTCTTCTTTCTCTTTGGACATTCTGATCTCCTCCATAGATGTATGATAGGGCTTTCCACATTTTGAATGCAATGTCACATCTTTTGATATCATCAAATTCAGCATAGTTGAGTGTAGAAGCAATTTCTAGCATTGTCTGATTATGTTCCTGTTTGTTTTTCAAATCTTCTGTAGTAAGAGTACCAGTTGGATCAAAATGTTTACTAACAATTGAATTTTGGGCATAATATCCTATGGATCCAAGATGTAGCTTCATTAAACTTTTCCATGCAAAAAAGTTGTCTTTGTTGAGCTTGGGGACTTCTCTCTTAGGCATTTTGATCTTTCTTGCTTATAGTCCATTTAAACTGAATGAACAATTTAGCTTTGATACCAATTGTTTGAATTCTTTAGAATAACTAAGAGGGGGCGGGGTGGGGGGGGGGGAGGAGGGGGTGAATCAGTTATCCAAGGTCCAAATGCCCTAATAATACTTTTTTACAAATTATAGTAAGCCCATAAACTTTTCATCCATCCAAGCTTAAATCAATCATTACAGTAAATCAATATGCAGTAATAAAACATGCAAGATCAACACATGACACAGTGATTTACGTGGAAACCCAATTTGAAAAAAACCACCAGTAACATGTTACTTGATTTTCACTCTTCTAAAGTGATGCTTTGTTAAAAGCCTGCCCTGTTAAAGGCTTACAACACACTGTTAAACGTGACCTTGTTAGAGGATTTCACCATACTGTTAGGAATGGGCCTGGTCAAAGGACTTTAGAACATTCACTTGGAATGTCACCCTATTAAAGGATTTACAACATGGCCATTAAACCAACATAAGTCCATAGGCTTTAAACTATCTGTTACAAATGCTAGAAAGTAACAATAATGACTTTTTGATCTGATACAACTTACAACATATCTTGCAGATTTTAGATCATACTTTAGCTCAATCCTTTGGTTGGCTTTAATCACTTCAGCTCTAATAGCTTTTCATCTCAAGCTTCACCTCCTTGAGTCTTCTTACTCATCATACCAATGCAATCATATCTATGGTCATCTTTTGTAGCAGAGTAACTATGCTTTCTTACTCCTTAGCACCTCCTTCAACACTTTATGCTTTCATGCTTGACCTCCTCTTCCTGCTTCGTAACCTTGTTATTCCTTAAATAGAAATCTAGATTTCCTTTGTTGCTTGATTCTCCCTCTCCAACTTTAGGGTTTCAAATGGATTAGGTAAGATAGAATTTATCTACCCCATATCTTACTCTTATCTAAAAACTTCATCTAGAGTCCAGTTGTATTCTCCAAAAATGTTCTACATGGTGTTCTGTTCGACCAGCTCATCACTCTTATCTTCTATTTGATTCACAGAATTCAAGATAACAACCTTGTCATCTTAGATCTGATGAATCTTTGATCTTTGAAATAATGCAACAACTCAGCACTATTGGTTTATTGATGCTCAGCATCTCTGTGTTACTTAGCACTTGTATTTTCTTAGCACTTGTATTTGCTTGACACTTGTATCTGCTCGGCACTTGTTTCTGCTCGGCACTTGTTTCTGCTCGACACTTGTTTCTGCTTGCCACTTGTTTCTACTCAGCATCTAAAGTTCACTCAGCACTTACTGAAGTTGAACTTTCTTGGCTTCAACTAGGAATCTGTTCAGCACTTACTAGCTTGCTTGGCTCCCTCTCTCTAATGAACTTAGTTAGGCTTTACAAATGACTTAGCTGAAACCTTACATATTTGATATGTTTCAATGTGCCCATTCTCTATGTCTTAGAGTATGCCATCAATACACTTTTTCATCAATGACTTAGCTGATCCTTGTACTTCATTACAACATCATAACTTCAACCTTTCTCTAAGTGTTCTAGTTGCATCTTATTGATTGCCTCCTCCTTGTCAATCAACCAATTGATAGTATTTGGATCACTAAAGCAATTGTCATTCCTGCAAGTAGCAAGTTTGACATCAATGAAAAAATAATGATTAAGAACATTCTTTACCAATTCCATTACGTTTTATATATGATCTCTTCAGTCATTTCCAACAATCTCCCTCATGATCTTTTCAATCATTTCCAACAAAGCTTATATGTAATAATGCTTATTGGGTTGAAGGACTAAAGCATAATCTATTGAGCATGTACCAATTGAATAACATTGGAATCAATGAAGAATTCATGAATTAAAAGGCCAAACTGCTGGATGGAAAAGGAAATCTAGTTGGATTAGGCAAATAAACAAAAGGTAACCTATTCTATCTTGATCTCAGTGAAAGTTCATGTTTTATTGCTCAAGTAGAAGGAAGCTGGTTATTGTAAAAAAGGTTATGTCATGTAAACTTTGATAATCTGGTTAAGATAAGAAAATATAAAAGAGTAAGAGGTATTCCTAGCTTGAAGAAACCTGATATGTGTCTATGCAAAAATTGCCAAACTGGTAAGATGGGAAAGAACAATTTCAAAAGTAAGAACTATCATTCTAAAGAAGTATTAGAGCTTGTGCATACAAACTTATTTGGACCTATTGGAATAGAGAGTCACAGTGGAGAAATTTTTTTCATTCTTTTTGTTGATGATTATTCTAGAATGATGACAATAATGTATCTAAAAGAAAAATTAGAAGCTTTTCAAAAATTCAAGTGGTATTTGGCAAGAGTAGAAAAAGAAACTAGAAAGAAGCTAAAATGTTTGAGATCAGAAAGAGGTGGTGAATTAATCTCCAATGAATTCAATGAATTCTACATAGAAAAATGAATTAAAAGACAAGCATCAACTCCTAGTACACCTCAACAAAATGGTATAACTGAAAGAAGGAATAGATCCATCATAGATTGTGCAAGAATATTGATGATAGAAAAGAATGTTGCAATCAAATATTAGAAGGAAGATATTAGTACTATAGTTCATAGTTTGAACAAAGTACAACTAAAGAAAGACTCAAATCAAACTCATTATGAACTATGGTATGGCTACAAACCTAATGTAAGTCACTTGAAAGTATTTCATAGAAAATGTTATAGCTTGAAAGAATCTAGAAAAGAAAAAATTTATGTCAAAGGTGATGAAGGTATATTCCTAGGATACTCATGCAAAAGTAAAGCATTCAAGTGTTTTAATTTGTCTACTCATAAAATCATAGAAAGTGAACATGTCAAAATTGAAGAGTTTGCAAAAAATAGCGAAGAAGAAAGCAACAAAGAGCCTGAGGATAACAAAATATTTGTTTACTATGAACTTGATACCCTACTAAATCTATCTGAGAGAAAAGAGGATTCACCTCCTGAGTCCCCAAAATCTCCAATAGTTACCAAGCTGCAAATAGTGCAACCCATGTCATAGTCTTAAGGACCCAAGTTAGAAGCTACCAAGCTAGAACAAATTGAGTCTAAAGGACTTGAGTAATAGACAGTGGAACTCAAGCTTGATACTAAAGTTCATGATGAATTAGTGAAACTCATTCCAAATCCAAAGAGCCCATGTTAGCAAGATATGTCAGAAGGCATCATGCACCTGATCAAATCATTGGAGACAAATTAGATGGAACAATGACAAGAAAAAAATTGAAAGGTACATGTTTACTTGCTAAATTTGAAAATATAAATGTTTAAAATGCTTTGGATAATTAAAGTTGGATTGAAGCAATGAATGAAGAAATAGAATAGATAGAGAAGAATAAAACTTGGACTCTTTTTCCTAGATTCAAGGATAAAAATGTAATTGGCACAAAGTGGGTGTTCAGAAACAAGTTGAATAAAGATGGAAATTTTTTTAGAAACAAAGAAAGGTTGGTATGTAAAGGCTATTCTCAAGAAGAAGGTATTGACTATGGTGAAATTTTTGCTCCTGTTGCAATATTAGAAGGTGTTAGAACTTTACAGAACTTATGTAGCTCACAAAGGATTTCAAGTTTATCAAATGGATGTAAAATCTGTATGCTTGAATGGAATTCTAGATGAGAAAGTCTACATTGAACAACCTAAAGGTTTTGTAGATCCTAGAAAAAGGAACATAGTTTGCATATTACACAAGACATTATATGGTCTTAAGCAAGCTCCTAGAGCTTGGTATAAAAGGCTTCATAATTACTTGATACAGATTGGTTTTCAAAGAACAAATGATAATGGTAGCCTATATATCAAAGAAGGACTAGACAAAATTTTTTTATTGGTAGAAATATTTGTTGATGATATTTTATTCATAGGAAATGATGACTTGTGCAAGGTATTTTTAGAAGAAATGAGTAAGAAATTTGATATGTCTATGTTTAGTGAGATAAAATTCTTTGCTGGATTATAGATTCAACAGAAGAATGATGGTATCTACATTACACAATCTAAATATATCAAGGAGATACTAAAGAAATATGGAGTAGAAGATTTAAAACCAATTCGAACCCATATGTCTAATGGATATAAGCTTTCCAAAATTGATGATTCCAAAGAGGTACATCATACCAGATACATATCAATAGTTGAAAAATTGTAGTATATAGTACACATAAGGCCTGATATTACATTAGCAGTTGGTATGGTGGCATGATTCTTAGCAAATCAGAAAGAAAATCACATGATGGCAGTCAAAAGAAACATTAGATATCTTTTAATGGTGCTGAAGAGTATGGTTTATGGTACAAAATAAGAGGTAAATTAGACTTAAAAGTATTCACAGATGCTGATTGGGTAGGAAGTATTGGTGACAAAAAAAGCACTAGTGGTGGAACATTCTTTCTTGGTAAAAGACTAGTGTCTTGGACAAGCAAGAAATTGGATTGTATCTCTCAGTCCATAGTAGAGGCAGAATATGTGGTAGCTGTAGCCAACTATTCTAACATTATTTGGTTCAAACAAGTGATGATAGCTATGAAGATAGAGATCAAGGATCTAGTAGTTATATACTGTGATAACACCAGTGTAATAAATATATCAAATAATCTAGTAATGCATACTAAAACAAAGAACATTACTATAAAACATCATTTCTTAAGAGAGTTGGTGCAAGATAAAGAAGTTAGATTAGAATATGTAAATGCAAAAGAATAAATTGTAGACATATTCACCAAGCCATTACCTAAGGATGCATTTCTGTATCAAAGAGGTAAGCTAGGGGTCGTTCCCCTATCTGAAGCTCACTAAATGAAATTTAGTGAAGCGTTAATTAGAGCATATTGAAGATCAATTAGTTGATGTAGAATTAACAAATGCATATTGTAAATCAATCAGTACTTGAGGTACATTGGTATTCACCGAGTATTGTCTTTTGTATGAGATGCTAAAGAGGGAGAAGTTTACTACCATATCTTTAAAATTTTATTGAAAAGAGGGAGAACTTTGTTGTCATAAAAGGGGATGTCAATAAGCAAGGATGAACTTGGTAGAAGCTTTATGATAGAGGGAGAAACTTGACAGAGCTAACACTAATAGAGGGAGCTCTTTGTTGGTCTTAGATTGGTTTTGACAATTGAGTGTCAACATAATTAAACAATTCTTAAGATGATGCCAAGTGTAATAAAGAAGCTGAGATATAGTGTGTGCCAAGCTAGAGAATTCAATATCGAGTGAACATTAGGTGCTGAGTGATCTTGAGGTGATAAGCGAAGTTCAAGTGTCGAGTGATAAGTGATGCCGAGCCACTATAGAGGTTGAGCAAAGAATAGATGTCGAGTGAAACAAAATTACTATAGGAGCCAAGTGAGATATTTTTCCTATATGTATCGACCATGAGCAATTAGTAAGTGCCAAGTAACACAAAATCAACATATGATTTTGTGCCTTCATAAACTTAGATGTAAACTATTTTTGAAGCCCACATGGGATGAATCTCAAAGGATCTTGAAGATAAGATTGAATCTTTTGCATTACCTATGTAATCACCATGCAACCAATGAGAAAAATGGAGAAGGCATGCAACCAATAGGAAAAGTGCAAGAAATGAGTTGGAAATGAAGATTTAATATTGATCATAGATTCATACCTAACCCTAAGTCTTCAAAATATTTAAAAGGAGGATGAAATCCATTATGCATATGTGTGAGAGAGAAGTGTATGGGTGAATTATAGAAAAGTGCAGAAGGGTGAAAAAGACTTAGAGAAGAGTAGAAAAACATTGTAGAATCCAGTTGATCAAGAATCGAGTATCAAAGTTTCAAAGAGTGTCATATTAGATCAAGCAAGGATTAGAGTAGTCAGAGAAAAAAAAGGATTCATAATCAACAATTGAGGATTGCACGTCATTAGGTCAAGATTTTCTAATACTCTCTAGCAATTGTATTATGTATGGAAATCCTATGGACTTAGGTTGGACTAGTAGCCATTTGTAAATCCTTTAACAAGGTGGCATTTGAAGTGAATGTACTAAAGTCTTGTAACTAGGCCCATTTCTAATAGGGTGGTTAAATCCTTTAACTAGGTCACTTTTAACAAGGTGTAAAGTCTTTAACAAGGCATGCCTTTCATAGGACACACCATTGGAAGTGGTCAAACTTTGTAACCTTGAAAAATTTCATATTGCTATAGTGATACTTTGTGGGTGTCATCCCCACCCTAGTTTTACCTTCTCATTTTGGAGGGTTTCTAGGTTACCAAATCTTGTGTTATTTATTTTCATGTATGTCTTTATTTTTATGTTTATTAGATGAACTAGATGCATGTGAATGATTTCAATTAAAAGATTTTAAAGAGGTTAAAGTTAGTTACTTCTGATTCACTCCCCCTCTCAAAAGTAAATCTTCTCACTTGTGAATTCCAACAATTGGTATTATAGCCAAGTTCTCACAAGGAGGAGCCTTACAGCTTAGAGAAAAGATTTGGAAATGGAAGTCTAGAAACTCGGGAAGGTCATAGAGAATTAGACAATTGATATAGAACTTTCTTTACATGCTTTGGAAGAAGCTAGAGAAGAACTAAGAAAATCCTTAAAGAGAAGAAGAGAGATTGCCATAGCTAAGAATGATACATAGTACAAGGAGATTGACACCTCAAATCTATTTTCAAATGGAGATTCCAAAGAGTTTGATGTAGTAATAGAAAACCTGATGGAGAAGAATAGAGGTCAAGTAGAAGAAATCAGAACACCCAAGCTTGAACAAGAATCACAAGCCATGATGCTTTGTGAGGTGATTGAACAGAAGAAAAGAGCCATTAAAGACAAGGCTATGCTAGAAGAAGACAAGAGAAACCTTGCCAATAGACTGGAAGAAAAATCAATTGAGCTAGCAAGAATTTCAAACATGTAGCTAGACACACTAAGCCAGATGATGAATGCACATCATGAACTAAATGTCAAGGATATTGAGATATCTACACTAAAGATGCAAAATGAACAACTACAAAATGACCTAAAAAGAGAAAAGGATATTGCAGACAACTTCAACAAACGAAATGAGGCCATCAAGTACTTTGAGTAGCTACTAAAATCACCAAGGGCTGGCAATGATACTTTAGGTCTAGGATACACCAACACTGAACAAGGAGAGTCATCTAAGACTATAGAAGAAAGGAGTAACAAAGGTAAGAACACTAAACCTACTTGTCATTTCTGTGGTAAAAAGGGACATACCTCTAATGTATGCAGGAGCAACAATGCCCATCGAAATGAAAAATCTAAGAATGCAAGTCATTGTCATAAGTACAAAAAGAAAAGACATCAAACACACAACTATAGGACTAGGACTATTAGAACACCAAGATTTGAAGGTCACTACTACAATTGCAAAAAGTATGTACATAGAGCTTTTGAGTGTAGATCAAATGCTATGTGGACACCAAATGAGGTAGCAAGGGGAAATAACCATGGACATCACTACAATTGGGACTACAACACTAGGAATAGCTATCATTACTATGAAAAATATGGACACATTCTTGAAAATTGCACAAGGACACATTTCAGAGGGAACTACAGTAGATGGTTGAGCCAAACCACATGTTTTAGTTGCTTGAAGACTAGTCATATCAGTAGGAATTGCCCAACAAGGTCAAAGGCACTCAATTCAAAGAAAAACAAAGGAAAAGAAAAGGTAGATGTTGAACACATCAAAGGAGAAATGAATAAGACATGGAAGAAGAAAGATGGGTGTAACACATCAAATTAAGGGATCACTTCACCTAATAGGTCAAGTGGTCACACTTCATCAAACTAAGCAAAGAAAAGGCACGAGGGACTAATTTACAAAGTTTTATCATACATCAGTTCCTAAAACAAGCAAGTACTAAAAAGAAAAGATCAACATGATCAAAGATGCAAAGTTAAAATTTCAAGATGTTGCAAGTGTTACTGATTTGCCCTCAGAAACCAAGTAAAATTCTAGTGCATATCAAGTTAATTGTCAAACCAGTAGGAGCTGAATGATTAGTTAGAGCCGAGTTGGTAGTGGAAGCCGAGTGAGGATGTAATGTCCCAACTTTAACATATAACTTAAATAATAAATAAGTATTATATATTAATATTAATATTAAAATAATAATATTTTACAAGTAATATTATATTATACCGTATTATAATGGTAATATGAAAATACAAATTAAATAATAATCTAATACAAAAATAATAATAATATCATTATGATATATTTTAATATAGTAATATAATATAATATAAATATAGTTGATATATTAATTGTAATATAACTATTAATATAATATATCTTATTATATTAATTGTTATAACTAAGCTTTAAAATATATAATTATATAATATAACTATTAAATTAATATAATATATTATGAAAGGATGTGACTCTTACAATGAAATATATATATATAAAATAAACTCTAGGAAAGGATCATCAGATAGAAGATTATCAAAATCATCAGGAGAAAAATATGGCAAAAGAATATAAATTAAAGGAAAGTCGTAGATAAATGATAGACCCCCAACAAGGTTTCATTACAAATGGTATCAGAGCCACTTTCCTGCCAACATGTGGAAAAATTTTAATTCAAATATGTTAGAAGGATTAGAGAATACAGGATAGGGAAGGAAGGAAACTAAAATCATACATGTATAAAGACACATAGTCTTGGTAGAAGCCAAGCCCACCTATCTATTGAAATGTCTATTACAGTTTTCTATAAAGAACTTAGTGCACGTAAGCCATCCAATATGACCTAGAATAAATTTGATTACAAGCAAGAGATTAAAGTGGAATTACATCACTTATGAACATAGAACAAAATACAAATAATTACCCTCATCTCAAGGTGAGAGGATGGAAGGAAGAGGGATTTTCCTTTCCAAATTAATATTACCCCAACATTCTTTAACTCTTGGAAATTATCAATGATAATGATGCATGGGGTCTTTTTATTGTAAGAATTGATCAACAACAAATTATAGTTATTGAGCAGTAGGACAAGGTGGTGAAGATGCATTTAGGATGATTGATGGAGGATACATAGAATTAAGGAAGCAAGGAGAAGCAAACAATTTCACAATTATAAGAGCTCGTAGCTAGGACCATGCAGATTGCGCCAACATGGGAACACCACTTCTCAGTTGTGACAAATATATTATCAGGATCAACCCTCCTCGATAGATATTTGATCTGATAAATCTATTACATATGGAACAACTATATTTGTACCTTTAGAAACACAGAAGAAGCTCATGTTGCATTAGCGATTTGATTGTCTAAATGAGCATAACAATATAATTATAATTTAAGTTAATGGAGAAAGGCATAAGAAATTATAGTGCCCTCCCTATTGTGAGATAGCAAAGATTAGACTCACCTGGTCAGATAAAGATGATCCATAATTATAAGAAGATTTTTCATTTGATCATTTTTGACATTGTGATTCAAATGCAAGGCCAGTTTCTGCATATAACTTTAGTGAGATGGTAATTAAATTGCAAGGAGCTCCAATGTAATCTTGAGATGCAGTGAAAGATGTCAAACATATGAGCATAATCAAAGATTTAATAACATCAAAGTTACCATCAAAATAATATGGCATTTAAGAGAATAGGTGTGTACATCAACTCTGAATCTAATTTTGCTCAATCCGTGAAGCATCGACAATAAGCTCAGATTCAAATTCAGCTCCATATTCCCATCATCTACCATTGTAAATAAGAATACAGAAGCCTTATAGAAACCCTAAATCCATCTCC